>BFEA01000256.1:1753327-1763992 GCA_003427395.1 Chara braunii
TTTCGGCACACATTTTGACCCCGTGGGGGTAACGAAGTGCTGCCGAAATTTGTGAAAAATCCAAAACTTGGTTAGTTTCTCTTCACTCTCCTCCACCTCCTTATTTATTTATCTATTTATTTATTTATTTACTTATTTTTTTGAAAATTTTAATTTGCGGCATTGTAAAAATTAGTGTGCTTCTCTTAGTCTCTCCTTTCTCTTTGCACATTTTGACCCCGTTGGGGTAAGAAAATGCTGCCGAAATTTAAAAAAAAATAAATAAGTCCTCTTCCCTTGCTCTTTACATTTTTTATTTTATTTTTTTAATTTCTTCTTATATTTTATTTTTATCTCGAAATTTTATTGCTTATTCTATTTTCTTTCCCCCTCCCCTCCATATTATTTTTTTTCTTGATTAGGTCGCCGCTACCCTCCCCTAACCACCTAAACTCCGGTTAGGGTTTTCTTAGGGTTTTCTAGGGTTTAGGGTTCTCCTAACTCCCGCCCCCCTTCCCACTCTCCCGCCTTCTCCCATCGGGCGCCCTGGACCTGGATGGCTCCTCCCCCCTCGAGCGGTTCGGTGCCTTCGTCTCACGCGCGACCCGCAAAATCCGAGGCGAGCCGACTCACACATACTCACTCCGCTCCCGCGGTCCCCTTCCTCTTACCGGTGGGCCCCTTTCACCACGGCGCAGTCCACACCCCAGGTCATGGAAGGGAGTTCATCCGAGGAGATCGCCGCGGCGCAGTCCACACCCCAAGTCAGCGCGCCGTCAGCGGCTCATGATCAGGCCCATGCGGACACCATGGACCTTCACACCACCTTATAGCAATCCAGGCACAACTTAGTACGCTTGGACCATTGCAAGCGCATATCAATGAGCTAGCCCTCGACGTCAGCCGCCTCAAGGGTTCCCCTCATCGCTCTCCCCACCGCTCTCACACCCCTTCCCCTACCGGCTTCGATTCTGACTCCCCAGGACTCCGGAGACGGAGTCACTATGGTTCCCCCTCCTCTGCGGGCCACGCCCAACAATCCGCCTCAGCGGTGGCGAGTGCTGCTGCCGCTCAGACCACCCCGTCCGTTGCGGCAGTTCTTCCCGCCACGGCCGCCCCTACCGTCTCTACTACTGCCGTAGGTGCTGCGGTCCAGGTACCGCCTTCTGGCCCAGCAGTTTCATCGACCCACACCGGTGTTGCTTCCCAACTTCCCGCACCGGTCGCGACAATGCGGCTCCGCCCTCTTCTTCCTGCCTTCGTCCCCCCGCCCCCACAGCAGGGTACCGCCCAGGCTGGGATTCCTCCTCCCACTAGGAGACCCGCTCCGCCCCCTCCACCTCCGACCCCGCGCACCCAACGAGTGGCCACTTTACAGGCCACCATTGCGCAGGCTCAGGCGAAGATTCTCGCTCTGAGACAGCCTCACCCATCAGAGGCTGCCCATCCTTCTTCCTCTACCACCCCTTCGGTCCCCATGATGCAGGCTCGTTTCCCTCGACCTGCTCCTCAGCCTCTTCCCTCTTACCTGGCTATTCTGGGATAGCTGCCCACGGTCGTTGCCTCCTCGTCTGCTGGTACATCAGCCAGTAGCCATGACCCACAGCCTTCCCCCACCTCCGCCCCAGCAGCGGCCTCGACTTACGCTGCCGCAGTGCACTCGCCTCGATCTCTCTCCCCCCGCCATCAAACAGTGGACATCGTCCTGTGCGCACCACGGACATTCCCGAGTATGATGGGACATCTCGTGTCTCTCGCTGGTTGCAGATAGCAACGCGCACACTCTCTATGACGACCACCCGCCAGGAGTTGTGGTGCGATGTGCTCGCAACCAAATTGCGAGGTAGCCCTTCCACTGCGTGGGAGGATCATTATACCCAACGCCTCCGCGTGGGTGAGGTCCCCACTCTGGCCGACTTCGCGGCCTTCCTTCAGGACCGTTTCGGCGCTCGTCATGACGCCACCGACGTCTTAGACCGCGTCACCCAGACCAGATGGTCCGGGTCCTCTATACCGGCCGACCGAGAGCATCACATCCGGGTGTTTCAGGACGCTCACCTTGTTTGTGACGAGATGTTCCTACCGGAGGTCACACTCACCGACCGGTTCCTTGTTAGCCTGCCGACTGACTACCGCCTAGAGCTATGGAGGCGGTCATTCTTTTCCRCGGAGCAGGCATACGAGGCTGCGCGTCAGTACCAAAGGATGTGCAGTCGCTTCTCCGTCGCCCCATCCTCTTCGCGGCCAGCCCCCACCTCACAGTCTCGGGGTACCACCCGAGGCCGCTCCTCGTTTGCTGGTCGTTTTCGTCGCCCGGCTCGACCTGGAGCACCATTCGCTCGGCACTACAATTCTCTCGAGTATGGAGAGGACGCCTCAGCCGAGCTCGATCCTACCATTGGGGACGCCCCCGAGGACATCGAGCTTCGGGACGTCATCCAGTACCACTTGGATGACGACACTGTCCCAATGGCCGAGCGCCTGCAGATAGCCATGTCTGCCATGGGTCGTGCACGCAGTTGGGTTGCACAGGCTGGCGCCCGCACACCCACAGTTCCTCAGATAGACCTCCCGCAGGGTTTTGTCCCTCCTCGCGGAGCTCTATCCCCCTAGGAGCGTGCCGCCCTCGAGGCCCGACGAGGCTGCCTTCGTTGCCGCCAGGATGGACACACCTCCTCACAGTGTCCATACCACACCGCCCTCGATCGGTACTACGCTGACATTTCTCGTCAGCGCCGATCTCAGTCCCCCCCGGCCCCGCCCGGCCAGCCCCACCCAGCTAGCCACGGTGCAGTGTACCCCTGAGGCCTCGCACGTAGCCGGCTTCCCGACCACCGAGTGGAGGTTTGCCCCTTTGGCTACCCCACCAGAGGACCCTCAGGAGATGACAGACGCAGTTCTCTCTGCCCCGTCGTCTGTCGAGGTACCGTCTGCCTCCCCGCAGACCGCCACATCTAGCGCTTCTCCCCAGAGACTTCCGACGCGTCGCGCCATTCGCACAGCCCGTTGTAGCACGCAGTTGGCGACTCGCGATGACGTTGTATCATCTCTCCTGAACTTGAGCATTTTGCAGGCTTGTCAAGAGCGACTCACGAGAAACGTCAACGTCCTGCGTCGTCTTCTCGCTCTGCTCTCTGATCCTGATCGCACCCTACCCATTATCCCTATCCGCCTAGGGACATCTACAAGGGTGTATCACAACTTATGGGACTCCGGCTCTCAGGGAGATTTCGTTCACCCTCGAGTGGTTGAGGAAGCTCGCCTAGCTACCTCTGGGTCTCGCTCTCCTATCTCTGTTACCCTCGGAGATAACAAGACGCAGCGCTTCTTCGATCAGATGGTCCCTGACCTCCACTTCTCCCTCACCCTCCAGCCATCGGATAGTACCCAAACGCCTAGGCGCTTCCATTCCTCCACATACTTCGACGTGCTGGAGACTGGGTACGACTTTATTCTTGGCACTCCCTAGTCTCGCCGGTTCCGCAACACAGAGGCCGAATGGGCGACCGAGACACTCGTTCTCAAAACGAAGTGTGGTCAGACCCATCGCGTTCCGTTCATTGGAACCACGGGCGACACCCCTCCCGACCTACCTCCCCAGGACCCTCGTCCCTCAGGGTCCCACCCCGACATCGCGTTCACCTCCCCTCGTCAGTTTGCTCACTTCATACGACAGGAGGACGTCACATTCCACTCAGTGAACGTCATGGATCTTCTTCGCTATGATCCACTCTGTCCCAAGGTTGAGCTCATATCTCTGGAGCCCGATCCTCGCGGCTCCCATCTCCATATCCACCCGTCAGCCTGCGGATACCCCCTCCACATCCCAGACCCCTGCACCGCCGACCGTCGAGTCCACATATACCTCTCAATCCGACGCAGACGCTGAGGAACTCACACGGTTCACGACAGACTTAGAGCCTTCCGTTCGCGATCTGATTCGAGAGTACCGCGACGTCTTTCCCCCGTACTTCTCATACAGCGGGATTCCCCCGATGCGCGGTGTTGACCATTCTATACCGCTCGTGCCTGACTATCATGTTCACCATCAGGCACCGTACCGACTCTCGATTCCAGAGGCGACGGAACTCAAGTGTCAGCTTGAGGAGCTCCTTCGACTGGGTTTCATTAAACCCAGTAACTCCTCTTGGGGTGCACCTGTCCTCTTTGCTCGCAAAGCGGACGGAACTCTTGGCCTCTGCATCGACTACAGCGGCCTTAACCGTTACACGGTTAAGAACAGCTATCCCATGCCTCGCGCGAATGAGCTGTTTGATCGTTTGGCAGGCAACCGCTTCTTCACGAAGATCGATCTTCGTAGCGGTTACCACCAGATCCGCGTTGCCACAGAGGATAAGCCGAAGACCGCCTTTCGGTCGCGCTTCGGCCACTACGAGTTCACGGTGATGCCATTCGACCTCACCAATGCCCCTGCCACCTTCCAGACGGCGATGAACGACATCTTCAGGGACATCCTTGAAGAATACGTTCTCCTATATCTGGACAACATCCTGGTCTACAGTCGTACCTTAGAAGACCATCTCAGACACCTCTGCGATGTCCTACAACGCTTACGCAAGCATAGCTTCTATGCCAAGCTCAGCAAGTGTCGCTTTGCCCAGCGCAAAGTGGACTTCCTAGGACACCATGTGTCTGACCATGATCTCCACATGGACGACGCGAAGATCACTGCTATTGCAGAGTGGCCCGTCCCCACATCTGCCAAGCAGCTTCGCAGTTTCCTAGGCCTCACCAGCTACTATAGTAATTTTATCCAGGGATACGCTAGGTATTCCTACGTCCTTACCTCTACCCTCCTCCGGAAGAACCCGTCGTGGTTTTGGACACCTCTGTGCGAGGACGCCTTTCGCGCCCTCAAGAAGGCGGTGACCTGTGCGCCGAATCTTCGTCTTCCTGATTTTGATCATCCCTTTATCGTCACCACCGATGCGTTAGATTTTGCAGTAGGAGTTGTCCTTTCTCAGGTGTTTCCCTCTCCTCTAGATTCACCTTACCCCCATGTTCCTCCTTTTCCCCCCCCTCCTGCTGACACTGCTTCTCGACTGACGCCTACCCTCCCACCACTTCCCTCCACTGACAGTCCTCCTGTTACTTACTCCCCGACCATCACGGAGGATGGGACTGTCGAGGCTCGTGCTAGGGATTGCCCGATCGCTTTCTACTCCCGTCAGCTACTGCCTGCCGAGATAAACTTCACTGCCGATGAACGTGAGGTTCTCACAGTAGTTTATGCTACCCGGCATTGGCGTCATTATCTGCACGGGGCGCCCTTCACGGTGCGCACGGACAACTCAGTTGTCCAGGCTTTCCTCACGAAGCCTAAGCTTTCCCCTCGGCAGGCACGCTGGTGGCGTGACTTATCCGAGTTCAGTTTCACCACTCAGCCCATCAAGGATGAAACAAACCGCGTCGTCGATGCCTTGTTCCGCCATCCTGATCACAATCAGGAACCCATCCATCTTGCTGCCATCTCCATCACTACCGTTGATCCCTCGGTGATCGACGCGTATCGCACTCAGTACCGCCACTGCCCCGATTATCGCGTCATCCACGCGACACAGCGGAGTGGCAAGACCGTTCCTTTCTACTCCCTCGGGGAGAACGGCCTCGTGTACTGGCATGGTAGATCTGGTCAGCTAGAACCACGTATCTGCGTTCCCTCCACCGGACAGCTCCGTGTCCTAGCTGTAGCAGAGTTCCATGACCAGGCAGCTGCCGGTCATACGGGTTTCCACAAAACGTTGGCTCGTGTTTGCCGCCTATACGTCTGGCCGAAGTCCAAGGATTTTGTCAAAGCCTACATCTAGGAGTGTCCTACCTGCCAGGAGGTGAATAGTGCGGGCCACCTTCCGTATGGGTTACTTCAGCCCCTACCCATACCTGAGGGTCGTTGGCAGTCCATCTCGATGGATTTCATTGGTCCCGTCCGCCCACCCACTGAGTGCGGTCATGATGCTATCTTGGTCGTCGTCGATCGCTTCGCGAGGCGTGCACGTTTTGTCCCGTGCCGCTATCGCATTAGCGCTCGTGAGGTCGCCGACATCGTCTTCGACCGAGTCGTGAGAGATCACGGCTTACCTCAGAGCATCATCTCCGACCGTGACCCGCGCTTTACCAGCACATTCTGGCGACGCCTACACGAGGTGTACGGATCCCAGCTTCGCTTCTCATCATCTTACCACCCTCAGACGGATGGTCAAACTGAGGTCACCAACAAAACTCTCGATAATATCCTCCGAAAGTTTGTTAGGGATGACCAACAGTGGGACTGACACTTAGCCCACGCGGAGATTGCGTAAAACCACGCTGTTTCGCCAGCCACGGGGATGTCGCCATTCTATTGCGACCTCGGCTACCACCCTCGCATACCTGTGGATTTCCTACGACCATTCCGGTTGCGCCCGGACACTCGTTGCCCTGCGCTTGACAACTGGATCGCCCGCATGGCGGTGATTGTGAAGCGCGCACACGAGAGTTTAGCCGACTCCCAGACTCGCATCGCCGCACGAGAGAACCGATTATGAATGGATCATCCATTCAAAGTCGGTGACGATGTGCTCGTCGACGCACGCCACTTACAACTCGAAGCAGATACGCTTCGCAAGTTCAGGCGTCATTTCTTCGGTCCATGCCGCATCCCTCAGGCCGTCGGTTCTGATACTGCCGCTAATCCGATCAGCTTCCGTGTGAAGCTACCTGATTACCTTCGACAGGCTCGTGTACACGATGTTTACCACGTCTCCTTGCTGCGTCCTTATCGCCACCGTCCGAGCGCTTCGCCGGACGCCCTTATGAGCGCCCTCCACCTATCATGGTGGACGGTCACAAGGAGTTCGTTGTTTCCGACATCGTATCACGCCGAGTTACCGACGATACCCCTCCACGCATCGAGTACCTTGTGCGTTGGAAGGGCTACCCTGATGAGGAGGCTACTTGGGAGCCCCTCGAGCACTTGCAGCACGCCAGGATGTTGGTGCGTACATATGATAGTGCTCGTCGTGCTGAGACATCTGCTTCTACTCAACCGACTGACCCTCTTCCTCCTCCTCCGGCTGAGGAGATGGCTGAGGACGCACCCGCTCCCTCTTAGGCCGTTCCTCAGCCGCAGACGGTCGCCTCCGAGCGTCCACAGCGCACTCATCGTTGCCCTTCGCGTTACGATGACTGACACTCTTATCCTCTATCTTTCCCCATTGACTCACACCATCAGGTACTCCATCATCATCTCTTCTTCAGGATGTCAGCGATCTTCGGCTCTGCTTCGACATCGACTCCACTGCTACTTCATCGACGTCATTGACTACTTCGACGACTTCAGGTACTTTGGACATGATTACTTCACGTCACCACCCTACCCTGTACATTCCCTTGCCCCTGTCGCATGATGGTTCTCACTTAGCTGGGTCTCTTTGAGTTTGGCTCTCCCTTGGTATCGCATAGGCATTGGGACCGTAGCGTTATCTTGGCTTCCTTGCTCCCAGATCTAGCTCCCTCTCCCAGTCAGTGAGTTGTGTGCATGTTTCCCTCACCCACTGCCCTCATCACCCTAGCGTCGGCTATTGCATGCCTCCAGTTCGACATAGCTCCACCCTATTCAAGCTCCCCTTTTCATGGTCGACCCTGCATGGTGTCACCCTTTTGTCGAGCATTACCCGCCTTGATGGTCTATCTGTTAGGGTCATTGGTTTTGTTTCGCTACCACTCTCCCACCTTGAGCTTGATGACCTATCCCACCTTCATGTGTGACTGCCCTTAGGAGTTTCGATTCTTAGGCTGCATTCACCCCCTTCATGGAGCTTGCTCTGCATCCTAGATTTCTCAGCTTACTTTATTGCAGAGTTCCGCTGCTTTTGCGCATAGCGTGTTTATGGCTCTTGCGATCCATTACAGGTCTGAGGATCGTGCAGTGGGCCTTCATCTGCCCTGGCCTACAGCCAAGGCCTATTTGGCTATTTGCCAGTTCGGCCTGTGGGACCAGGCCGTGGCCTGACCCCACAGGCCGTGTGGTTATTCAGTCCAGTCCAGTCCTGCCCGGTACAACTGTCGGTACCAGTCCAGTCCAGTCCTGCTCGGTACAACTGTCGGTACCAGTCCAGTCCAGTCCAGTCCAGTCAGCCCGCTGGGGGTATACCCCAGCTGCAGTTTGTTTTGTGATTCATTCTTCATTTGCACAAATTGGAGTACGTGCGTGTCGAGTCTGCGTTGGAGCTGCGTTGTCTCTTCCAGCTCCATCTCCATCTCCGTCTCCCCCATCCTCATCCCTTCGTCTTGATCCTGACGGACCGCCATCCCAGCCGGTCCGTCACAAGGCTGGCACACTTGGCAAGACTTCTATTTGGCGCAGCTAAGTGCCTTAATAGACAACAGCCATCGCATGCGTGACCTACTCCCATTGGGTTGGCATGGTGACCGTGACCCAAGTGCTTCGACCAGGGCCCTTCAGAGGCATCGCCCATGCTCCATTCATATGCTTCCGGGAAGATTGTCGTCTCTCAAGGTAGCGCGCTCACGACACCTCACCAAAAGAGAGGACTCTCAAGTTGGACTCACTTACTCACGGTAAGAAGAGATTCAGAGAGTAGATATGGTAAGGGAACAACGTACCTGGAGATAGTTGCCCCCAACCACAGATTTTCTCACCAATTGAGCTGAGTGTGCATTTGATGACCGGTCTTGGCCTCGGTACCACCCACAACGCAATGCACTGCCACCACGGCTAATAATGTCGTCTGTAGCCTTCCGACGCACCCCTCTCTACCACGGCGTGCGCCAATCAATGGCCTGACATCACAAGTACCACCTGCGAAGAAGCATCGTCAACGCACCAAGTCTGTATAACGCCAGCATGCCAGAGGTAAGTGGCGATCAAACCAGCTCTGATACCAAATTGCAAGGAACATGAATATGGACGAAGCACAGAAATCCAGAATGCAAAATCACACTGAAGTCCAAGTATTCAAAGCCAAAGCAGATAGCACAATGGAACCGAGTAACCATCCAATTGAGAATGAAACAGAAGAATCGTGAGTCAATGTCCATGCCCAACAGGGCAACACCAACAGCATAACCCAATGTAGCTCTCTCTCATGAATGGCGCCAGGCGCCCTATCTACTCTACAAGCTAAGCCTACAACTACAGCAATGAAAGCAACCGGACAACTTGACTACCAGCGAGTGATGATGTCAACACCAATGCCGACCTCCACCTCCACCAGGTACGTGTCCTCTTCACCCACACTCTTCCCTGTTACCCACACAGCGCCCTTCACCTCCGAAGAACCACCTTCACCCTTCACCCCTCTGCGCCCTCTGCAGCCCGGCTATGGCCGCCAAGCGCCCAGTGCACAGGCAACAACCTACCGCCTAGCGCATGCCTGCCTTGCACCACTTCTTAGCGCAGCGCAGCAGCCAGCAGCTCGCATTTGCGCAGCGTGCCGGCATTGCCCGCAATGGCCAAGATCCCTGCCCACTCGCTCTGCTTGCCTATATGCCAGTGCTGCGTGTGGGCGGCCTCCCTTCAGCCTGTGACCGGGACCCAGAGGCTGAACACAGCCCGATACAGTTGGGCCCCGGGGTGATGCAGTTGCGCCTCCTTCATCAAGTCCTGCGGCCAGATTCAGATAGTGGGCCGATTTCCCTTTGGCATTTTCGGCCTCTATACCCAGCATGCATTGTCGGCCTCACATTCGAGTGCCCAGGGCCTAACTAACTCAGAGGCCCTGGGCTTTCAGCATTTGCTGAAATCCGAGACTCGGTGCACTCCAACCAACTGGCGTGCTGCAACTGTATGGACCCCACTTCGTGAAATGTTGGCACAGAGGGCTCTTGTTGATTTGCTGGCCCGCCTTCACTTAGGGCGGGCACGAGGCTTGCTGGGGCCTTAGCCCAGAACATGTACATCTTGGCAAGGCCCCTACTTGAGGGCTCAATCCTCACAGAAGTTAGTTTTTGTTTTTAAAGTTTTGAATTCGGAATGCTGCCCCTCGCTGCCCTTCGCGCCCGCCGTGCGTTGCCCGTCGCATGGTTGCCTCCACGTCTCCTTTGCAGCAGCAGCAGTCGAAGGTGTCGTCGTCCAGCCATAGCCAGGGCACAACAGTCATTGTGAAGGAGCCGAAGAAGCAGCGGGAGGAGCGCAGCGTCAGCTCATAAAGTTGCCAGGTGGGTAACCACCAGCCCCTCTCTCTCTCCCCTCCATCTCTCTCTCTCTCTCTCTCTCTCTCTCTCTCTCCTTTTTTTTTTCCCTTAACACTCTTCAAGCAAATAGCGGGTCTCGCGTAACGCTCCAGCGAGAGCCCGCTTTCCACTGTTGGGAAACGTGGTGGGACGGGCAGGCGGGCCCAAAAGATACCGCATAAGCCCTTCGGGGCGGGCCGAATCGGCGACGGGCGTTCGGATTGCCGAGCGGGCCCGCGTTGCACCGCTCGATAGAGCGTTGGGGGATCCGGCCGAGGCTATTCCGGAAACTTTTATCGGGCCGTGCAACGTGGGCCCGCTCGGCAATCCTAACGGCTGTCACTGGTTTGGCTTTACTTCCCGCGGTGATGTTTCGATGCGACGATTTAGGGCGGTTTGCTGTTTCGATGCGACGATTTCGGGCGCTCTGCGGTGTGGTGCTCGCGCTCGGTTCGATGAGAGAGAGAGAGAGAGAGAGAGAGAGAGAGAGAG
>BFEA01000256.1:1774976-1787085 GCA_003427395.1 Chara braunii
TTGCTGAGTACAGCCCAAATCCGCTGAGAAACTTTTGGGTATGGGGGGGGTTGGGGTTGGGGGAAGGGGGGGTGTAGGGGGGTATAGGGGTGGTAGAGGGAGTATTGGGGGCAGTAATAAGGGTGATGGGGGCGGTTTGGGGGTGTTGGGGTGGTGTATGGGGGTATTAGGGGCCGCTATGAGGGTGTCGGTGAGTTATGAGGGGTTCTGGGCCCAAAAAAGTACTCTGTTTGACTATATATATAGTCAAACAGAGCTGCCCGGTAAACCAAAGGCAAAGAGGGAGAAGAGGACAAGAAACGAGGAGCTGTGACAAACTGTATATATCGTCACAAACAGAACTGCCCGGTAAAACCGTAGGCAGAGAGAGAGAAGAGGACAACAAACGAGGGGCTGTGACAAACTGTTTCGTCGGAGTTTCACCGACTCATCTTATTATTTTATATTTTTGCCGGGTGCCGATGACCCCAACTGGTAGGTGCCCACTAGCCGACCGATCGCCTGGTCGGCAGCCGACCAGTCGAGGTCCTTCAATCTTCGGGGTATGCAACACTGATACTCACTGTGAACATCTACACAACTGCAAGGTCTTATCTACGCTGCACAACCAGGTGGCAATTGTTAGCAACTCCGACTTCAACACCTGCCAAAGAACACCGGACATTGCTACAGCTGTGGGAAGTCCTGCACCTCTCGTACCACATGAGACAGTTGGCATACGACACAGTTTTTTTTCCTTTTTTTTTTCAAGGGTGATGGCCTTGAGATATCGCGTCAAACTCACCGGCCCTAGGTATTCAGAACTGCAGTAGTTATTCATCTGCTTCCAGTGGAGTTCGAACTCAGGTTAGTATTTCAAGTTTCAACATTTCAGGGGTGTACCAACTGAGCTGGGCCGGTTGGTATATGACACAGTTTTCATAGGAGGGTACTTCACCTGAACCATACGTAAGTAGCCCTCGACATCATTTGTCTTCAGCAGGTTGATCTTCTCTCTTTGAATTCTTTCCATCTTCTCTCGCTGCTGCCTCTCCTTTCTCTTATGGTAGTCCCGAACGTGACGGTTCCAACCCCGCCGGTGTTCCCTTCTGCTTTTGTACACCTCTTCCAGCTTTTCCCTGCAAGGAACAAGAATCGATGAGCCACTTCTTTTGTTTTTTGGACCATTTCTCGATTTATGCGTGTCATCCTTGCGCAGGGGCCATCCTAATCTTCTCCGTATCGTCCCAATTTTAACCGATGTCCCGAAGGACTTGATGAGCCACTTCTAAGACGTCTCATTTCCTATTTGTTGTACAAATGAGCATAACAAATGACCACCAGTTCATACAATGACATGCCTGAGTGATCATTTCCCCGACAACTTCCAAGACAACCAATGCTGGTAGGGGCAGAAAAAACAAACGGACTGTTTCCTCCAATAACCTCCTGTAAGACATCCCGAACCAAGGAAACTCTCTGATAAGGTCTACGTCGCTCACCATCACGAGGTTCACGGGCTCATTGCAAGACGACACGAGCGCAAGACCGAATGATTTAAGAACTGAGAAAGAGCAAACAGGGGAAGACGACTGCAGACGGCTCGGCACCTGGAAGCGAGTATGTGACATCCTCACCTGTGCTGCTCCACCTCCTTGAAAAAGTCCTTTTGCCTCAGAAGAATGCGCCGCATTCTCTCATCCCTTTGCTTACACTCCAAACGCTCCAGCTGCTTTAGCCGTCGTCCTGTTCGCTGTTTCTTCGCGCGGCGTACAGACGCTAGTTCTGACCCAATCGGCTGAAAAAAATCGTCTATGAGCTGCCTGAAAGGTGAACTCAAACACCAAGACCCATCCATCCACATACACATTACTTCCGACTCCCTCCCTTTGACCCGTGCACATATGCATTTTCCCCACTCCCTCCCATTGAACCATCCATGCAAGCAAGCACCAATGGACCCACGCATGATGCAACCCCCAGAATGATGAAGTCATCATCATGAGCATGGATAGTCATCACGTTGTCATCGCCATAAATCCCAGGCAGCAGAATCATCATCACGCTTTGCTACGGTCCTCGTACCACTATTCAATGCCCTCACATGGGACAAGACCACCCACTTGTTTGTCAGTGTTCCTCTCTGTCAGGCTGATATTCCCCTTTTGGCAAGTTCTTTCCAATTCAGTGCAGTTGTTCTTTTACCCTCTTTTACTTTGCATCCAGACTCAGTGCATAGTCACACGAGGACTTTTTTCTACTAAGCTCTAGACATTATTATGGTCAGATGCATCCTGGTGTGGACGCGGTTCCAGTCAGATTCATTTAGAAAAGAGTTATTGTGAGTATGCCCTCAGAGCCGTGCACCAAGCAATACATCAGCATCCTCGATCACCAGCACTGAGCATGCGCAACCAAGCACTACAAATTTACGACGACAATTAACTCTTGCATACTATCAGACAACAAGAGTACAACGACATGATTTCACATTCCGTGTCTTTTTCAAATGGCTTTTCTGATGTCCCACCTACCCACCTCAAAGCAGAACTTCAATCTCCACCATTCACACACCACTGGCTAACACAATGCTCGAAATATTTTTTGGCAGAGGCTCATTCGGCATATTCGCCAATGAACGAACAGGTCCCCAATGAAGCTGTTGGTAGTGGCTCTGAAAGTTGTACAAGGGAATGCAGGAACCCATCTCCACATCACTGTATCACAAAGAGGACAAGCCTGCCCCCAATCAAAACCCTACTTTCGCCAGATTTTTCCCTAATTTCAAGTCGCTCCCTGCTTCGGCACTATGAATCACTAAAGAGAACCTCGAAAAAATACCAGTACCTATATGCACACTTCTTTGTTACACAGAGGCCACGGCCAGAAGCACCGGTCACTGGAGTTCAGTTCTGACTGTGCCTGGTGCATCCAAAGCCTCCTTTAAAACCAGGACAAGGCCAAAGAAACCATTACACCCATAACAGGTTATGGCAGCTTAAAGTTTAAGCTCAACACTCCCGTCTTAACCCGAATAGAACGCCCATCGCCCAGTCATTATAGCTGTATTCGGGGCAACATTCAGTCTGGATACAGAGCCATAATGACCAGGTGTTCTATTTGGGTCAAGACGGTAGTTATCGGTGGAAAACACCTTCCACACACGTAAAACTATTCCAAGTAACTTCTGCAACTTCTGCCCGCCCTTGCATCCATCTTTATTGGTTCGAAATAAACCTCTCGCTTGCCTTTTCGTGACACAGGCTCTAGACAACAAGGCAAAACATTGGAGACAGTATTGATGCATAATTCATTCAACTAATTGTCATGCGCTTTGCTTCCATTTACTGCAACAAAGGTGATTACTGCAACAAAGGTGAATGCAAAAATCCTATGGCAGACAAAAAAAAAAACACTGAATGATAATGATAATGCCAATCCCTGTTTTCAATCCTTCAGCTTGCCTTGTCATAATCGGACACACCCCAGGTACCCAGACCAAACCCTGGAGATAGTAGTGGCTTATTGAAGTGGTCATCAGGCACTATGCTTCCACTGACTGCAACAAAGATGAGTGCAAAGAGCCTATGGCAGGCAATAGAGTTTGAAAGCAAGCTCACTTGGTGAAAATGGTAAACATGACAGACTTATTATCTGTTCCTATGGGTTACTGGTTCAAGTCTGATAGTGAGCATACTCGCTGGGTGAAAATGGTAAACACGGCAGACTAAAACACTTTGTCCGTTCGAGCGAGTCGAACGTGAAAACATGGGTAATGAAAATGTCAATCCTGTTTTCAACTTTTCAATCCTTCAGCTTGCCTTTTCCGGCCACAGACTTCAGGCACTGAGGCAAGGCTCTGGAGATAACAGAATTTCAATGATTTCATTAAACAAGCAACATCCTCTTTGCTTCCATTTACTGCAACGAAGATGATCTGTTTCTCCTTAGTGAAAACCAACCACCAAAAAAAAAACAAAAAAAAAAACAACCACAGGTGGAATTAAGACCGTAGGAAGAAAACAAAAAGACATATCATGATCGACACAGAAAGGCCCATTCATAGATGCTTTGTCTGCAAGAGGAAGGACCTTTATAGATGTGTCCATTCCATAAGCCCTGAACCGTAGACAGATCCGGGCAGTCCGAACCCGTACTGTCAAGATGGCATCAAGGCATGCGGTGCCCCCCTCTTCCTCTCTACCGCAAAAAAAAAAAAAAAAACATCGTTTTTATCTTTCTCCTTGCATGTTGACTACAAAGATTTTTGCAGTGCAATGCTGCATAACCTATATTTTCTTCAGATTTTCTTTTTTTTTCCAAAAGTCGGGGTGTTCCAAAATTAATATATGTTTAAATTATCCGCACAGCATCCCGACATTCACATCTGGACCCAGATATCCACACAGTCTGGATGGTCGTCCACCTGTCCACATGGTAATATCCGAACCCAGACATCCAGACAGTCGGGATGGCTGTCAGCATGTCCAGATGATAACCATGGTCCATTCCCTCGAAACCTTAAGCCAACAGTATATTTCCCAGCCATTTTTCTCCACCGCCGCAATGCGCCTTGCATGTTGCCGCAACTTTGAGGGGTCTGCAGCCAGAGCAAAATGGCTGGCAGCACCAGCCAAAATGAGGCCTGCGCCGGTTTGTTTTTTTGGCGCGCTGGTCGTTTGGAGCCATGGGCAAAAGTGGCTCGGAAGTACTCGTGGTTTAAGCAAACGCAATGTAAAGTTAACAACCCACAAAAACAAGATGGAAACAAAAGATGCAGACTTGAACTCCGAGAGAGAGAGAGAAAAGAAAGGGGGAAAGAGGGAAGGTGAGGAAGAGGAGCATGTAACGAACCCAAATCAAGAAACTCGCAAAATCTCGCAATATCAACATCCCGCATCCCATGCTGCTCAATGATTGACAATCACCAAGAGACAGCAAGTAGACAAGAGCCTAGACAAAGGAGAGAAGAAAAAGAGCAGAAGGATACTTTCCAATAACAACAAAGAAGTACAATGTCTTGTCTCGCCTCCCCCCCTCTACCTCCAGGCTTCTCTCTCTTCTCGCCACCTGAGAGACATCAACCTATCCCTCTACTCTCATGATGAAGCCGATATGACTCTCACAAGCACCTTGCCAATCGGCTAAGTCACTCGCTGATGTAAGATCAATCTGGCACACTGAGGAATAAAACCGGTCCAAGAAATAACAGCCTTCTAAACCAAAGCGCTGTCCCTCCAAACACAGCCCACCATCAGGTCTCCTGTAAGCCTCTCTCTCCCAGGATGTGATCGTTCCTTAAACCTCTCTCCCTCCCTCCCTCTCTCTCTCTCTCTCTCTCTCTCTCTCTCTCTCTCTCTCTCTCTCTCTCTCACGCGCGCGTGCGGGGAGGTAAGTTCTGGTGCAGTGCACTATTTATCCTAGCAATGACTACTCTCACTCTCACTCTCACTCTCTGCCTGCCCACTAGTGCTCCAGCCTCAAAGCAGTGCAAGGCAGAATGAGCACACCACCTGCGGCAGGCTCCGTATTTGTAGAGTCGACACGACCTCGCCTGCCTCGAGTTGCCTCCTCAAACAGCCGAGATTTCCTGACCTTTACATTTTCTTCCAGACCGTGTCTCCTGGACCCAGCGACCCTTTGGATTGGGAGTGATCTGTGGTCGTGGTTGACTCCTGAGAAATATTTCACCCTTTGAATTTTGTGCCCAGGTTGGGCCTGACTGTGATTTTCCTAGGGTGTATGTTGATTACTGGAGGGGAACACAGAGACATGTTTGAAGATCACAGGAAGGAACAAGGAAGAACAAAGAGACATGAAAAATGAGCAAACGAAAAGATAGGATTAATGGAAAGAGACAAACGGAAAGAGCAAACGAAAAGATAGGATTAATGGAAAGAGAGAAACGGAAAGAGCAAACGAAAAGATAGGATTAATGGAACAAGGGAAAGACCAACCTTCTTATAGTCCTCTGCATATGCAGGAGCTGAATCTTCTTGAGCTCGATTATGCTCTTCGTCTGGGAGACATGATCCGCCCCGCCACCTCCCTCACTAACCGAAAGCCCCTGTAAAACAGACCACCGAAACAGAAAATGAATCTCTCTCTCTCTCTCTCTCTCTCTCTCTCTCTCTCTCTCTCTCTCTCTCTCTCTCTCTCTCACACACACACACACACACACACACACACACACACACACACACACACACACACACACACACACACACACACACACACTTGTCGAGATGAGCAGAGAGCACTGCCGTTCTCCCCCGAATAGAACATATGGTTACTATAGCTGTATATGTGGAGAAAGTTTCACTTTGGATACAGAGATAATGACCATATGTTTTATTCGAGAGAAAGGAGTAGGCACATCCATCTGACAATGAGCGTGATCACACCTGCCTTCCCATAGCAAGGCCAAGCCGAGCTGTGAAGAATGGCGGGACAGATCAGAGCGTGCACCTGCCTTCAACCTGCTCTCTTCTCCCCAGCGCCCCCACCCACCTTTCCCTTGCCCACCCCCTCCCGTTCATCATCCCCTGTTTGCTGAGGATCAAAGACCACCTTCATCATGGTCAAAGCCCTCCCTCGATATTTCTCCACCCCTGAACACACTCTTTTCCACTTGTCACCTCTCAGCCTTGTCCTGCTCTTTCCTCATGTACCCTCCCTTCCCTCCTCCCCCTCGCTATTCCAGTACAGAAAGCATGAATGAAACCACTGGGCGCCCCAAAAGTATGACTGCAATACATACAGACAGATAGAGCTCGCACCATAAAGGTAAACCAGGCCTGCAAAGTCGAGAGACTGAAGAAGATTTAACCAATCTGGCGGAACACGACAGATAGAACAGCGGTCCAGGAGCATGAGAGAGAGGAGAGGCATAGCACTAAAAGGGGGTTGTAGGGCTTATGGGAGGGTCCTGTGGGAGAAAAGACATTGCAATTTGGGCTTTCATTCCTCGTCATGATGACATTTTTGGTAACGCCGTCAAAGAATGAATAAGATAGCAATCATGATTCCGACACTTGGCGTTCTGAATTTGCAAATCACAAGTTGGATGCTTGTTCTTCCAATTACCGCTCTTCACCACTAAGTATTCAATGAGGGAGGCTCTGTAGAGTTGTGTTCAGCAGTTTTGCAGCTGGACCTGCAACCTGCAGGCTTAAACATTCATCTGGTTTAAACCAACACTAGCAGGGAGGGTCCCTCCTCCTTTCAACCCACAGCAACTGGGAGGGACCAGATCTTCCCTTGGGGGACTGCTAGAAAACAGTAAGGTTCCTTGCTTCTTTAGGCTTTGTAGGTCAGGTCTAAGTGTTACAAACATGGCCACAACCCAGACATCAAGCAGACACAAGCGAGCAAGAAAGCTCACCTTGAGATACTCGCCGCGTTGACTAATCTTGCTATCAAGAACCTTCTGAAGAGTAGACATCTGGTGTTTTATATCAGCTTTGCGCTTCTGCTCCGAGCTCAACCACAAGTCCATTGTTGACCTCTCAATCTTAGGTTGGTCATAGGCATCAGCATCTTCAGCCCACTTGATCGGCTCCTCATCTTCAGCTTCGTCACTGTCATCTCGAGCCACACCATTCTCACTGTTGGATCCCTGACCTGCTCCTCCGACAGAAGGGCGAGAAGACCGTGGAGGGATCGGGCCATCTGTACCCACAACCGTATCCCGACCAGCACTGCCAGCGGCGCTCCCTCCTCCTGCTGCTGCTGCTTCTGCTGCTGCAGCTGTTGCCCGTGTGCTGTGCCCACCGTGGCTCTCTGCCGGACTTCCAGTGGTCATCCCCCTTCGTGCATCAGTGTTGTGCGCACTGGTATCTCTCTGGCTTCCCACCTGACAACTTCGGCCATTGCCTCGCCCATTTGGAGCCTCTATGCCAGAAGTACGTGGAACTGTAAGATTGCCGGCACCTGGCTGTCCCGCTGATCCACCAGTACCAACACCGGGCCCTGGCAAAGCAGCCCACTGCCCCCCCCCTCTTTGGTGACCTTCCGAGGATGACCCAGAGGGTGGCATTCCTGCTCTGCCCACATCAGGGCCTCGAGCGGAGGCACCCCCCCCACCATGGGGTCCTCCATGATGTGCGTGGGCTATGGTAGGGTGAGATGAGCCATGCAAGACAGCAGCTGCCTGCTCTGCAACTCGCAAGGCCGCTGCTGCCACTATCATGGCACTGTGTGATGGGTTGCTTGGTTTTGCAAAATGCCAAAAGCTTATACCATCCACACCGCCGAGCCGTCTCTGATGGCCAAATGGAAAACCTCCTTGGGAGCCCACAACCCCACTATTGGCTGTGGACACACTCCATCCCCCTGTCTCCAAATAATCACCCACCACACCATCACGACCGCCAACCCCATGGCCATCAGCAGTAGGAGCTCCTGACGATTGTGGCACACGGTAAGCCATGCTGCTAGGGGCCTCTTTCACACCATTGCGACTTGCCACCGGCCCTCCTCGTAGTACAGCACCAGTGCTTGGCACAACCTGTTTCTCCACTTTTGCAGCCTGACCCGCAGCACCAACCCCATCACGGGATGCACCCTCGCCAGATTCAGGTTGTGATCCTTTTTCAGGGGGCCCCGCCACTTCCTTGGAGTCATTGCCTTTATCTGTGATGGCATCAGGTGGGACGGTCATCGCCCCTGATGCCTGCCCCAGCCCTCCTGGCAATACAGGATGTTCACTGCCTGCCAGGTCTGCAGCGACCGGCCCTTGAACCGACGTCTGAGGAGTCGTCCCCACAGGATGTGAGACCAGCCCTGCAGAGTCAGACCCCATCCCACTTGGTGAGGCGAGAGTCGATAGCTCACCTGGCATCCTTCCCCCAGCACCTTCCACAATTGCCTGCTCAGACGTTCTTCCGGGAGCTCTCAACCCTGCACCTTGAGGAGGAAGACCCATTCTATCGCCGTTCGCCATGGGCCAGGAAGCAACCATACCCTGAGAAACCCACCTCCTCTTCTCCTCATCCGAGAGCAACCCTTGTCCTGTCTGGCCTCTATCATTGACTGGCATTCCCCCAGCCACTTGCTTGGTCCCCTCACCATCCATACCCTGAAGTCTGTTATCCTCCTGACTGAGGTGCTCAGGATCTTCTGGCCCTGTTATTCTTCCACAGACGTCAGACGCCTTGTTAGAATCCCCACCTGCGGCAACAACTGCTGGCTTACTGATCCGATTTGGCAAATCAGCATGTACAGCTTTTGTGGACTCAGTAGGGGCTGCAGACTCGCCACGTTTCTGCATATCGGCAGCCTTGCTGTCAATGGCAGAACGCCCAACACCTACTGGTTCTGCAGAAGACAAAATAATGTGCTTAGGAATCATAGAGAATTTCCTAAAAGACCAAGCGGAAGACAGGCCTAAGAAAAGCTAGAAGGGAAGCAGTTCCATCCAAAAGATATAGTATGGGCACTCAAAAGTCAAAAGATTCTTTCATAAATGCATTCCAATATTTCCGCAATGTTCATCTCATGAGGCCACTGGAAGGAACCCCACTCGCCCAAAACCCAGGATCCAGAAAACAACAATAAGAACACGCAGCCTACAATTCACATGTGCTTGTCTTGCAATCATATCCTCGTATGCAAGTGGCGCACTTCTTCTTTGTTGTCTTCTTCTTCGTCTTCTGCTTCTTCTTCTTCTACTACTACTACTACTACTACTACTACTACTACTACTACTACTACTACTACTACTACCACCTCCACTGCAAGTAATACTACAACTCACTACTTACCTGCTACTGCGACTACTACATATTCTTTAATCTCCATAAGTAAAATGCATGAGGGGAGTTCTTTTTCGTCTCTACTTCGGCTTCACAGAGACAGAAAGAGAATATTTCACCTCAGGCCCGAAACCTCCATAAGGCAGGAGTCAATGCAATCCAACCATCTATCATCTTCTTCATAGTCAAGCTGCACATTCTTCTTCTGGTAGTCGTATTACATTCTCCCTCCTGTAGTAGTACCAGTGGTAGTACTGGTAGTAGTACCGGTAGTAGTACCGGTGGTAGTACCGGTGGTCGTACCGGCGGTAGTACTGATGGTAGTGATGGTGTTAAAAACAAAAAATCAAACAAAAAATAAGATATGAATGGCGGGTAGGGTCATCACCTAGTGATGGTGTTAAAAACAAAAAATAAAACAAAAAAAAAAGATCTGAATGGTGGATAGGGTCATCGCCCTTGTATCTCCTACAACCTCACACATCCCAATCTACACGAGACATCCCTTGTCCGAAGCTACTCTCATGACTTAGTTTTGAACTTTCAAGGATAAATGAGATGGCACATGGGATAGGTTTATTATTTTATACTGGTGAAATATACACACAATCAAGATATGAATATCCCCTTCTTCAAAAAAAAAAAAAAAAACACAGACGAGGAAGAAGAAGAAAGATCTGAATAGCGGATAGGGTCGCCTTAGTATGCCCTACAACCTCAGGCAGCCTAATCAACAAAAGACATCCCCCATCCGAAGCTACTCCCCTTCAACCACCAGTTCACACGAGCCTAAGCTGACAAAGTTACCTTCCAAGGCTTTTTTTCTTTTTTTTTCAACCCTACCTTTCAAGGCTTGTGAGCCTGCAACTGCGCATTTCCAAAGTGGCCTGACGTGTTCACTACCGGTACAGGCCCGAATCGAAATGCTCTTACCACACCTACCTGTAAGAGCACTACTTACATTCGTGTGAACTGGTGGTTTAATTAGTTTTCTAATACCCCTCCGCCCTCTCTCCTCACGCCCGAAAACCGAACCGAAGTTTCTTGTAGAGGATTTGGGCTGTACTCAACATGCACAGTTCAGCCCCAATCCCAGATCGGGAAAGATCCCAGCCCCTTCGTCCTCTGCCAACCGATACCCTTGACTGATCGGCTGCCGAACGGTCAGCAGTGGACATCGGCCGTTGGCTGCAAAACTACCCTGCTGGGCATTCTATCAAAGTTCATTCAGTAGAAAACCGTTTCATTTGAGTAGTGCCATGCCAAAAAAGTTGAAAAACCACTCTTCGAACCTCTTTCCTTTTTTTTTTTAAATGAAACTCGTTCGGATCTTAGAAGCCTATAACGACATGATGATGCAATGAAATGCAAGGAACCCGACTGTTCAACACTTGCTGGAGTGCATCAAAACACATGCATTCACACAAATTTCCCAGATCGCAATGTCTCACACAAAGCCCAATAGAAGTTGAATGAGAACCAGGAAGCTCAACTCAATTATTTATCAAACCCAGAGTAAGCAGGGTACTTCGTAAGTCCAAATGTACAGCGCCAAATAGAGTCACAAGTCTTCTCCAATCAACATGGGTTCCCAGGCCTGGCGCTCATCAGCACCAACTGCCGAACATCAACAACAGCCCTCAATAGGTGAGTATCACCATAGCTCACACCTCCCCCTCTCTCGTCTGCTTTCTTCTCTCTCTCCCTCCTGATCTATAGTCCTGGTCTACTCTCACTCAACATGCATGCACACTCCCTATCACACGAGGATCTACCCTGAATACTACTCACTGGTAACTCCTACTGACTATCCCTACTAACATACTAACTAGCGCTGGCGCAGCTATGGCTGCCTTCCCTCTAGCCAGCACTCTCTTCCCTCTCTCATAGCGCTGCTCTTCAGCCTAGCGCAGCCCACACACATCTAGCGCACAAGTGCCACAGCACTTCCACACTCTCATGTGAAGTGAGCATCTGCCAAATGGGAGGCTGGTCAGTCCTTTATAGTGCTGGGCTGGTCTGGCGTGGCCTGCGTTCAGCCTCAAGTGTCCATGGGACTCCTGCCCAGTACCCGTTGTTGCAAAGTGTGTGTCCCAGTGTCTTTTCCCATGGTCTGCTGCTGCTTTGGGCCATCGGGCCTGTCTTTTGGACTCCTGGTCTGAATCAGGACTGACTCATGGAATTATGACTGAACTGGGACTGTAGCCTTTGACTTRTTGCCGAACAGACATGACTTTTTATCGAAGAGACATGACCCTAACTCAGTCTTGAAAACTGTGTCCGATACCTGTTCGTGCAGGACCTGTTTGTGACTGTTTGAAACGACTTTTCATTTCATTATGGATGCGACATATGCCTCAGGGAACTTTGTCTTT
>BFEA01000256.1:1810174-1828021 GCA_003427395.1 Chara braunii
TATATATATATATATATATATATATATATATATATATCTATCTATCTATCTATCTCTGTGTGTGTGTGTGTGTGTGTGTGTGCGTGTGTGTGTGTGTGCGTGTGTGTGTGTGTGGGAAGCAGGATCTGCAGTAGGAGGTGAATGTGGAGAACGACGACACAAACATGAAAACGTTCTCGTCTTTCTAGCCTCAGTCAAACTGCGACGATGGTGTCTTCCGCTCTCTGTTCCGACGCTGGGGGATATTGGCATCCAGGGCAGAAGGATGTCGTGGAGGGGAAGGATGATGAGAAAGAGATGGAGTGGAGGAGGAGGACGTAGAGAAAAAGACGGAGGAGAAAAATGGGAAGTGACCATGGCAATAGAAAACAGAAGCGAAACGAAATCACCATAGCCTCCTTCTCTCCCTTTCCCCATAGCCTCCTCCTACCCTTCTTCACGTCAGATATCGTCATCTTCCTATCCCCCTTCTCGTCGATTTCATCATCATTTCATCTCCTCTCCCTCCTCTCCCTCCTCTCCCTCCCCTTCGTCCTCCCATCTTATCTGCGAACCATCATCGCCCGACTTCCACGTGGGAGTGGACATATGCAGAGGCTCCTCTCCCTCCTCTCATCTCCTCTCTCTCCTCTCCCTCCTCTCCTCTCCTCTCCCTCCTCTGCCTCCTCTCCCTCCTCTGCCTCCCTTTCATTCCCTTCCAACTTCCACGTGAGAGTGGACATACGCAGAAGCTCCTCTTACTCCTCTCCTCTCCTCTGCCTCCTCTCCTCTGCCTCCTCTCCTCTCCTCTCCCTCCTCTCCTCTCCTCTGCCTCCTCTCCCTCCTCTCTCTCCCCTTCATTCCCTTCCTCTCCCATGCTCAACCGGGAGGTAGGAAGGAGGATATTGACCTCGACCGGCTTCCACGTGGCAGTGCACATATGCAGAGGCTGAAGTGGAGATGGAGGACTACGCAGAGAGGAGGACGAGGAGGAGGATGGAGTGGCGGAGAACAGAAGAAACAAGTCGAGGAGAGAAAGAGATTGAAGAGAAATTTAGGCAGGAAGGAGCGCATCGTGAAGCGAGACAGAAAGACAAATCGGAATCAATAAAGAGAAAAAAAGAAGAAGAAAAATCAAACAACCATTGTTGCCCTCTACACTTCGTCATCCTACTTCTTCCCGCCGTCCGAAAAAGGTCATATTCCTACCCCTCCTCCTCCTCCTCCTCCTCCTTCCCCCCCTCAGCTCACTCGCTGATAGCAAACCAAGGTAGCTCTCTCTCTCTCTCTCTCTCTCTCTCTCTCTCTCTCTCTCTCTCTCTCTCTCTCTCTCTCTCTCTCTCTCTCTCTCTGTGTGTGTGTCTCGGTGAGTCGCTTAGGCTTTGTTTTGGGGGGGGGCGCAACGATGCCAGGAATAAGTCGAGAAATGGCGTGCGGAAAGTCGCCACGTCGATTGATCAACCTGGTATTAAATCTCAAAAAAAAAACAAAAAAAAAAAAGGACCATTTACTCAGCGCCCGTCGATCCATCAACGTTCCACTCAATCGATCGCACATTGGCCCGTGCCCAAGGTCGACAGNCTCTCTCTCTCTCTCTCTCTCTCTCTCTCTCTCTCTCTCTCTCTCTCTCTCTCTCTCTCTCTCTCTCTCTCTCTCTCTCTGTGTGTGTCAGTGTGTGTGTGTGTCTGTGTGTGTGTGTGTCTGTGTGTGAGTGTGTGTGCGTGTCTGTGTGTGTGTGTCTGTGACACACACAAATCAACTGGTCGTCGGGACTCAACCAATGATATTCATTTAGAGTAAGTGATAGACAAAAAAATAATGGCACGCACGCACGCAAGCAGGGGGGCCGGGAAGGTGGAGTGGAGCTAAAGCAGCCGGAGGATAAAATCTGAAGATGTTGGCGCGAGGGAAGGTCGGCGCGGGGGAAGGTCGCCACGGGGGAAGGGAAATAGGTAAAGCAGATGAAGACGGTTAATAAGACAGGATGTCGAAAGAGGGAGAGTCCGAGAGCAAAGGGAGGAGGAGGAGAAGGAGGAGGAGGGAGGATAAGATCGCGGCTTACCTCTTTCGCGCAGATCTGTTCACCGCTCCTCCGACCAAAAAAACAGTCACCACTCTCGGAGGCTTCCTGCATCAATCCAGAGCAGCCAACTGCTCATGCTTCCAAGCGCCTCTCTCTCTCTCTCTCTCTCTCTCTCTCTCTCTCTCTCTCTCTCTCTCTCTCTCTCTCTGTGTGTGTGTGTGTGTGTGTGTGTGTCTCTGTGTGTGTTTGCGGCAAGCACA
Organism: Chara braunii; assembly: GCA_003427395.1. Lineage (NCBI taxonomy): Eukaryota > Viridiplantae > Streptophyta > Charophyceae > Charales > Characeae > Chara > Chara braunii. The sequence goes on from BFEA01000256.1 coordinate 1,812,437, forward strand.
GCAACCACACACCCACGGCCACACCCACACTCACCCAAGCACATGCACGTATGCAGGCACACACACGCACAAAGACACGCACACACAAACACGCGCACACACGCACACACGCACACCCACACAAACAAGCGCACACACCCACCAGGGAACACCTACACCCGCAAAGCCGGTATCGTCAACGAGGGCGGCGGTAGGCCTACTGGTAGGGCGCAGCAGGGCCTACCGGGACCAGTAAGCGGATTCTAGGTCCATCTGGGCCGTTGGCACAGTGCTACCTGGCCGACGGCCTGGATTGCCGCGCGGCTACAATCCAGGCTGAGGCCACGATCCAAGCCATGGCAAGGATCCAGGCCGTTGACGGCCTGGATTCGAAATTTGTCGCATCTTCCAAGGATCTGGGCCGTCGCCAGTGGACCGCGGATAATAGAGAGGTCTTACATTAGCGGTTTTAATAATGTCGGGATAGAGAACTGCCAGCTGAAGCAGCAGGCAGAGAGGGAGAGGAGAACAATAAACAAGGGACTGTGAGTTCATGTATTTATATATATATATGGGATAACTTGGGCACGTCACGAAAACAGTTTGTAATTGCACTTCAGGCAATCCGGCCAATACAACACACCCCCACGCGACCGCACCGGACCCGAAACATAGGTCATATACATTCACCATTACCGGCCCTTTTGCCTCAAGTGCAATTACAAACTCAAACCCTGACTGCGCCGTAGTTTTCTCAATATATATATATATATGAAGTGCATATCTCTCTCGTAGAGAACTGCCAAGTTGACGCAGTCCATCACAGGTGTGTTTTATTCACAGCCCAAATGGTATTTTATCTCCTTTGGTATTTTGTCATTTTGTGTCACGGACCAGTTGCCGGCATATGTACCGGTTGTTGGTAGGGGGGTGTAATTTTCATATAGGGGGTATAAAGTCATTTTTATGGGCTCTAGGAATGTCGGGGGTGGGTGGGATCCCTTTTCTTTCGTTTCGTTGCTCCGAGAAGTCATTCGGGAAGAGGGGTTGGTAGACCCTTTTATCAGGGGCCCTTTGATTTTTTGTGATCGGTTCCTTTTTTTTTTTTTATGTGTTTTGTTTCTTTTCCGTTGTTGTCGTTTTTTGGGAGGTTAGGCAAAGATCGACACATATCTTGTCTATAGATTGTAATTCTAAATTTTAAATATTTATAATTATTTGAAAAAAACAACACATACCATTTTGAAACTACGACAAACATTGCGCACCCAATATGAAGACAAGGCATTCAAATTCCTTCATTTATTTTGTTCGTGAACGAAATTGGGCATATTTTAAATGCGTGGGTCCAGTTCTCTGTTTATTCCTAAGGGAGACATAGGCAAAGGTTAGCCGCACCATGAGTTTTAGCGGCCAAGTCATAAGTTGTAAACATGAAAAATATATATATATATGAAATAAGAATATATATACAATCAGGGTTACCAGGCCGAACGTACGGAGACCCCTAAGCTGACCTCCGAACGTTCGGGCGTTCGGGTCCCCATACAGGGCCCGAACTCGAAGGGGTTCGGACCCCGCCAAAAATGATTTCGGTACCTAAAAATTAGTATTTTTTTCTGAATTTGTTTTTGTGAGTTCTTGGTTATGTAAGCTACCTGCCTGTAAATTTTCAAGGCATTCTGTGAAGCCAACAAATAATGAAAAATCGGCAAAGATGGTGGTGGCAAAACTTGCTTGCCCACTTACCAATTTGTTTTTCTTCTTTTTTCACTTTTTATTTTCCTTTTTTTGGGGGGCATGAAAAATATTATTATTTTTTTAAACTTTATTTATGGGTTCTATATTATGTAAGACACATATGAATAAAATTTCATGGCATTTTACAAAGCCAAAAAAAAATGAAAAATCGCCAAAGATGGCGATGTCAAAAACGTTCGTGCCCACGCAATAATTTCATTCTGGTTTTATTTTTCTTATTTTAATAATATTATTTATTTTTAGTATTTGATTTTTATTTCAAATTTGGTAACGAATTTGGATGTAGTGTTGAGGCAAAAGTTGTTTAGTTTACTCTTCTACATCACATATATATTTTTCAGATTTTTTGAAAACTTTTTGTTTTTTTTTTGGGGGGGGGGGGGGGGTCTGCGTTCGGCCAAACGTCCGAACGCGTTGAGAAGGGGTCCCGAACGTTCGGGCATTCAGGTTCGGGTGTTCGGCCCGTCCCGAACGCCGGCAACCCTGTATACAATATATATATATTATGTACATTATTTGGCAGACAAAAAAACATAAGTTGGGAAATTTCGTCAAATAAGCCAGTAGAAGACAAAGGCAAAAAAATATGAAATCCATAATATAATGTAGAAAGGTAACTTCGGGCAGACTCGATTTATTCATAAGGAAGGACGTTTAATCCTATGTTTGTAATAACATAAATTATAGAAAAATAATAAAACTTTTTTAAATATATTTTAAGCAGGGTAAGGCATCTCCATAAGTCTGAGCGGTCTTGTCATCTATCTGGAAGAAAAAAGGCAGTTGTTATTTTATTTGTTGAATTTTGTTATGTTGTGGAGGCTGCACGTACACATATGTTAAAGAAATTCGGTTATACGTCATATATTGTTATTCGGGTAGGCTGGATTACCCATAAGTTTTGTATCCTAGTCTTATGTCATATGTGTTTATTTGAAATGGCCAGACACACCGTAAGTTGGGGCAATTTCGTCATATGCCTCATGTCGTTTCTCGGACAGAGACTGTACATCACCATAAGTTGAACGGTTCAGTTATCCGTCATATGTCAATCGTTTAGGTTAACTAGTCACACCATAAGTTGATACGGCATAGCCATACGACTTATATCATTCGTTTAGGCGAAAACTTGGCGTAACTTATAAGCTGGGGTGGCTTAATCATATACCCTATGTTTATCGTTTTAGTACGTTAGGCATATTCATAAGTTGAGATGGTCTAGTTATATACTTGAGGAAGGTCAAGCTATGGTCTTACACCTTCAAAAAAAAATTCCCCACAATAAATGAAAGTTGAAAAGTCATTCAATTAAAAAACAATCCTTCATATTTAAAATTATCATTCCAATGTTCGTCCAATTCTAAATTTTACAGTTTTATTTGATAAGTTTCCGTATAAAAAAACGTTTCCGCTTCCAACTACATTTATTTGTTGAAGATAAAATTGAACTTTGGACGAGCTTATGAAATTTCATAATTAAACTTTCATTCTACTACAACAAATATTTTACCATTTAGGTTGGATTAATCCATTTATGATAGGGAATTCTTATATAGAATAACAGTCAAATTATAATATTTTATGAACTCATCCAAATGTTTATTAAATCTTTAGCATGCACTTCGAATAAGAAGGGATACCCTATTATTGGAATTAAAGTTTTTAAGTAAGACGAAAAAATTTAAAAGGAGAATGATATTTTTCAAGATGAAATGAAAATTTAAAATTTGGAAGGTAATTTTCAGATTGAATGATTCTTCAATTCATGATTTTTTTTTTTAATATAAAAAATGGTAAGAAATTTAACTATCTGAGAGTGAAATGAACTAGGTATTTTGATAAATAACTTGAGGGCTGGTAAAAGGTTTTGTTATGCTCATTTATTTTTTATGTGAGTTTGTCTTTTGATAGCATTTTTTAATAGTTGGTCGCTTAGATGTTCACGAAGTACGAGAGTAATAGGCAAAATAATGATAGATCGAGGTAAAAACCCAATAAGTAGAATGACTCTGTTGAAAGTCGGGGTTAAAATTAGCTCATGTTATCTTTTAAAGTGAAGTATTATGTAATCTAATTATAGGTCGAACAACCAAGTTAAGTGTCATAAATTATCCAAATTTTAGTTGAATTTTAATTTTTATGCTTAGCTTAGTAAAAATATTGAAAGCTTGGACTTTCCGAAATGAAACGTTACCAAAACTTTTGCTGATTCAATAAGTTAAACGAAATTTGTCCTTTCAAAATTTTAGTCGCACTTCATATTATGAATTGGACTTAGTAAAAATTTTAGTATTTCATTTTTATAGTAGAAGTGATACAAAAATTTATGTAAATTTGAGAAGTAAGTTAAATTTAGATTGTGAAAATTTTTATAACCAATCTCATACAAGGGCGATGTTGTCGAAATTCTCAACAATCTATGATTCTGATTATGGAAATGTGAAAAAAATATTATTGAAGGGATAAGAGTACGATATACAATATGCTCTTTATTCCTTTTAAGTATAACAATGGTTTTCTGACCTTTACTATGATGTGAGTTTGCGCTTGAATGAACGCTCGACTAGTTTCTGTTTGATCCATTGAGGGTCGTCTATCTTCTATTATCATTTAATAGCAGGTCGGTTGATAATGCAACTTTGTCTGCTTATGCATTTTAACTTAAGTTTTCACCCTATAGGTTTGATGTTATCGGTGTGAATACCCTTACAAACGTATCCGCCATGATTTTTGCAAATAACAAAAAAATAGTTTTAATTCGGAAGTTTGGAGTGAAAGTTGGGTTTGCCTCGTGAGCCGCGACTTGTTTTCTGTTGTGATGAACTCTGTGTTAAGAGAAAAAGTAGAGAGTGCATCGGTACGCAGTCTTAAGGCGCATGCGATTTTTTTTTTTATATCACAGAGCCGGCACGCTTTGACAGTTGACTTTTTAATTTTTGATTAAATTAAGACAAATATATATATATATATATATATATATATATATATATATATATATATATATATATATATATATATATATATATATATATATATATATATATATATATATATATATATATATCGTCAAATAGAATATATATATATATATATATATATATATTATTTATACATTGATTGTGCCGCAACAGCGTGCACGAAGACGATATTGCTGCAATCGGTATCCGATTTGATAACTAGCGCCGCAAATTTTAAAAGTAACTACCCTAAATTTTTGGGGGACACATTAAATTTATATAGAATGAGAATTGTTACAATTCTGGCGTCGGTAGAAAACTCCTATGACCTTGGTGGGGTGTGTAGGTAGAGGTCCCCACGGGCAAGATACTTGTTTTGTCACCGCTATAATGATAAAAAAATATTGGGTTGAAAAAAAAACGCTTACACAAACACGGAGCAACATGACTTTGGGGTAACAGGTAAAGTGTATGGCGGTCATGAGCCGAGTCAGGCGGCAAGTATCGGGTTTTGGCGGCCATGGTTTTAACCGGAAGGCCAAAATGTGGCCTTGGTGTATTTCGGGAGGCCTTCTTACCGAGCGACACCCGTTTATGTAGATTTGTATGGATCTTAGTATCATCCTTGGGCCTAACACTATTGGTTACGGTGTCAGACTTTCACCTTGCGGATCAGAAGATCGAGGCCAGCAGGCGACGGTGCAAGAAAGTTTGAGGAATTTGGAGGAACCGAGAGGTTGAGGATCCAGCGGGACTATCCCTCTTGGTTTTATTGTCAGTCCCGACTGCAGACCCGATCGACAAGGCCAAAGGTGCATCATTCGATCCTCCTCCTCCCCTCGTTTGTGTTTTTTTTTGTTTTGTTTTTTTTTCCCGTCTCTTTATTGGGACTAGGTTTGATCGCGGTTTCGAAATAGGTGGTGGTACCGATCGACATAGCTCAGTTCATGCACTTTTGAATTGTTGAAATACAGACTTGAATTTGAACTTTAGTGGAAATAAATGAGGGAAAAACCGGCAATTATAACTCACATGGACCGGTCAGCCCCACTGAGGGCGCCTCGCAGTCGTTTGCCCGTTGGACATGCCTAGCCTGCCCCGAATGCATGTAGGTGGCAAAGACGCCCAGGTGCACTACCGAAGGAAGTATTTGAGTCAGGCATTTAACTGCCGATGATGTTGATGAACTCACTTCGTGCATGCATGCTAACTAAGGAAATGACCTGATTGCGTTGCGCTAATCGAGGGAGGTAGAGTGGGACAGAGGAAAATAAGGCAAGGAAATTAGGCTTCATCCTCCATATTGTAGAGGAAAACACACTCTCACTTTGCATAGTTGGAGGGCGGAAGCAAGGCCGCTTCGCTACTAATCGTGCTTTTCGTCATAGTCTTCGCCACAATGATAATCTTCATCTCATTAATTGTTTTTATCTCGTTGGTCGTCATCAGTCCGCTGACGATCACCTTCTCGCTTATAGCTTTTCTGTTTCGTTGAGCCCTCGGGATCCTTAGAGGTGCGTAAAAGGTAGGGAACGTTGACAACTGAACAAGAGACAACATCCCATGAAAAAGTAAAAGGGAAGGAGCACGTGGAAGGACGAGAACACGAGCGGGCGAGAACTTGCATACGAGAGCACAAACGTGCAGGGGGAGCTGCTCAAGCACACACGTATAAGAGAGAGACCACGGAAAAAAGAGGCAAACAAACTTACCAGGTGGTTGGAGCAACGCTCAATTGGTCGTCGTATTTATAGGCGAGGTATAACCATCTAATTCAGACGCTGCTTATCGTGATGATCCTGTTTATCTAGCGGTGTATCTTCCCATGTTCTTACGGAAGATTCATTCTTACTTGTCACGTTTTGGTATGTTGAGCGACAGGTTAGTGCTGCTCGTCACTGTCAAGCGGCTGGTGGTGGTCATTATCATCACCAACGTAAAAGTCACCTTTATTGTGTCGGGCGTGCTCGTCGTCTTCATACTGTGGTTGCCACCCTCGCGCAAGGCTGGCTAAGAGTGCAAGAATTTGCATGCGATGTTGGCCAGATGAGTTAGGGGCAGATAGGAAAATACCGGGTTGAAGGGAGAAAGAGAGAGAAGAAAACAGAGTGGACACTTACCTGGGAGAATTGGCCATGTGGGAGGTCCCCGATCCTCTTTTGTGGCGTTCATCACTATGATGGTCGAACCTGTTAATTGGAGGTTGCGTCACCGTCGACATAGTTTTCATCTTCGTAGTGGCTTTTCAGGTGGGATCAAACCTACTTCGCACTCATACTTGACCTTGTCAAAACAGTGTGTGAAGGTAGTAGAGGTTGGACCTCTATAAAAGTTGAAAGGGGTGGAAAGGAGCCGAAGGAGAGGAGAGGACGCTGACTAGAACGAGTGAGCCCGAGAGTGAGCAAGCAAAAGGGAGACAAAAAGTAACTTCCCTTCGACAACTAGCGGTGTAGGATAAACCAGAAGTCGATCTAGAATGCAGAGACATCATTTGGCTGGTCTACAATGTTGTTACCTTGCGGAGGCACAGACTCCCGTGACGCTTGGTTCGGAACAACAGCCTTGGTCCGCGCTACTCGTACAACATTCAGCATGAGTCATCATGTGTGTCTTCCCAATGTTATCTAGGAGTGGGTTTGCGATACGTTAGTTGATATTTTGTAGGAAGTTGTGTGGTTCTGACCATTCCTGCAGCTCATTTTGGAAAAACAACCACTGTTGTCATGTTTGAACTACTACTGCCTTGATGTTATAGGTTGTACGACTCTCGTGCGACTGCTATTGAAATGGTCTTGTTTGCAGTTGTACTGTTGTTGCTACTGTTAAAGTCCTATTGTTGCCTGCTTCGGGGCCAGACTGCTATTTTCTACTGTGCTTTACGGTGGGGCGTCGTGTTTTTGTTGGTAGCTTTACAGCGCCTGATGTTATGTTTACTATTGTTGCGTGGTGTATTGCTGTGTTTGTTGTGGTTTGTGCGGTGCATTGTCGAGAGCGGCTTTGTGACACTTCTGTTTAAAGTTTGTGCACAAACACAGTGCCTTACTACTACGCGCGGTACTTTTGTGAAGTCTTTGCTGCATTCCGTCTGCGTTCCGAATAGAGCACATAAGGGGTGTGCTTTATTTGAACACGACATTTAAAGGCTGAGTCGAGACAGTTTGGTCGAAAGAAACGATGTTACAACTTGAGAGGGTGATCAATCTTTGCAAGGCAGTCACTGTTGCAACTTAGAGACCTGTCAGTGTGTCGTTTACTCTGCGTTTGGCTGCGATTTTGCCATCCTTTTGCGATTTGACTACCATCGTGAGGACCCTCAAGCTCATCAAGGTTTTAAGGCTCTCTCATGCGAGTCTGAGTGCACCTCTTTTGTATCTGAGTGACTTAACGACTTCTCTTTTTGTCTCTCTAACTCTCAGTCTAGTCTATTGGTTTCGAGAGGAAGGCGTCAAGCGAGATTGGAAACCCATGAGACTGCAACAATACCTTGTGGGAATTCCGCCCACCGATTGCGGGAGCTCTGCCGGGACCTATGCGAGGTTTTTGAAGCAGGTAACTCTCAAGTAAACTTTTTTTTCTGTATGCAGCACCATACCTCTATTAAGTATATCCTTCGACTTCGTCTGTTATGTATGCATGCGCTCTTATGAGCTTACCTTTTGTTCACGACTTAATCCAGACTAAGTAAATAAATTGCTTGAGTAAAAGTCATATACTATTGTTGTTGTTTGAATTCAAACAATGAGGGAGGAAGTGGAGGAAGATAAGATGAAGATGGTTTTGCATGCGATTGACTGAATCTTCAAGGGTCAGATATTGTTCTAAGATGAACGATCTGACCGCTTTGTTTCATTTTGTTTTTTGAAGGACCAAACTTTATTTTTCATATGAATGTCTTGGTTACTATATTTTTTTGACTTGTTTTCTCAACAACTAGACATTATTTCCAAGATGAATGGTGTGACTGTTATTTCTTTTACGTTTTAACTGCTTGAACTTTTAGGGTCAAACATTGTTTTTAAGATGAATGGTCTGACCCGTGTTTATTTATTAGTCATTTCAGACCAGGCTATGAACATTGTTTCTAAGATGAATGACTTAGGTTCTCTGTTTTTGTTTTTTTTAACCGAAAAAAATGGGTTAAGCATTGTTTATAAGATGAATGACTCAACTTTTCGCGTGTTTCTTCTGAGGGAGCTTCATGTCAAAAGAATAAGCATTGTTTTTAAGATGAATAGTTTAGTCTGAGGTCACACACACACCTAATGGGAACTTAAAGTATAATTTTTCATATTTTTATATCTACGTATACTTTGCGAATAAGGCTAGCCGAACATTGTTTATAAGATGAATGAGTTGATTATAGTCTTATCACAAACAAGAGAGTATGATTAGAGATATAGTTGAAGGTAATTTGAGCTGACTGAGCATTGTTTCTAAGATGAATGACTCAGTCCTACGCTCACTTTGGATATTAAGCTTATATATATATATATAACTTATTTATTAAACAGTTCATAGTTGATTAAATATTGTTTGTGAGATGAATGATTTAGTCACATGCCCAATCAAGAGAGAAGTAGTTATGCAACTAGTTTGTATATAACTAAGGCAAATGGTTGACTATTGTTTCTAAGATGAATGACCTAAATCAAGACCCTATGTAAGATGAGATAACAATGTTCAAGTTCTATCTTTGAGTTCATACCTGACTTGATATAAATGAAAAAAACCTATTTTTCTAAAGGAAGTGCTGCCCAATATTTTACTATATCATAGAGTTAGACAAAAATTAACTCTATAAAGTCAAAAGTCGTTTTTTGATTTCATAACTAGCTGAGTATAAATTATGAAAAGACTTTCACTAAGGAGGGTGTTGCCGAAAAATTTATAGTATTAAAGAATTATATTATATTTTGTAGGAAAAACTTTAGCGATCCATCCTGTACAAGGGAGATGCTGTCAAAATTTTCACCGATCTATGATATCATATAGAGATAAGTTTAGACTTAGGAGAAGTTGGAGAAGAATGTGATAAGGGGTTTATTCTCCATTCACTTAAGCTTAGTTTTCAGAACTGGTTTGTGCTGTGTTACATGTCTACTTCGTCCACTAAAGGTCGTTCAGACCGATCCTACGAGGATCGTCCTATGTTATCTTTTAATAACAAGTAGGTTTACGATTCAGCTTCAAACTCATTATCGCGACTCAACCTATGATCTTACTCAATGTAGGTTGAATTATTTCTTTGAGTTTTCACCCGGACCTTCACTGAATGATTATCTAAAAAGGACTGAGTATTTTCTTTTGAAAAGTGGACAAAGGTTGGGGCTTGTGTGAATAACGCAAGGGTTTTCAGTGCAGAGAGTGGTTGAAGTTGACCCTGTGTAGGTTGTCCTCTGTCGATGTTTAATATATGTATGATTACATGTATGTCTTCTGATTTTGGAGTTAGGATTTGATCTTGTTTGAGATCGTTCTTATATTTGAAAGGAAGTCACACTTTGATTGTGAGAGTGACCGCCTCACATTATAACCTATTATGTTTGTACTTTCTACATTCGTATGGTCTACTTGGACCATGTGCAAGGATTCAGTGAGAATAGAACGAGAGAAAAAAAAGTTATTCCCTTTTATTTTAGCTTATTTGATTTTTATAGTTGAACAATGAAGCAGGTGGTGGCTATCAAAGTCAAACCCCTTAACATGTCCGAAAACCTCAGAAAATGGTGTCCCTTCCTATAGGTCAGGGATGTCCTGCCACCACAAAGGGTCGATGCCCGCCTAACGCTTACTCGCGCAGGGTGCAAAAAATGGTACGTCTTATAATCGCACTCTCGATTGTCTAGCATTAAGAGATTAATCCCTCAAGACGTGTGTCAGCGGACACTTGATTGTTGAAAATGATCCTCGAAATCAAGGAGGACCGAGTGGTTATGGATATGACATAGTAAGCCATCATTGCGACTTGTTGTTCATTTATGCATGGCTAGTTAATATGCTAAGGCCTACATCGCAGTGACATTTATTCAGAATCTCGCGCACGATACTCGCTTATTTTTGTCGTTAAAAGGTTACGGGTCGGATATGAAAAGGAGACTAGGCATGATTTGAGTACGAGGTTTTGTTTTATTTTATAAAGTGTATCGAGTGGTTAGATGAACCTTTCTAGTCGACCGACGTAGAACCGCGCTTGGGAGATCAACCCCAGAGCGTCAGTTCTCGTACGGGTTCGATTATGACGTTCGACTGGTGCAAAGCCGCGCTTGTGAGATAAGCCCCCAAAACGTCGGTTTTCGTACGGGTTTGATTATGGCATTCGACTGTGCGTATCCCCTATGCTATAGCGAACGAGAAACGTCCTTGGCTAGACCACTTTTGCGATTCCACTCGTATAACTATCCCACGTGATTCTGTAATGACGGGGATACGTCTGTCCAAAGGTTGTGACAATCCCTTGGGCAGAGGTAGGTTATGTCTCGCGTGACCTTTATATTGTCGTAGAGGTTCGTGAGAGGTGTGGCTGACGCACTCGGCCTCTGGGAAAGCTTCCTTGTGCAAAAGTCCTACATATCCATGCGTGACGTGGCCGGGAGGGTCCCCTTGCGGGACCGGTGCGCTCGACAGGTGGCATCGTTGCAGAGGATCTCGGTTACCTACTGGGGTCCTTAGTGAACGAACCCAGCGTATTAGCAGGTTAATGATCTAGGCAAAACGACAATTTCTATTATTGGTTGAATTGATGTGCTAAAAATAACATGTTTAACGCATGATTGTGCAAGATTGAGTAAGAGTAAAAATGGGTGTATGATAGACTCGCGTGTGTATCTTGACACCTATAGTGGCAGTTGCGATTAGGAATTTGTGAATTATGGTGCCATAAAGTATCCTTGGCAAATACTACGGATATGCGATATTGGTAGAGGTAGGTTGTTGCCTATATCAATGCACTTTAGCTTTCCCATGTACTCGAGTAAGAATCTTTGGTACTTAGCATAGCCACTAAGCTGCCTAAGTTGTCATGACGGTGTCAGGCTACACTCGTACTCTTAGGAATGATTTAAGAAGTATACACAATGCTTTACGTAGTATACTTTCTTACCTTAAATCGTATGACAGTAAAAAAAGTTAGTACCATTTTGACCCTAATTCTAAGAAGCTCAATTGTCTGATGAGGCTAAGGTTGAGTGAGGAGGTATCAACATGATTAAGCATGTTCATTTTGAACCGAGCCACACCAATAGTATTCTTTACGACCAATGAAGTGGTTTAAGTGATAGTGAACATATTATGGTACGTATAAACAAATAGGTAAACATAGGGAAGATACTAATATTATTATTATCGAGTTTAACTGACGGCTAGCCTAATATAAGGTAGGTTAGCATTAAAAGAACGACAATATGCTAAGAATATTTTGTTTGTTCCTAGCAGGGAAGTCCAATAGGGCGAGAAAAAATGGCGAAGGTGGACGCTCCATCTGATGGTGTGGAAGGAGGTTTGATAATGGATGATCTGGTTGATGCTCTGGATCGGCGAGAAGTAACTCGGAGATAGATTTCAAAGTTTGAAACCTTCCTATTTAAAGGAAAAAGTCTATGATTGGCTGAAAATGGTGGAATGGGTGATCGTGGATTTATCTGAGGCTGACAAGTTCAAACGCGTCCTAAAGTACGTGTGGTATGACCTTCAATCTGAGGTGACTAAAGTGATAACGGACACGTAAGGAGGTTGGAGCAGGTTTAAGGACGAGATGTAGAGGCATTTCAAGTTAGGGGATGACCTACTAGTCGTGTCTGACTTGGGATCATGAGCCGGAATGACTGAACAACGGTGGGCGTTTTCGCTTCTGCTTTCAGGAAGTACGTGTGGTATGACCTCCAATCTGAGGTGACTAAAGTGATAACGGACGCGCAAGGAGGTTGAAACAGGTTTAAGGACGAGATGTAAAGGCATTTCAAGTTAGGGGATGGTCTGCTAGCCGTGTCTGACTTGGGAGCATGAGCCGGAATGACTGCACGGCGGTGGGTGCTTTCCCTTCTGCTTTCAGGAAAAGGGTGAAAAATGTTTTTGGGATAGCGGAGGAGGAAACAATGCGCTATCTTTGTAGGATATTTTTCGGATTCAGAAGCAGAAACACTGACGAGCCGTGAGACTGTAGGGGATAAGCTTACATGGACGACGATAATGAAGAACATTCACATTGAGGAGGGGAATTTGGACCAGGTATACCTATTCCAAATACGCCAACATAAACAAAAACGTAAGGAGTGTGTGTTATCGCCGACACGAGCCCTACATTATGAGAAAATTGTACAACATATACTCGCACAACTAGGAGTTGGGAAAGAGGGAGTAGTTGAGACGAGGGTTGTAACCATCGCCTAAATAAAAGGAAAAGGGCAGACACAAGAGATAGCAGAAAAAAAAGAGTATGGAGAGGCGGAAGAGTCGGCAGAAACCCCAACGTTTAACTAAGGCGCAACGAAAACAGCGTAACCTTACATTAGGGGGGGGGGGAAAGGCTCAGGAAAGGGGCAAGTACCTCAAGCTTTGGCAGTGACCCAACTCGAAGTGGGGGGCCAACCAAGTGGTGTTGGACCCTCATTAACTGGGTCGGCGTCTTACGGGAAATGACCATCTTTTGGACGAGTGGGACCTTGGCCGATGTATAACTCGTATATGCCATGGGCAATGAGCGACCACATTGCGGGAAACCAATTTGGACCCTACTCTGGCCCGCAGATGAATATGATGCGATCAAGCTTCCCAGTGGCCCAGAACCAACGTACAGGGCCGCCTCAACCACCTGCGCAGCAAGCATCACAAGCCTGCGTAGTTGGAGGGGAAACCCAAGAGCCAGGAGGTGGTGGTGGCCATGGGAATGGTGACTGTGGCCAAGGAGGTCGTTGCGGTGGCGGACGAGGCAATGGCGGAGGCCGTGTGGGACAATGTAATGGTGGCAACCGCGGTGGAGGGTGGAACAATCAGGTTGGTCAAGGGCATGATGGTCAGGATGGCTAGGGAAATGACAAAGGATACAGGCGTGGGAGGTTCGATTGACGACATGCCATTTGTATGCACTGCCGGATAAAATGTCATACTACTCATTTTTACTATGTCAGGAGACTTGACGAGAACAATGGGTTAATATCCTCGAATTTAAATGGGGATATTTATTTTCTTATCCGACATCAGATCAGACGCGAAGCGTCTGCTGAGCACAATGCAAGGTCAGGAAATCAATACTCTAGCTACACGTGAGATTGATTCCGGATAATTAAGAGTCGGAAGGCGCGAAGCGAAACTGTTTGTCAACTTCCCTTCCCGAGCCCACAAACAAGGCTAAGGTTTTGGGGGGCGAGCTGCATGACGGGAAACTGTCACGAAATTACATTGACCCCAAAATCCCAGAAGGTGCAAGGTAAAAAACCATTAGAAGGGCAAACGAGCAGCCCGCGTTACCCGCGTTGTTCTAATGGCTAAAAAACCATCAGAAGATGACACAAAGGTTAGAGGATGGAATGATTGTGGAAGAGTCAATAATCCTTGACTCAGATTAAGAAGACACAGATAGTGAGTGAGAGTCTATATCAAACATCCTCTGTATGATGGGGGACTTGATGAGAAAACTGGGAAGGTACCGCCAAAAGCTGGTAGAGGTGTGCAAAGGAGGTAGAGTCATGAAATGCTAAACTTCCCAGGGTGTTCTTGTACGACTCTGGCCCCGAGGCCGTGGCAAGGCCTCAAGGGTACCCATGAGTAGCAATGGTGGAAATATGGCCGAGGTCGGGAATGACATTTAGACCTCCGACCAAGAAGTGGTTAATGGAAGGCATATATTTCACCGACTCTATACTGAAAAGAGTCTTATATATGTACAGCAAAGGTAAACACATTCAATTGGGGATCCTACACTTCAGGATTTACTTAGTTTTTTTGAGGAGTTCTATCCGAGTGCACATTCGGTGTTTCGTTATCGAAACGCACTTCGGGTTTTTCAGGATTTACTTAGTATTTTGAGGACTAATATCCGAGTGCTCATTCTGTGTTTTGTTACCGAAATGCACTTCGGGGTTTTCATGATTTACTTAGTCTTTTGGGGACTAATGTCCGAGTGCACATTTGATGTTTCGTTACCGAAACACACTTCGCGGTTTTCAGAATTTACTTAGTCTTTTGGGGACTAATATCCGAGTGCGTATTCGGTGTTTCGTTACCGAAACACACTTCGAGTTTTTCAGGATTTACTTAGTCTTTTGGGGACTAATGTCTGACTGCACATTCGATGTTTCATTACCGAAACGCACTTCGGGGTTTTCGGGATTTACTTCTTCTTTTGGGGGACTTATATACGAGTGCACATTCGGTGTTTCGTTATCGAAACGCACTTCGGGTTTTTCAAGATTTACTTAGTATTTTGAAGACTAATATCCGAGTGCTTACTCGGTGTTTCGTTTTCCGAAATGCACTTCGGGGTTTTCAGGATTTACTTAGTCTTTTGGGGACTAATATTCGAGTGCACATTCGGTGTTTCGTTACCGAAACGCACTTTGGGGTTTTCGGGATTTACTTCGTCTTTTTTGGGACTTATATACGAGTGCACATTCGGTGTTTCGTTACTATAACGCACTTCGGGGTTTTCAAGAATTACTTATTATTTTGAGGACTGATATGTGATTGCAGATTCGGTGTTTCGTTACTGAAACAGACTTCGGGGTTTTCGGGATTTACTTAGTATTTTGAGGACTAATATCCGAATGCACATTCGGTGTTTCGTTACTGAAACGCATTTCGGGGTTTTCGGGATTTACTTAGTCTTTTGGGGAATAATATCTGAGTGGTGGCGCACTTCGGGGTTTTCAGGATTTACTTAGTCTTTTGGTGACTA
>BFEA01000256.1:1828131-1863516 GCA_003427395.1 Chara braunii
TACTTAGTCTTTTGGTGACTAATGTTCGAGTGCACATTCGATGTTTCGTTATCGAAACACACTTTGGGGTTTTCGGGATTTACTTAGTCTTTTGGAGACAAATGTCCGAGTGCACATTCGGTGTTTCGTTACTGAAACACACTTCGGGGTTTTCGGGATACACTTCAAGGTTTTAAAATTTACTTAGTATTTTGATGATTAATATCTAATTGCACATTCGGTGTTTCGTTACCAAAACACACTGCGGGGTTTTCAGGATTTACTTAGTCATTTTGGAAAGTTATATCCGAATGCACATTTGGTGTTTCGTTACCGAAACACACTTCAGGGTTTTCGGGATTTACTTAGTCTTTTGAGGACTAATATCCGAGTGCATATTCGGTGTTTCGTTACCGAAAAGTTGTCGGGACAGAAACCCCTGGGCGGGTTTGTGCCTGAGTTTTTCAAGGTCAGATGCTGTCCGACTCTTTTCGTTGGAATTAAGGAACATGATGAGATTGGCGTTGCCAAAGTTATTCTGACCAACCCTATAACTAAGAGACCTAATGCCCGACGTCGTTGAAGTAATAAGTCGTTGACGTGTGATATCATTGACGTTCGATCGAAATAGCGGGAGTCAGCAGTACGAATTGTCGTACGCGGTTTCCGACCAGGCCGCAATGGTGCGAGGTCATGGAAAGACTAAAGTTAGACTTAGTCTAGCAGCCGCGCGATTCAGGGCCTAAGTAGGTTAAAAAGAGGGGTGCGCCGGGTATAGAGCCGCGACGCAGGGGAAATAGGAAGAAGGGTTTTATTTCCTGGGCCGCCGGGATTGACACCGAGCCAGGGGGTTGATAGGTCGATGCCAAGGTCACGCAGCCAACCGACGGGGCAGGGCCTGCCAGCAAAGCTTATTAGGCTTTAGGCAGGCGGGATCTGCAGAGCCACAGACAGGCAGAGCCTGCAAGGCCATGACATGGGGGAAAAGTAACTGGCAAGCTCTTCGTATAAAAAAGCTGCTCCTCTCACTGTCGTGATAGGAGTTAGCCCAGTAGGATAAAACACTTGACTTTTACCCGACGGATACTGGGATCAAGCCTGGCTGCACACTTCCTACTAGGCTAGCTCCTTTTGAAGTAGCCCAAGGCAGTTGGGCGCGACCGATTTCGGTCACGCGATCATCAAGATCGTGCGGCTGAGATCTGCCGCGTCCAGATCAGCATGACCCCTGCGCAAGGATGATATGCATAAATCGAGAAATGGTCCAAATTGTTTCCTCGATCCCAACTGGGGTCGAACGCAGGTCCGCATCTCGCAAGCCATGGCTGAAAAGCCACTGAATGAGACGTTACTGATGGCTGAGACAGAAAAAAAAAAAACAAAAAACGGAGCGCCAGTTGGCACATACAGAAGCGAAAGGGACTTATCGTCTCCAGAATGAGTGGCAGGCGCCCGTTTTCATGGACTGCCGTTTTTTGTTTTCTGCCAAGTTTTTTTTTTTTTTTTTTTTCCCCCCTTTAGATTTGTTTTCCTAGATTTTGTTTTTAAAATTTTATTTTACATTTTGTTTTGTATTCTGCCATCACCAGGATGAGCAAAATGGAATGGATCTGCCTCAATATGCGGCTACGTTCCGAGCTTGGGTTTGGGGACCTTGTTACGAGGGACTCTCTGCACAGCGAGATAGAGAGAGAGAGAGAGAGAGAGAGAGAGAGAGAGAGAGAGAGAGAGAGAGAGGGAGAAAGAGAGAGAGAGAGAGAAAGAGAGAGAGCTCATAAGCTTTGCACCTGTATCAGGTGCCGTGTTCCACCCAGATACAGGCGCATGCAGGGGGGGAAGACCCCTCTGAGCTCGACTCTAGTTTGACTCCGCAAAATGACTGAAGCTGGCTGCTCGTTTTGAAAACGAGCTGCCTCTGCACAGAAGAACGAGGGGGTAGGTAGGAAAAAAAGAAAGAAATAAGTAACGGCCACGTACGTGGCCGCCGGGGTAAAGCAGATACAGGGATAAAAAGTAGAAGGAGAGGGAAGAAGAAGAGTGAGGGGAAAAAAAAAAAAAAAAAAAAAAAAAAAAAAAAAAAAAAGGTCGCGAATCTAATCGCAATGCAAGGTCAGCTGCAGGGGTAGAAGCATCTGGACTCTAAGTTGACAGCAGACTGTTGAACTTCAAAAGTCTACTCTACTTGGCTCTATACAACCATTTAAGGCTACATCTGACTGGGGATAGCGGCCAAATGCATTTCCAAGGCCTCGAACTTGGTTCCCCTAAGGGAACATGAAGTTTTTTATCCCTTGATCGAGGTTGAGATCAAGGGTCAGGCTTCACTCCGAATTTTGGTTGGGGGCAAAGCAGCTGCCCTCAGCCTCCAACCAGCTATAAAACAACCAACAACCAGCCAACCAACATCATTTGTGGCTGGTGCTACTAACATTTCGTTTGGGTGAATGTTGGCTGCTGGAGGATCTGCGGGTGGAGTGAGAAGGAGATGAGTGGAGGTCTGCAAGAGAGCGTGGGAGTGAGGGTAGCTATAGCTGCCGCTGCACTTGGTGAAACGCAGGGGAGAAGTTGTTCACTCGGCACGACAACCGTGACACTTTTTTGCGGTGATGCGGAAGCGCTGCCGATTTTTTGCGGTGGCGACACTGAGATTTTAGTGGTGAGGCGGAAGTGCTGCCGAAATCTTCTGGCATCGACGATGTTTTTTTTGGCAGCAACGCGGAAGTGCTGCCAAACTTTGTGGTGGCGGCAGTGCGTTCTAGGCGGTGGCGAGGAAGCGCTGCTTATTTTGCTTTGAATGTGAGAGACATTTTGTGGCAACGTGCTCTATTATTGACAACAACGACGTAGTGGTGTGGTTAGTGTGACGGTGATCAACAGGAAAATTCCCACGAGAAATGAAAGTTGAAAAAACATTCCATTAAAAAAATTTCCTTCGTATTTATAAATTATCATTCCAATGTTCGTCAAATTCTAAAATTTTCAGTTTCATTTGATAAGATCCTGTCTAAATATGAGTTTTCCCTTCCAACTACATCTATTTGTTCAAAATGGAATGAAAGTGTGGATGAGTTTATAAAATGTTTTAATTCAACTTTCATTCTTCTACAAGAAATATCTTCTAATTTAGATTGAATTAACCTATTTATGACCGAAAATCCTTACTTAGAATGACAGTCCAATTAAAATATTTCATAAACTCGTCCACACTTTCATTCCATCTCTAGCATGCAATTCAAATAAGAAGGGATACCCCATTCTTGGAAGGAGAGTCTTCAAGTAAGATGAAAAATTTTAAAATTGGAATGACATTTTTTAAGATAGAATAAAAATTTAAAATTTAGAATGTAATTTCACTATAGAATGATTATTTAATTCTGGGAAATTTTTCTGTTGATGTTGAGACGTCGTCAGATTATTAGGAGATGATTGTGTGTTGAGAGGGTATTGCGGCATACGATTGTTGTAGAGAGTGGTGTGGATCAGTTTGCTGATGGCTTGTTGTGAAAGTTTCTCATATGAAGACGAAAATTTATACGGTTTTCTTGAGTGAGCCGTCCATAATTTTCACTCAAGGTCAATCAGACAGTCAGTTGGTTAGTTTGACTCAGACCCCTTCACACCTGTGTGAACCCACACTTGCTTGACCCTGTTCTTTGAATGTTCACTGAAAAGGTAGAGGAAATGTGTGTTTGCACGCGTGAATGAAAGTCTGACATGAGTTTGAGATTGCATGGTCTTCTTTTGAACTTGTTGTTTGATCTGATGTACAGGTAGGTAGAAGGATGCCTGAAAAAAAGGAATCTGACCATGTCAATGGCAATGAGAGAATGATGTTTGTTTTTTGTTGCTCACTTGTATGTATGTTGAAGGGATGGGAAGTCAGTAGACGACAAGAAGCGAAGCGATTACGAAGAAGAGAAATATAATTGGACACAGACTTGTTCCCAAGGTTATCCATTTCTTCCCGAATAACCCTCTCTGTCTGTGCCCATCTGTCTGAATGAATTTCTCTTCTCTGATCTCCTTTTCTTCGTCTAAGTTACCCTTGACGTCAGGCGACAAGGGACCATTTTGCCTGCCGTGGTAGACGTCTTTCCCTTTCCTAGGAGGCATCTGAGGCGGGGGTTCGCCGCCTTAGGGGCCGACCCTGCTAACGACTCGGGGTGGACGACTCATGCGGAGGGATGCCATGCTGTTGTGGTTGAGCCAACCCGACTTCTGAGATCCGAGGTTTGCTCGGCCGAGGACGAGGGGTATCCTAGACCATTAGCACCTTCTAGGGAAAGGATTTGCGGCTAATCGCAGGGGGCCTTGAGTTCCAAGACGCCTCGCGTTACGGGGGGAACTGCCATAGCATACCCTTTAGTGGTCGTTTTAGTGGCCACTCGTGCATGGAGAACTGAGCCACAAGAAAGAACTTGGCAACGCACCTCATCAAGTTGAAAAGTCGTGACAGCCCAGTCATTTGGCAGGCAGAGTAGAGATGATTCGATCAGACCCTATTCAAGCGTCGCTATGCATGTCAATCATGCTTTTATCCTTTTGCTGACAATTGTTATTTGAAGTCAAGTCAATGCATCATGGCTCGTCGTTGAATGACACGCCAAGTCAGCCTTTGTCGATTTGATCTGAACGAGTGGTAGGCATGATTGTAATATGTACGTATCGATTTCAGAAGACAAGTCAACTTACGTTCACCCGAGTCTTCTTCATTTGAAAGTGTTTTGTCGCAGTAACTCTTGATTGTCTTTGAAAGAAGGGACTAGGATCGCTCGAAGTTCTCCTTACGCTTAGAATATCAAGTCCTAGGTGACCGACGTACTTTCCGATCCCTGGGAGATCAGCGCCCCAAGGACTGACGACGTTCGGGTCCACTTTGGCATTTAACCATGCGTACCTATGCTACAGCGAACGAGCAAATGCCCTCGGCCGACCTACCTCTGCAATTGCATTATAAAAACCTTCGCACGTGGGTCGGTAGCTCGACGGGGATACGCCCCTAAGGGTGGTGACAACCCCTTAGGGAAGGTAAGTTGTGCCCCGCGAGAACCTATCCTGTCGTAGGGGACCGTTGAATGTACGGCTGGCGCACTCGGTCGGAGCGGCGAAGGGTCGACGCGGGTTACCGTGTCGTCCCCGAGTTGTCTCTAAAAAGTTGAACGCCTAAGTTTCTTCTGCGTGACGCGGGCGGGAGGACCCTCGCACGTGTGGGGGCCGATGCGCTCGACAACTCACTTCGGGGTTTTCAGGATTTATTTAGTATTTCGAGGACTAATATCTGATTGCACATTCGGTGTTTCGTTACCAAAACGTACTTCGGGGTTTTCAGGATTTACTTTACTTAGTCTTTTTGGGGAGTTATATCCGACTGCACATTCGCTGTTTCGTTGCCGAAACGCACTTCGAGTTTTTCGCTAAGTAAAATTATGAAATCCCGAAGTGCGATTTCGGTAGCAAAATCCCGAACAAACGAGTGAATATTATTTCAAAAAATGACTAAGCAAAATCCTGAAATCCCGAAGTGCAATTTTGGTAACGAAATTCTGAATGCACGTGCGGATATAGCCTAAAAAACTGCTAAGTAAAATCCCGAAATCTTGAAATGGGATTTCGGTAGCGAAATCCAGAACACACATATGCATACAACTTCAAAAAGTAAAATCACAAAATCAAGAAGTGCGATTTCAGTAGTGAAATGCCGAACGCACGTGTGGATATAACTTCAAAAAATGCCTAAGGAAAATCACGAAATCCCGAACATACGTGCGGATAAAGCTTCGAAAAACGGAAGTAAAATATTGAAATCCCGAAGTGCGATTTCGTCTCGAACGCACGTGTAGATATAACTTCAAAAAACGCCTAAGTAAAATCATGAAATCCTGAAGTGCGATTTCGGTAATGAAATTCTGAACACACGTGCAGATATAGCTTCAAAAACGGCTAAGTAAAATCCCGAAATCCCGAAGTGCGATTTCGGTATCGAAATCCCGAACGCACGTGTGCATATAATTCGAAAAACGACCAAGTAAAATCTCGAAATCCCGAAGTGCGATTTTGGTAGCGAAATGTCGAACGCACGTGCGGATATAGCTTCTAAAAACGGCTAAGCAAAATCCCGAAATCCCGAAGTGCGATTTCGGTAGCGAAATTCCGAACGCACGTGTGGATAGAACTTCGAAAAACGGCTAAGTAAAATCCCGAAATCCCGAAGTGTGATTTTTGTAGCAAAATCCCAAACGCACGTGTGGATATTATTTAGAAAAACACTAAGTTCACTTTAGAGAGTTGTTTATCAAATTAATGAGCATTTCGGATTTCAAAACCATGAATTCACAAAAGTGGATTCCGTCTTCACCAACGCAAAGCACAAATTCGGGCTTAAAAACCAAGAATTCGCTATCATTTCGCTAACAAGCTTCGCTATCCAATTCGTCGTATTTTTCGGGGTTAATTAACCACGAGTGCAGGGGCAGTAGGAAAACGATAATAGATTGTTATGAGTAGTGGGGGAAAGAAAAAAAAAACAAAAAAAAAACGAGGGAGATTGCCTCAAAGTTAGAAAGAACAACCATTTTGGCTGTATGGGAGCAAAATGTCTCCCACTTCATCCAGAGCTGAATATTCCCAACCTAGATCTTCTGATCTCCAGGACGGCGTTGATACGAGTGAGAAGGTAAGAAGAGGGAGGTTGAAGAGGTTGGAAAGGGAGAAGGAGAAAGAAAATGGGAGGCTGGGAAAGGGAGGACTTACTCCTCCCAACTTGCCAACAACTCTCCTCGTTTTCAGGGGAGGGCAGAGAAAAAAGGGAGAATGTTGTTAGATTCAACACCATGCACCTGGCCAAGAGAAGGGATAGGCAAGTGCAGTTGAGTTTAGTTTTCTTTTTTTTTTTCTTTTAGTTATTTTTCTTTGTTTTTCGTGCATTCTCGTAAGGACACTTGTTCTTACCAGGTGCTACCTCTGGAAACTGCCAAAGGTAACTGACAGACTTTCGTTTTTATATGGAGTCTGGGAACTGAGAGGTCATAGAAGAAAAAATTGTACTTAACCTTTTCCCTAATGCATCTGCTCTGTGAAAATGGTACAGATATATCAAACTGAAAGAGGTTGTAGCTCTCCAACCCCTTATCAGAAGAAAAAAAAAAATAAAAAAAATTCGAAATGCCATGACCTCAGCTATCTCGTGAAATTTCGAGATGGCTGAGGAAAAGAAAAGAAAAAGAAAAGTAGGGCAGTTAAAGAAACTACTCTCACTAAAGCTGTGACTGTCGTGCGACCATTGATCTTGGACAGATCAATAGCTCACTGTGAACCCGCGATTTTGCCTGGGGGCTGGAGTGACGCCCAACCCTCCGCAACTACTATAAAATAGGCAGTTATCCCCAAGTGCTACTCATGCTGCCAGTATGTGACGAACACTTGAGTATTGTTGGGGTGTTGGAGGAGCTGCTTAAAAGAAGATCAAGATACTGTTGAGGAGAAGGATAGTCATAGCTAAGGCAGGGAGCACTCTGCTACCCTTCCTTCTAGCTGGTGTTGGTCCAACGGGACGGGACCAGGGACACTACGAAACTACGGCGGCACGACACTAATAAAATATGGGCATGGGGCCCAAGTTTTATTTATTTTGGCAAACCATTTTCCCACTTTTGTGGAAAGCTGCTGCCGAAATTTTTCGACGGCAAGCAGCGGACGGAAAGGCTATTAGAGGCGGTACCGGCAGAACGGATTCTCGACAGGTAATTTTTCCCACTTTTGTGGGAAGGTGCTGCCAAAATATTTCGACAACAAGAGGCGAACGACAAAACTATTGACGACGGTATGAGCGGAACGGACCTGGGACAGACTATTTTCCCACTTTTGTGGGAAGGTGTTGCTGAAAGTTTTTGGCACCGATGGTAATAATTTTAATAGCGTTATGCTGCCGAAATTTGAGTCCGACAGGCGGTACTAGGTGGAAGGGAAGTGCTGGCGGTCAACAATAACGTCAGTGGATACGGTTTGGAGTGAGGAACCGCCGGCAAGTGAGCGGCACATTATTTTTTCTCTTGTGTCAGTAAAGGCCGAATATCCTGCATTGCCCAAGTAGGACCAGTGAGACTGGTGGGACATGTAAATAAGACAGGTGGTGCCGGCAAGGAAAGGCTGGTCAGTTATTTTTTGTGAGAACCAGGGGAGGTTATTTTAGCGAGCGACGTCATCTTGAAGTGGAAAGGAAAAACGTGGGACCCCTGTCGAGCGCATTGGTCCGGCACCTCACAAGGCAGCGCGGACCCCTCCCGGCCTCGGCACGCTGGAGTCGGTCTGATCCTCGTTGCAAATGTACATGGAGCTTTCGCAAGCCGCTCCGGTTGAGTGCGCCAGCCATACCTCTCGCGAACCACTACGACTGGATAGGGCCTACGAGAGACACGATTTACCTCCACCTTACGAGAGCTGTCAGGTGGACCAGCCGAGGGCGTTTCCGTTCGTTGTAGCATAGGGGGTACGCACGGTATCACGCCTCTATCGGACCCACATGCGAACCGACGTTTTGGGGGGCTGAGGTCCCAAGAGCGACTCGTCGCCAGTCGACTAGGATGCATCCCACACGCCACGCGCACACTACTATAAAGGACATAAAAAATATAAACACACACACACACACGCACGTAAATATACGTATACAGAACGACACTGAACAAACAACGCGACAACACTTCTAGTCCCTTAGTAGCCATCCCATAACTCTCCGATGCGGAAATCGGATAGACGTCGCGCTCGAGACTTAGTATAAAACCGCGCGGACGGAGGGTTAACTCATATCGACTTGCAATGTAAGCGTACGCAAGCGGTCGCAATGATGGCGTACTATGTAGTACCCATACTTATGCGATCCTCGTTAATCTCGAGGGTCGCAATCGACACTCAAGTGTCGGCTGACACGCGCCTTGAGGGACTGATCTCTCGACGCTGGACAACCGCCAAGTGCGGTTTAAAACCACACCCTCCTCTGCACCCTGCGGAGAGTGGGTGGTATACAGGTTCATACCTGTGGTGACAATCATCTTTTATTGCCTGGAGACCAACTCCATCATCTAGGGTCTGGAGAGAAATCAAGGGGTTTGACTTTGACGCCTGCCACAGACTACAATGTCCAACCATAAAAATTCTAAAGAGCAAAGGCTAAAAGGAAAAGTCTCATTTCCCTCGAAAATATAATCTGTTTAACCCTTACGCACGGTCACTGTAGGCCGCACAAAACAATCAAGACATATATATTCACATATATAGAGAGGGTTATTAATATAGAACGATCACTTCTCACAGTCACAATGAGACTCCTCTAAGCTATATATATATATATATGTATGTGAGCGCAGACAGTCAAATCCAAAGTCTGAATCATTACACATACCTGCAATCACATTAAAGATTCAACCAAAAAGTTCATGCACTACACGGGGTCAACTTCAATCATTCTCTGCACTCACACCCCTTGCTTTTAGCCATACAAGACTCACTATTTGTGCAACTCTCAAAATAAAATACTCAGTACTTTTCTTTAAATGACCATTCAAATAAAGTCCGGGTGAAAACACATCAAAACAATTCAAATCACAAGGCTAAAACCTTTAGGTAAAGTGGCAAGAGTGGATTGAAGTTGAGTTGTAAATCGAGGAATCGGCAACAGACCTGTTATCTGCGATAACAGAAGATGATTCTCGTAGGATCAAGTTGAATCTAGTCCTGATCTTAAATCAATCGATCAAGAAGACCTGTAACACAAGACAGACCAATCCCCAAGCTAAATCTATAAGTCCGTGGAGAATAATCTCCATATCATGATCTTGCTCAAAATTATTCTGTTTAACTGATCCTAACAGAATGATCTCCTTTATACAGAGTGGATTTCCAGGATTGCCACCTGTCAAAATATAATCTAACTCCTCTAAAGTAAGAAAATTTTGGCAGCGTTTCCCGTAGGAAAAGTGCATTCTCAGAATTTATAATAACTCAAAATATGAAAGCAAAAACAAATTCTAATTCTGGAAAGTCAAATTAATAAAAATTATGGCAGCATCTCCTTTAGAAAGGTAGATTTTCCAGATTTATACTAAGTCAGGTAGGAACTCAGAAGCTAGACTTGAGTTTAACTTCCAGACGAAGTCCAACTGACCCCTTAGATTTGTAGAAATTTCGGCAGTACTTCCCGTAGAGAAAATGTTATTCCAAGATTTATACAAAACTAAGTTCAGAATCTAAAGTGACTTTGACTTTTCAAGGTCTAATTTTGTCTAACTCCCTGAATTAGCAAAAAATTGGGCAGCACTCCCTTTAAAAAATGAGGTTTTCCAAAGTTTTACTGAGCCAAAGAGTTAGAAAAAATGGACCCTGAAACAGACAAAATTTGACTAAGTCCTTGATTTTGTAGAAATTTCGGCAGCGCTTCCCGTAGAAAAAGTGACTTATCAAGATTTATACAAGCCCAAGCATAATACAAGATCCCAGAAAATGCAAAAATTGACCTAAGTAAAAATAAACTTAACTCAGAAAATGCAGGCCTGCAGATCCTTGCTCGCCATCCCTTAAACCTCCAAAATTCACTATTCCCCTACCGCAATCGCCCTTCAAACGAGCGAGGACTGTCCTTCTTTTTCCTCACAATGAATCTCCACCACTCCTTCCTTCGCAAGGACCTGGCGCGAAAGCCCTTCCTGATTCATCCTCACTTCTGCGTTCGATGGCCTCGTTGTTTTTACCACTGACCCCCCAGCGCCTTAGCGCAGCGACCTTCGCCTCTGCCTTGGCCAGCCCGAGGGAACCTCGAAAAAGATCAGCTACATGCTGGTCTGCTTAGCCTATCGCCCCTATGGTCCTAAGCCCGACGAACGATCTGCACATACCGGCTCCGTCGCAGCCCTTCCTCTCGTTCTACTCAGGGCGCTACCGCCTCGAGCATCCAACAACCAGCTCCCACATGGACAGCCGGTCGCGGCGCAACATGCTACAAGCATAGCGCGGTGTCGGACCAAATACCCTTACAAGGGTATTTAGCCATGCTTTTGCATTCGACACGGTGACAGCGTCGGCTACCATGATGGAGCTAGTCTGGAATGGAAAGGGTGTGCACGCTTGAGCGTGACACTCGAAACGAATTCCTCGACCATTGAGGCCGGGGCAAAATCGGTGAGAAAATTTCGTTAAGTATGCGCGCGCGTTGTTATGACGCACGATGTGAAGGTTAGGATCTGCAGTAATACCCTTCGACCGAAGGGGTTGAGGGGTCGATAGGGTTGATGTTATGACAAGTGGATCTACGATGTTCGCTGAGACTTAAACGTCAGTACATTAGTCAGAATAAACTAATATGTGCCCCGACTGTACGACCGGAGCGATTATTAGTGAATGATCATCGGGGTTGAGGTAGCACCCCGATTTTTTTTGACGTTTACTCGAGCGGTACCTTTATCCTTACTAGTGCACCGTAAGTGAGGTTGAGGCTTTAGCTCAGCCTCCCATAGGTAGAAAGGGAGTCGCCCTTGGGAGGTGACTTCCTTGCCGCATGACTACACGAGCGACCGGTGCCTTCGTCCCTCTGCAGAAAGAGACACCGTTGCAAACCCTGATATCATCCTCGCAGGGCATGTGCCCGCCTACCTGACGGTACTGGGCCTCTGGAAAATGCCAACTTTTGTCTTCTTCTACTCGGCCTCGAGTATCCGGCACGTCCACCTCCAATTGGTGTGGCACCGGCCTAACTGCTACCGGAGTGTTTTTACACTGCAGCCCTCAAAGGACGCGGCCATAGGTGCTGTCGTATCGGGCCGCTCAAACAATCAGGTGTCCCTACGGGACGCACACACAGGCTATGGGACACCCACACTCAGGTCGACAAGCACTCGGGCAGGCATACTAACCTGCAAGCGTACACACACACTAACTTAGGGAAAATGGGGCTCAGGCCACTAGTCGGACTGAGCCCCGCTACTGTTTACATACTAAGCTGCTCCCCTTCTATTCGAAGTGGGAGCTAGCTTAGTAGGTTAGGGTGCTGGACTGTCAAGCTTGAGGTGTAGGCATCGAGTCCACCCCAATCCCAGAGCTAGCTCTTTTTACAAGGAGCTTTACTGTTTTTCACTCGGTTTAGGTTGGCCGGGATTTGAACCCGCAACCTCGGACCTACGAGTAGTTAGATTCTGTTGATTAGTTAAAGTTTGAGTCTCTGCCTGACATTTGGCTTGTACGGGTAGTTGGTTATTGAATTTTTTTTTTTTTTTTTTTTCTTTTCTTTTCGTTTATTTGTTAATAGTTAGATTCGGTTCTTTCATTTTTACGTTACTTTTTTTTAAAAGATTCACTTTAATGAATCTGCCTATGAAACTAGGGCAGATTAAGTGTGAAGGGAAACGAGGACCTTCTGTTGCAGTAACTCCCGTGCGATCTTGATCGCGCCGGGTCTAGCTGCGACACGAAGGAGATCGCTAGCAAGGAGAGCGGCGTGCGGGAGTGCGCGCGCAGCGGGTGGAAGAGCGGGCGCGGGGGTAGTGTATGCGCGACCGACGAAGATGGCAACGAGGAGCAGTGCAGGGACTGCGCGGTGGTAGCAGGAGAGGAGACGTGCGGAGGGAAAAGGAGGAGGATTGCGAGGAAGAAGGGCGACACGCGGGAGAGAAAAGGGAGGAGTAGTGGTAGGAGAAGACAGAAGAAGAAGAAGAAATAGGAAGGAAGGAGGAGGAGAAGAAGAAGAAGGAGGGAGAAAGGAGAGGAGGAGAGGGCGCGATGAGAAACAGCGGGCAAGTAGGAGGAGGTGCGCAAACGGCTGCGGGCTCGCGCGCGATGGGGGTAGACTGTGTAATTATCGATCTTGAACGAGGAATGCCTAATAAGCGCGAGTCATCAGCTCGCACTGACTACGTCCCTGCCCTTTGTACCCACCGCCGTTGCTCCTACCAGTTGAATGGTCCGGTGAAGTGTCTGGATTGCGGTGATCTGGGCAGTTTGCCGTCGGGAGTGCGGTGCACCTACAGACGACGACGACGACGACGGTAATGACAACTAAACGACGAACTGCTGACGACGATGACGACGATAACGGAGCACCAAAGTGAGAACAGGTGAGTCTCCGATTTCGCGGCTCACCCCGACATTGTCAACATCCAAAAACGAGGGAACATAAATAAACAAATAAATAAATAAATAAGCAAATAACTAAAATAAAGTGAATGAATCTAACGCAATAATGAGGAAAGATTCATTCACTACTATACACGTGTGTGTGTATACGATTAGTATGTGTGCGAGAGAGAGAGAGTACTTCTTCTTTCTCTTCTAAGTCCGCCATCTCTTCTTCACCCTCTCCCTATCTAACTTCTCAGTATCTGCGGACTATGAGAGAGAGCGAGAGAGGAGAGAGAGAGAGAGAGGAGACGATAAGTCTCCAACCTTGGCCAACAGCTCTCTGGCCCACGGCTCGCCGCGCACTACGGAACAAATCGCGCAGCGGGGAACGAACTGGGCACACGGAGAGAGAGATCGAGGAGAGAGAGGGAGAGATTGAGATGAAGGAAAGCGGGGGGGGGAGTCCCATCGTAAGGGCAAGCAAGATTGAACGACTCATTCACTACAAAGTTGTAAATTTCACTACTATACATATGTGAGTGTGTATACGATGTGTGTATGTGTGTGTGTGTGTGTGTGTGTGTGTGTGTGTGTGTGTGTGTGAGAGAGAGAGAGAAAGAGAGAGAGAGAGAGAAACAACAGAAAAAAAGAGCGAAAGAGAGATCGGTTCGTTGAGCACGTACCTGGGCAACAGGTAAGTTGCTGAGGCCGCGGCTGGATTCGCGCAGCTTCCGTGAAAAGGATGAGTGAACCCGATCGAACCTTCCGATGCGACGTCGACAGATTCGTCACTACACATGTGTGTATATGTGTGTGTGTGTATGTGTGTGTGTGTGTGTGTGTGTGTGTGTGTGTGTGTGTATGTGTGTGTGTGTGTGTGTATGTGTGTATGTGTGTGTGTGTGTCTGTGTGTGTAAGAAGGAGAGACTATAAGTCTCCAGCCCCACGGTTCGCCGGACGCTACTCGGATCGATAGAACGAGCAAATCTGGAAATGACAGTGTATGTTTCTACGTTTCAGTGGAAGATTCATTTTGTTTTGCTCGTCCTATCGATGGAATGTGTGTGTGTGTGTGGGGGGGGGGGGAGAGAGAGAAACTTACCTGTTGCCGTCGGTTGTTCTCCGTACTGTAGCGCACCGATCCTCCCGAACGCAACACACCCTCTCTCGATTTCACCGGAGCTGAAAGGTAGCTTGAATACATGTATTATCACTATATTATTATTATTATTATTATTATTATTATTATTATTATTATTATTATTATTATTAGTATTACTATGTTTATTCCTGTCGAGTTCCGATTAATGCCATGCACGTTCGAGAAAAAAACAGGAGGAGGGGTGCACGTGACATCTGTGAGTTGGGAATCGAGGTTGTGATTGTTACGGGAGACATACCTGGTGCTTGAGGCGAACGACATTGGCCGAGATTTGCTCGTATTTCGGGGAGCTGTTGACGTCATCAACGACATTATAGTCTAGGCTAGATAGGATCTGTCATCTGTAGTCTGGGCGCCAAGCGCCAGATAGGATATCAACATTGGATCTTTGTTGATAATGATGACAAGACTATTGCAGCATTGTCAATTATGAGCTTATAATGTGCTCGCAATTCTGCTCTTGGTTCGAGGTCATGACTATCTGGTTTTATATGTATGTTGCTGCTTGATTTCTAAAGTTTGTTATCGCTCATTTTCCTTGCATTATGTTTACGATTATTATTATTATTATTATTATTATTATTATTATTATTATTATTATTATTATTATTATTATTATTATTATTATTATTATTATTTCATCCTAGTAAGATAACACCTATGTGTGTTTGAAGAGAAGACCGGAGTAGAACACCGTGGGGAGGAAGAAGAGTATTCACGGGAAGAGGGAGAGTGTGAGAGAAAGAGACGGGGGGGGAGCTTATGGAGGAATGAAGGACGCATTCCTGAACACCGTGCACGGTTGAAAAGTCGGAGGTTGTGTGTGCATGTGTGTGTGTGTGTGAGTGAGAGAGAGAAAGAGAGAGAGGAGAGAGACAGACGAGAACTGTATGCGTGTGTTAGAAATATGTATGTATATATATATATATATATATATATATATATATCGTCAAATAGAACTGCCCGGTAAACCGTAGGCAGAGAGGGAGAAGAGGACAACAAACGAGGGGCTGTGACAAACTGTTTCGTCGGAGTTTCACCGACTCATTATATATATATATATATATATATATATATATATATATATACACAAATAGAACTGCCCTGTAAACCGTAGGCAGAGAGGGAGAAGAGGACAACAAACGAGGGGCTGTGACAAACTGTTTCGTCGGAGTTTCACCGACTATATATATATATATATATATATATATATATATATATATATATATATATATAGTCGGACAATACATATATATATATATATACATATATATATTTATATATATATATATATATAGCCAAACAAAACTGACCAGTAAACCTCGGGCAGCGAGGGAGAAAAGGACAACAGAAGAGAGGCTGGGACGAACTGTTTTCATCAGAATTTCACTGCCTCATCACACAAATGTAGAGAGAGAGAGAAGGATGATGATGATGATGATGATGTAGGGGTACGTACCTAGTCTTGACGATAGTCTACATGTTCAGCATCTTCATGCATTTCGGTTTAGATGCCGACGTCAACAGTTGCATTGTCAGTTAGTAGGTAAGATAGTCACGTAGAGTAGGCTGTGCGCTGGTTGCCAGACAGAGAGGAGCGACCTTGGATGTTATGTTGGTGTGGTTTATGGGCTTAAACATTGGCTCATTACTTCATTATATTGCTCTACATGGATGGTTTCTCGGTGCATCTGTACTCTCTGCTTAGACACGATTACTTGGGACATCTGTGTGATTTCGCACTTTTGAGTTTTCTGTAGATCGTTCACACTCGTATTCCTTGCATATTATTATTATTATTATTATTATTATTATTATTATTATTATACTATTATTATTATTATTATATTATTTTATTATTATCGTGTTTTAATCGTAGCAATAATATGTGGTTGCCAGAGTAGAGAAGAGAAACGTGGGAGGGGATGAGTATGCACGACAGTAAGAGGAGAAAGCGAGTTCGTGATGCTCTTAGATGTTCTGGACCGCACGCACGCCACACTGATGAATCCAACGAATCACTTGCAAGGGTCCGAAGGTTCAGATAACCTTCTTAAGGATCATTGTTACGGGGATGGATTCTTGTAAATTTTTTATCTTGGATAAGGAATGCCTAGTAAGCGCGAGTCATCAACTCACGCTGATTATGTCCCTGCCATTTGTACACACCAACCGTTTGCTCCTTATGATTAAATAGTCCGGTGAAGAGTCTAGATCATGGTGAGCTCTGCCTGCCTCAGCTCGATCATTCGCTATGTATTCGCCTGATGGAAGGCCGTAACATTGCTTGGTTACTAGTGCTTGAGAAAGACAAACAAGAAAGAGATAGAGTGTAGACGCTGTGCTGACCCCATAGATGCAGAATAGGCTGAATATGATGATGGGGAATGCACAAAACTATGTTTACAAGTACACAGTGAGATGACCAAGGACACAGAAAACTACGTTCACACCTGCTAATGCATACGAACTATGTTTGGACATGTTTACACCTACAGTGCATAAAAATTGTGTCCATAACTCCACACCTACAGAAACAGACCAAATCTGAGGATGAGATGCACCGAAACTATGTTCACAACTGCGCAGCTTGTTGAACATTAGTGAAGGATTGCGAAAGTAGCTCAAACGATTTCCATATGCAAAGTAACAACATTCACACCTACGCAAACCGGAAACAACCAGAAGAAACCAAATTCGCACCTACAGTGCTGGTACGATCCTGAACAGTTCGAAGTATAAATTATCGAGAAAAGCAAAATCTCGTTCAGTTGTAAGAAGAAATGAACGAATTAGAGAGGAGAAAGAGGGAAAGAAGAAAGGAGGAGGGTTGAAGAGGGAGAGAGACGGAAAGAGAGAGGGACAGACAGGCAGATTCGGCAGACCAGACAAAAAGGCAAATTCAGCAAACCAGACAGACAGGCAGATTCAGCAGACCAGACAGACAGGCAGATTCAACAGACCAGACAGACACACAGATTCGGCAGACAGACAGACAGAAAGTGAGAAACAGGCCAACAGACAAACAAACAAAGACAGACAAACAGGCCCACGGGCAAACTAGACAGACATCACAGATAAACAAACAGACGAATGGACGTCAACACACAGGCGTAGTGAAACTGTGAGACACACACAGTCCACAGTGAAACATAGTACACAATGACACATGATGCACAGTGAAACGCAGACACAGTGGCTCAGACACGCTGGGACAGCCACACAGTCACAGTGCCACAGACAGACAATGCACAATGACACACCTACAACCCACTGCACTCTTTGGGCATCTGCAGATTACCGTTGCAAAAGTCGCTGCAGCAGCGCTTCCGCATGACTTATGCAGGAATGAATAAAAGGTTTGGTGCTGCATCATTGATTATACTTCTGTTTGGTACTGGCCTTCCACCGGCGTCATTGTCCACAGGCCCATGCGGTACTTGCTTGACTGGGCCTGGACTGAATGGGACTGTACCACTGACGGCATGGGGATATACACACAACAAATACACAGTGACCCGTACACTGTGACACACGCATACGTAGTAAAAGCATGCAGTGACCCACAAAGCATGGACACGCGAAGGTATACGGAAAGAGACAGTAGCATACAAAAAGGGAGAATGGTAGAGAAAGAGAAGTAAAGAGGCGAAGGGGAGAAAACACATACCTGGTCTCGGTGATGGTCAGCCAAGATCGACATCTCCTATGCTGCTTTCGGCTGCTGACGTCAGCAAGTGCGTTGTCAACTCACAGGCTGATAGGAGCTCTGTCATTACAAGCATGGACGTCGAGACCAGATAGGAGGGTAGAATCTAGGTGCGCACAATGATGATAGCAAGAGTATGCTCTCGTTAACACTCTGATCAGTGTTTTGTTCTCCTTGGTAATATCGTTGCATTGCTGCTTTCCGGACAGCATAGGATTCCTTGGCTTTTAAAAAGGATCTCACCTCATGCCAATCAGTCCGATTGCTTTATCCCTGGCCTTATGCTGTTGACATTATTATTATTATCATCACAATTATTATTATTATTATTATTATTATTATTATTAGTATTATTATTATTATTATTATTATTATTATTATTATTTTATTATTTAGGCAAAGGAAGGCCTGAAAAGTCCGCAAGAGGGACCTTTACCCCAGCGGTTTCCATGATAGGTCTCAGACAATACTCCACGTCAAGTGAAATAAAGGGGCCTCACCCCAGAAATTCCTAAAATAGGTCGATGCTCTTCTGGACACTCGCAATGAGAGGTTGGGGTCATTAAGAAGTGGCACATCCAAGCATGGGCAATAAGTAGTGTGGGTCATGACAGTGGGTCGTCGGTGACCATGGCAGAACATACGGAGCAGCAAGCGTGAGTGCAGATGTGTGTGTACGCAGGTATGAATGTGGGGTATCTAGGACAGATCCTAGTTGGATGAGAGTATGTTGTGTGTATGAGCCAACAACGTGATGAGGTGCAGCGAATTGGAAGATACCCTGTTAAGGGCGGTGTGCCACAACCACGATCAAAAGAAAACTAAATCTGACTATATTCCTGGTCAGGTTCATACCTATGAAGTTCATGGATACCAGGTGCCAAATCAAATTACCGTTATTTTATTCTTTCCGGTAATTACTTGATTTATTGTTATTATTATTATTGCTATTGTCATTACTATCTTATTTTTATTATTATTATTATTATTAATTTTATTATTATTATTATTATTATTATTATTATTATTATTATTATTATTATTTTTTTTTTTTTTTTTTTTTATGTCGTTATTCTGATTRTCATCATTAGACATCATACAAGGCCGAAGATGATGAGAGAGTATGGGGCATTGGAGAGGAGGGAGACGCTATCACTTGTGATAAAGCCCACCTCCTCCATCCTCCTCCGTACTTGTCTTTGTGTGGTCCTCTCAGATACATGCCTCCTGAACTTTATTGATTAGGATTTGATCCCGTTGAGTATCCCTGACCTCAGTTAACGCTAAGGGCCAACAATCAATTGCATGGATCATGCATGATCAATAACAGGGCGATTGCGGGAGCTCTGCCGGAGTTCAGGCAGAACTCTGGAGGCAGGGAACAACGAGGTACGTTACTTTGACCCAATTGCTGTTTTAGAACATAACAGGCTACCATCCGTAATGATGCTCATAAAGGTTAGGAATTCAGGATCGATAAACCCTTCAAAGGATTAAGGGATGGACAAAGGTCTTGAATTGTGGGTAGAGAAAAGGGGTGGCTGAGTGGAAATTGATTGATTCTGGATACAACAATCTTGTTGTATGGGCATTTGATTGGAGGTATGGATACAAGCTATCAACCTCTCACGATCATTCTATCTATACCTCATCTAAACAATGATGGGTACCTTGATTTGAGCTGGCTATAATCGATTGCCATTGATCACACTGATCGTTTTTCATTATGCATCTGACTCTAGCATAAGTTCTTCAAATTTTCAACGATTCAGGGCTCGAACGCCATCGAAAGCGATAATTTGATCCATCGGTAAGACTTGTGTGGGGGTAAGATTAGCAGGGAAAGCCTGCCTTAACTCCGATGAGCCTTATGCTTGGTCAGTGATAAGTGCGAGGATCCTTGAACACCCGCCTTATTGAGGGCTAGCCAGTGATAAGAAAAGCAGGGAAATCCTGCTTTATCAGTGACTAGTCTGATATAAGAGCAGTGAGGTTTCACGAACACCTGCCTTATCATTGACCAATCCGACGTTATTTTCAGTGGTAAGAGTAGTAAGGATCCGTGGACACCCGCCTTATTGAGGGCTAACCAGTGATAAGAGAAGCAGAGAAATCCTGCCTAATCAGTGACTAGTCTGATATAAGAGTAGTGAGGTTTCAAGGACACCTTCCTTATCATTGACCTACCTAACATTCGTTCAGAGGTAAAAGTAGTAAGGATCCTTGGACACCCACCTTATTGAGGGTTAGCCAGTGATAAGAGTAGCAGGGCAATCCTGTCTTATCAGTGATTAGTCTGATATAAGAGTTGTGAGGTTTCAGAACACCTGCCTTATCAATAAACATCCTAGCGCTTAGTCAGTGATAAGAATAGCAAGGATCCTTGGACACCCGCCTTATTAAGGGCTAGCCAGTGATAAGAGTAACAGGGAAATCCTGCCTTATCAGTGACTAGTCTGATATAAGAGTAGTGAGGTTTCAGGGATACCTACCTTATCAGTGACTAGCCATAAGATAAGCCTATCGCTAAGTGTGTTTTGGCTCACAAGGGCCAAGACCCACAAGATTTGCCTTTGTCAAACAAGTTCCAGTAACACGTGGATATATCCTGAATGGTCTTCCATACCACCGCTAACTCTCTCCACACTCAACATTATTCGATCATAACTAACTATCTCTGATTCTACAGAGAGGGGATAAGTGAGATCTTGCCTCAGAGAGAGACTATCCATTTGTTTTATTTCTTTCCTTGAGATTCTTTTCCACAGGTTGGATTGATGATGTGTTCCTGTGTGTTGGGAGAAGGAAGAGAACTCATACAGGATAATCCAGAAAAGGGATAGGAATGAGATAGTAAAAGGGATATGGAGAATTACTATGACAGTAAAAAAGGGGGTGAATTACTATTCACTACCTGAAGCGGAAGGGAAACAACCCAAACAATTAGTTAAGGGTAGAAGTCAGACAGAAGACACAGAGTCTAGAAGGAACTTTCTAGATCTCAGTTAGGAAGAGGGATGTTAAGTTTCTCTTGGACTGTGTTGTGTCTACAGGTTTCGACACTTCGGAGGACTTACGGTAAAATCCGTAAGAATAACAATTCTGTTATCATTTGATAACAGGTCGATATGATTCCGACTCAACTTGCACCATGGCTTTAACACCCACACCTAAGACAAGACCTAAGAAGGGAACATATAAATCTTCCCCCTGTATCTATGCCGAAGCTGTCCAAATCTCACTCAGGAGTCTTCGAAAATGTGTGGGGCTGGGGTAAAAGGAGTCAGGATTAGGGAGGAATGTTGTTTTCAAGGGTTTGGGGCGTGAGTGGCATGCTATGAACGGATTAAAGGTTGACGTTTGTACGCATTCTGTGTTTGCATCTGTACGTGTGTATGTGATGTCTTGCATCTGCACAGGTGTTGGACATTTATGCTGTCTTCTGAATTGGGATCATTTGGGACGACGAGGCACAACACTTGTGAAAGTGAGATCCACCGCTCATACAGCTCCCCTAATTTACAAACATACATATATACATATAAATGTATATCTGTGACTAAGATCATAGTTGGTCTGAGATTATGAAGTTATTGTACAGAAGTCTGTTTGAGGTCTCGAGAGAATGGGAGATTACAAAGGGGCTTGAC
Organism: Chara braunii; assembly: GCA_003427395.1. Taxonomy (NCBI): domain Eukaryota; kingdom Viridiplantae; phylum Streptophyta; class Charophyceae; order Charales; family Characeae; genus Chara; species Chara braunii. The sequence continues at coordinate 1,849,733 of BFEA01000256.1, forward strand.
TCTGACTTATCATAAGATCAACAAGGGAAACATAGAGTCATTGTCATAGTTAGTTAAGCATCGAAGACTGTCCGAGAAGTCGACCTGATTAGATAGTCGGTCTTGAGAGTTAGCACCTCGGGGCTCGACATACGGGTCAATCTTAAGACGTTCTACCGCACGTATGCCTATGCTACGGCGATCGAGAAAACGCCCTCGGCTGGCCCACCTCTGCGATTGCATGTAAAAGCCTTCGCACGTGGGTCAGTAGCTCAGCAGGGATACGCCCACCTAAGGGATGGTGACAGCTCCCTCAGGTGGAGGTATGTTGTACCTCGCGGGACCCTAACCTGTCGTAGGGAGTCGCGAGAGGTATAGCACGCGCGCACGGTCGGAGTTGGTATTGCGTAAAGTGACAAAAGAAACTCCTGCGTGATACGACCGTGAGGTCTGACACAAAACTTACTTCGCGTCTAGGGTGTGAGACCGCCGCGCGCGACAGCGGGCTTTGGCGAACTGGGCCCGATGCAGTTCTCGGTTGAGGTAGCAAGCAGCCAAGGTGAAGAAAAGTCCCATGTGAGCAAGGCCACACCGCGGCCTCCGCCCTGACACCCTCGTCCGCTACCCAGGCATAGTTCAACACCAATCAGACGTCGCCGACAACAAAACCAAGGGGGATAGCCCCGCTGGGGCCTCAACCCCTCAGTCTATACGCGCTATTCTGATATCCCTGCGTCGTCGCCACTCGATCTCGATCCCTGAATCTCCGAGATGAAAGTTCGATGTCGTAACTAATGGAGCAAGGCCCAAGTCCGGATCTAGTTTTGACGGATACCTAAATAAACCGATACTGCGCGTTGCTCAGTCCTACCGAAACACGTTTAGAACCACCTTGTTGTCGATGTCGTCTTCCCCTCGTACACACAAGTCACAAACAACCGTATCAATCAACGCGTCATAGTCTCTTTAATCCTAGCTTAATTAAAAATAAAAATATGGTCGGCGATCAAGCCGGTTCTTCTAATCATCAACAGATAAAATCACGCGCGCCTCAAACCTGCGCATCCACACACTCTCAATTATAGTAAACCATCCGGTCAACGCAACCCATAAACACAGTCGGCGCTTCGCGCGGAATACTTAAACTTTAAACCAAACCTATTTCAAGTCATTTACAAAAACCAGGGCGGATACCATTGTAAGGGTATTCGCACTAGCGCAGACCACTTGGTATCATTTGGCATAGATGTGAGACCGCCTGGAACTAGTTGGGAGTGTCTGGAAACCAACATTTTCCTTAGGAACCATGAGGTTTGCCACCATCGCATCTGCGATTACCGCATGTGGGATTTGCGAGTCGAAAAAATATTGGGAGAAGAGGTTGGCCTGAGACTTGCTTCGGGACGCAGTTTTCTTCAACGACGAATATATTTTTTGTTTTTTTTTTTGAGAGTCAGAGCGAGTTCGCTGCCACTTCACTCAAGGTCAATTGTTAGACACGGATTCCTTCTCACATCTTTGTGAACCCACACTTTGCTTGACCCTATTTGTTTTGGACGTTCAGAAGAAAAAATTGAGTAAAGCGCGTCTGGTTATGCATGTGAAAAGTGAGATCTGACAAGTCACAAACAACCGTATCAATCAACGCGTCACAATCTCTTTAATCCTAGTTTAATAAAAAATAAAAATATGGTCGGCGATCACGCCGGTTCTTCTAATCATCAACAAATAAAATCACGCGCGCCTCAAACCTGCGCATCAACACACTCTCTATTATAGTCAATCATCCGGTCAACGCAACCCATAAACACAGTCGGCGCTTCGTGTGGAATACTTAAACTTTAAACCAAACCTATTTCCTGTCACTTACAAAAATCAGGGCGGATACCGTTGTAAGGGTATTTGCACTGACACCGCTTGGGACCACTCGGCACCAATTGGCACTAGCGCAGACCACTTGGTATCATTTGGCATAGATGTGGGACCGCCTGGAACTAGTTGGGACTGTCTGGGAACCAACATTTTCCTTAGGAACCATGAGGTTTGCCACCATCGCATCTGCGATTACCACATGTGGGATTTGTGAGTCGGGAAAATATTGGGACAAGAGGTTGGCCTGAGACTTGCTTTGAGACTGCAGTTTTCTTCGACGACGAATATATTTTTTGTTTTTTTTAAGAAAGTCAAAGCGAGTTCGGCGCCACTTCACTCAAGGTCAATTGTCTGACACGGATTCCTTCTCACATCTTTGTGAACCCACACTTTGCTCGACCCTATTTGTTTTGGACGTTCAGAAGAAAAGGTTGAGTAAAGCACGTCTGGTTATGCATGTGAAAAGTGAGATCTGACTGGATAATGGTTTGTTTGATTTTCTGGACCTGTGGTTGTTTTTGTGTGTGCAGGTAGGTAGAAGGATTCTTGCAAAGGAGATTAATTATGCCTATTTGAGAAAAGAAAAAAGGATTGTCTTCTTTTCACTTCTCATCTACATGCATGTCAAGAAGGTTGCGCTGTTTTGAAAAATGTTAATTCAGTATGCACCGTAAAATGAATTTAATTCAAATAATACAAATAAGGTCAAACGGATTTAGTCCTTCCCTGAGAAGATCCTTTCTATCCTGAATGACCTCATCTTCCTATACCCGTCCAAATGGTTCTCGTTTTCAACTTCCTCTGACTTTCTTCATCTAAGTTACCCTGAACTTACGAAAAAACAAGAACAATTAAAATCTATTCATGGTGGATACATTCTCGTTGTCTAGGAAGCATCTGGGGCGGGCTCTGTTATCGACCAAAATGGACCGTTCTACAGGAGGGTACTTTGCCGATTCGGTGATGACGACTCGACTTCTGAGATCCGAGTCTTGTACTCGGGCGAGGAGGAGGAGTACCCCAGACCACTTCCTAGAGGGAAAGACATGCAACACTTCAAGTAACGCACTTGACAAATAATCTTTCGTAAAACAGTCTGTCATCCAAAGAGATTAGAAACGTATGGAGATGGGTGTGTGCGTGTTTAATCTTCAGTCGGTGGCAGGATGAAATGAATGACTCATCAAGTCAAAACTGGGGCAGTACGACCTGTGTGTCCGAAATTGGATTTAACGCGGCTTTCGCGTTGAAAAATTCAACGCGCGTTGAATTCGCGTTAAACTCCCGTTCAAACGTGAGTTGGACGGGAATTAACGGGGTCCGGGATGATTTTTTTCGTGGGCTAAAAATTATCAAAAAAAAAACAAAAGGGGTTGTAGGTTTTCTTGAGGACTACAACCTTGTATTTTTATTTTTATTTTTTTATGCTTAAATTAATTTAAAAAAAATCAAAAACATAAACACAAAATGAAAAAACGAAAACGAAAATGAAATGAGTGTTTTTGTTTTGGGTTTCACACATATTTTTTAAGGGCTAAAAATAAAACAAAAAATAAAAATAAAAAATATACGGTTGTAGATCTTTCAAAGATGTACAATAATTTATTTTTTATTTTATTTTTTGAAACTTCGTGTATTTAAAAAAAAATCAAAACCATAAAAAGCAAATTGAAAAAAGGAAAAAAAGACACACAGACATACAAAATTGGGCCTGTAGCAGGTTGCATGAGTTTGGTGTCAGTTGGTTGAGGAAACCCAATTCCTTGGCCGCCTGTGTGAATGGATGGAAAGCAGGCCCTGGGCTGGGTACGGGTACTGGGCCAAACACAGGCCAAAGGCAGTTGGGGGCATGCAACCACCTCAGGCCCAAGACCTGTTCTCGTTCGTGCTGTGCCTCAGGCTACTGGGGCCTACTGGAAGCTTCCTGGGACTCAACACAGGCAGGCCACTTCGATATAGCAAAGGGCCTGCCTCCACATTGGGCATTCGGGTGCTGGCTGCATGCTGCGTAAGCGCTGCCGTGCTGTAGCTCGTGCCACTCACGCGCTCACGGGCGAGCAGGAAGGAGCAGGCAGCCATAGCCGAGCTGCGCTGCTGTAAGCTGGGTGTGGCGGAGGGTGGTCCTTGGGTGCAAGTGAAATCTGTGTGTTGGGGAACGAGGTTGTGAGTAAGGCGAGACACACTCTCATGCGCAGGCACAGACACACTTACACTTACACACATACACACTTACAAACACACACATACACACACACACTTACAAACACACACATACACAAACACACACATATACATACACACACATATTTACAAACACACACATACACTTACAAGCACAGACACACACACACACACTTACAAACACACACATACACAAACACACGTGCATACATTCATATTCATGCACATACACACTCTCACAGCAGGCACAGACATACATAGATACATGCACACACAACACACCTACACACACATAACTGGGGCGTTGGGGGTTGGGGGATGTGGGGGCGGATGGGAGGTGCTTCAGGGGCTGGGGGGATTCAATTCCGTTTTTCCGAAAAGCGCGGGAGCGGCTCATTTTCGCGTTTAACGCAAATTCAACGGGATTTTTTGGAATTTAACGGGATTCAACGAGAGTTTAATTCCCCCGTTCTGCGTTAAAAAGATATACAGAGTACGACTACCTTGTCGGCTGCATTGAGGTTATTTGTCGTAGCCAACTTCTAATTGGCGGCTCAGTATGATATATTTGTTCATCGAGTTCGACTCGAGGTGGTCGGATTTTATGTTGATATTGTGCTATTGGATTCTTTTAGTTATCATTTCATATTGAATATATTCCAGTCGACTACGGTCGACTCCTTTTGGTGTAATTATAAGTTTTTTTTTTTTTTTTTTTTTTAATTGAGTCTAAAGGGACTAGAATTAATTTTGGGTTTCACTCTTGGTTGAGGCCGTTCTAGTAGACCGGCGTCCGTTTCGTACTTAGGAGACCAGCGCTCTAATGGATGAACGACGTTCGGGTTCAATAGGCGTTTTAATCGCTCGTACCTATACTACAGTGAGCGAACAAACGCCCTCGGCCGACCTACCTCTGCAACTGCATGTAAAAGCTTTCGCACGTGGGTCAGTAGCTTGGTAGGGATACACCCCTAAGGGTGGTGACAACCTTTTAGGGAAGGTAAGTTGTGCCCCGCAGGAACCTATCCTATCGTAGGGAACCGAGGGAAAGTTGAGTTGGTATACCCGGCTATAGCGGCGAAGGGACGATGCGACCTCGACCGTCTCGGCGGTTCGTCGTGTTAATTATGTGTCGCCCGCAAGTTGTCTCTATAGTTTTTTTTTTAACTTCTGCGTGACATGGCCGAGAGGGCTCCCACCCTTCATAAGATAAAGGTGAGAGCCGATGCGCTCGACAACGCCTACCTAAGAGTGGTGACAACCCCTCAGATAGAGGTGAGTTGTACCTCGTGGACTCTTTGTCCTATCGCAGGGAGTCGTGAGAGGTATAGCCGACGCGCATGGTTGGTGCGATCTTAGGCTGAAAACGTTTTTAAACTCCTGCATGATACGACGATGAGGTCCGACACTAATACCTTTATCTCGAGTTGTGGGATCACCGCGCCCGACAGGTGGCGCCGTTGTAGAGGATCTCGCTTTCGAGTTGAGATCCTTAGTGAACGGATTCCGGTATGGTAGCATGATGATCACAGCAAATTGACAACCTTTAAATAAGCTAATGTATCTTGTGACATATGTGCCGAAATTACTGTTGATTAGATACTAAGAATGTTACAAGCAGAGGTGTGAAGACACGCCGACAATGATCACGGATATCACGTTGCCAAGGACTTCAACTACCTACCAACGTCCTTAAAGAACGAACTAGGGTATAAGACAGTTAGAATTTTATGTAAAAAATGCAACTCGTGAATGTGATGCTTTTATATAGAAGTTAGAAGTTAGGTTAGTGAACAATTTTAGGCAGGTGTCTGTGTGTGCTAGATCCTTCCTTCAGTTTACGGCGTACTAGGGACGTTTGTCTGTGTAACCTCGTCTGTTTACATAAATTGTTGTGAGGTTAGCGACTAAATTGACTCTCTTAAAAAATCCAAGGGTCAAGGAGAGATAGATGCATGAGTAGCTATTCTATTAATTAGTCAGTGTACATTGAAGTAGTCAACCTTGCTTTCACACTGTTTTCCTTGTTTGTATATCTTATAGTTATATCTAAGTTATAAGGTTATGACAGACTTTCGTTCCTTGTCCAATTGAACTATCTAATTCGGTGCATTGCTTACTACCGTACAAGGTAGAGAACCTTTTACATCCTTGGTTTGTGTTGATGGTAGGGGCAATGAGATAACATGTATGTTGTAAAGCTCATGGGTCCTGTTGCATAATTTTTTCTCGGTCGATTCTTTATAAGATATCGCTACGAGTAACTTAATTATCTTCTCTTTCAACTTATTTCTCATGCCAAATAAGGAACACTCGGTCATAATATTTTACACTCTTAAGCCTTACTATGAATGTGATCTGCCAACGACAAGTGAGTTAGTAGCAAGATTTATGAAATTTGGAATGCAAGGATGAAAGGTGAGGACCTCTATAACATAATAGCATAGTAATCCTCAAAATATGATGTCGAGGACATAAAAACTACGAAAGTACTCATATGCTATTATATTTATTAAGTTATATTGTTCAATGCGAGACTACGAATGACTCATTTACCGCTTGATCTAGTGGTTTGTTTACCACTCAGATAACCATGACAATTTTAGAGCTAGTGCATGCAGTATATATCGACTTCAGGAAAGAGAGAAGATGAAGGAAGAAGAGCAACATGCACTTGAGTTTGACAATGGTCTGCCTATTCAACACCGACGAATACTTACATATTGCTAGATGGGAAGTTCGGTTGGGGCGACATACCTGTTAGAAGGGAACACAGGTGTCCTTAGACGAGCTCGACAAGAACTGAAGTCTTGTGTGGAGCAAGGGGATAAAAAATTGTCTGGTTTTGATTTCAAGTTGGAATACAAACCGTCTGAATATGGTTTCCACTACGAATATTGACTGTAAAGACACGTACGCAGTCTTGGCAGAGGTTGCATGGTCGAGATACGTGTGTGCTCTGGTTGTTGCTGCTAACCATTTCGTTGTCCGTGACCATTGTCTTGGTTGCACTGTTATCTTACTTTTGGGTGGCCACAGACCGTGTTTAGTGGGTCATAGCCTGTGTTTGGAGTCATGACCAGTATACTTCGGATCATGAATTGTATGGATTGCTGAGTTGACGCTGCTACTGATTTTGACACTGGTGATGTTGTTTGAGATCGAAACTGCCAGGGGAGTAGTGCAGCTTGGTGGCAGGGTCATCACGGTTGTTGTACATCGGCATTGCGTCCTGTTACGCTTTGCAGTGTTTTGCTGAGCACACAATGTTTTGCCGTGTTCTCACTATGCATATTGTGTATTGTTATGCTCGCCTGGTTTTGCATTCACCACCGTATTCTGCGTTGTGCATCGCTACCAAACTTTGTTGTTGCCCGAAGTATCGAGCTAACTTGTTGCGTTCTGCCTGCAGTTGGAATAAGAGCATAGGGGTGTGATATATATGAACACATGCTTTTCAGGTTGAGTAACTGCAATTTGGTCGAGGAGGTGGCATTGTGGTCCTGAAGGGAGTGATCAAGCTCTACGGAGGGGGTTACTATTGCTATCAGGAGGCTATCAGAGTACAGTTCACTTTGCATTTGGTCGTGGTTCGACCGTCCTCATTGCGATTTTTGCCACCATTGCGAGATCCTCAGTCATATCAAGGAAATCAAGACCCTCTTACGAGAACCTGAGTGCACCCTTCTCAGATCAGAGCGACTTAGCGTTTCTCCTGCTATATTTCTTACTTGTATAGATTTAAGAAAAACACTTTCACTAAGAGAAGTGCTGCCTAAATTTCTACAAATCCAATGAGTTAGTCAATTTTTGTCTTTATAAAATTCAACTTTTTGTATGAGTTATTTATTTGACTTAGTAAAAATATGGAAAACCTACGTTTTTAGGAAAGCGCTGCCCAATTTTTTGCTAAATCAAGAAGTTAGACAAAATTTAACTTTATGAAGTCATCTTAGGTCACCAACCCGTACGTACGGAGGTCCTCGGGTCGACCCATGTACGTACGGGCGTTTGGGGTCCCGTTCGGGGTCCGAACCCGACGGCGTTTGGTCCCCGCCAAAAACTATTTCGGGGCTCCAAAATATTTTTTTTGTTGCTGAACTATTTTTTGTGAGTTCTGTATGATGTTTGGTACATGCCTATAAATTTTGAAGGTATTCTGCCAAGCCGAACAAAAATAAAAAATCGCCAAAGATGGAGGTGTCAAAACTTGCTCGCCCATTCACTATTTTGTTTTTATTCAATTTTTACTTTTTATTTTCTATTTATTGCGGGGCCTAAAAAAATTTATTATTTTTTCAAAATTGTTTAGTGAGTTTTTTATTATGTGAAGTACATATCTATAATTTTTTGCGGCATTTGTCTGTGCAAAAAAAAAAGAAAAATCCTAGGTTGCTAGTTGTCCGATTGCGAGACGTCTCCCCCGGACGTCTCCGGGAGACGGTCAGGGGGGAGTTGTCCGAAAAATCAAATAACTGTTTTTTTGCCAAAAAAAAACGAGGAAAAAAAAAACGGGGGGGGTCTGCGCACCACTAGGGGAGCCCCCCAAAAAAAATTCAGGCTGTTCCGAGCAAAAACGAGAAAAAAAATCACATATGGTGGGGGAAAGTGTGATGGTGGGGTGTTGGGGGGGGGGGATTGCTTGGGGAGTTGAAATGGAGGGCCTGCTGCTGTAGTCAGCAGCTGTTGCACATGCAACGACTGCAGCTGTTTCGTCTGACGCAGCGTGTGGACCATCCGCTCCGGCAGATGCAGCAGCTGCAGTGACAGCAGCATCCACACACACACACTCACACACACGGACATAGAGAAGGGCGTGCTGCTGCAGTCAGCAACTACTGCACATGCAGCGACTGCAGCTGCTTCGTCTGACGCAGCGTATGGACCATCCCCTCCGGCAGATGCAGCAGCTGCAGTGACAGCGGCATCCACACACACACACAGGAGGGTCTACTGCTGCAGTCAGCAATTGCTGCACATGCAGCGACTGCAGCTGCTTCGTCTGACGCAGCGTGTGGACCATCCACTTCGGTAGATGCAGCAACTGCAGTGACAGCGGCATCCACACACACACACACACACACACACACATAAAGATGATGGGAGAAGGAGCGACAGGGGGCAACCTTGATGGCTCAAAAGGCCTCACTTGTTCTACATGCGGATCCCCCTTCCCTTCCTCTCCGCTTTCCCTTTTTGATGTGATTGCTCGCCCGCTTTTGTCTTTTTGCCTTTTTCCTTTCCTTTTTTTTCTTTTCTTTTCCTTTTTTCACCTTGTTTTGCTCCTTTGTAACCCGGACCGGGTTCCTTGAGAGAGAACCCCCAGGCAATGTGGTTGCCAGCCAGACGTTAGACTACGGGAGCAGCTCGCTCTTGGGATATGTCGAATAAGGCACTAGGTTGGGGTAACTAGTAGATGCGCGGTATGGTAGGATGGCTAGTAATTGGTATTGATGTTTACGACCCCGGCTCCCCGCCATTTTTTCTCTCGTTTTTTCCCCCCCTTTTTTTCCCCCCTTTTTTTCTTTTCTTTTTCTCTGTTTTTTCTTTTTTTTTCTTTCCTTTTTTTCGGTTCCTTTCCCCTGCTTTTTCGTTTCCCTTTTGTTCCCCCCCTTTTTTTCTCTTCTCTTTTTTTCTTTTTACTTTTTTTCTTGTGCTTTTTTTTCCTTTCTTTCTTTTTTTATTTTCTCCTTTTTCCGTTTCTCCAGATCCGCTTTCCAGCCGTAGGATAGATGCGTATGAATGGGTGGATGGGGGCAATAACTTGTATCGTAAGGCAGCAATTCTCAGACGGACCCCGCGACTATATCAGAATAAAACCAGTAGGCTCTATTCATCAAAGCACCATACGGGTAATGGTTCTGACGACAGAACAAGGCGCCCGGGGTCGCAGTCGCGAAGGGATTGGGTGAGGTGACAAACGACATGGATTTTTTCGCTGATTGGGACCTGGAGGAGGAGAAGCACGAAGTGGAGGAAGTGGTAACGTCCCTGGCGGTTGACACCTTCCCGGTTTTGCTCTCGTAACCCGACACCTGAGTACTCCGAGGCCAAGCGACATGCATACCGACGCTACCTGCCCTGCTGAACGTGCTTCGCCCTGCCTATCCCCCTCCGCACCAGCGCGAAACGCCGCGTCCGCCCTCCTCCTTTTCCTCGCCCTTCTTCCCAACCTCGCCATAGCCGGCGCAATGCTGGCCGCATGTCTATCCGAGGGAATCTTCCTCCGCTTATCGGCTAGGCGCTTTGCTCTATTGATCGGTTGCACGATCTGCTTCGCAACCATCTTTCTTGCCAGCTGTTGCTGCCTCTTCTTTGTGCTAGGCGTCGGGGGTGGGCGTGGTTGTTAGCTAAGACGTAGAGTACTGCGAGGAGCGGCGCGATGAAGCATAGGACTATGACGGAGGCTTCGGCACACGCCTTTTTGGCCTTCCTTTCGTTTTTATCCTTTCTTTCCTTCCTCTACTTCATCTACTCCCTCCCCCAACCCCTCCCACATGCCCCTTCCCTCCCCCTCCTGCATGCCCCGTCCCTCGTCCCTCGATCCCGCAACCCCCCATCATCCCTATCTCAATGCACCCCCATCCATAACCTGACCACTACCGCCCCTCCGCCTTCCAGAGATCCTAAAAGATGTCCCCCCCTCTGATGACGCCCCACGTGGCATGGGGCATAAAAGCGCTTTAGGGAGCTGCCACGCCCTTCCCGCGATTCGGCGAGATGATCCGCGCAGCTGCAGGAATGCGTTGGATCTGGAGGAGAGAGCTGAAGCGGAATATCCCCTTCCCCCCTCCCCCTTCCTCCCTCCCCTCTTCCCTCCCCCTTCCTCCCTCCCCTCTTCCCTCCTTCCTTCGTTCCCCTTCCCTCCCCCTTCCCCTCTCCCCCCCTCTTCCTCCTCCCCCGATCTTCCCTTCTATCCCTTTGGAACCTTGCAACTGTTCGATAGTAGAGGCGCGAGGTGGGCGATGTAATCTGTAATTGTTTCTGATGGAGATAAGGGCCCCTTTTTTCGAAGCTTTTTCGAAGCATTTTCGAATTTTTTTATGAATGAATGGACGACGTAATCTGTTCGATAGAAAGGGCCCCTGTTCGATCGTAGAGGCGCGAGGTGGGCGACGCAATCTGTTCGAAGCTTTTTCGATTTTTTTTATGAATGAATGGACCGATCTTCTGAAATATTGCTTTTCATCTAGGTGTTTGGTTTTTATTGGTTGCTTTTTCCACCCTGTCTATTTTTTCCCCTCTCACTATTGCAAATTCCATTCAATAATTTTCCGTTTGTGGATTTCCGCTTGACATCTTGTCGTTGGGATTTCGAGGTTAATCAAAAGAATGGTATATGAGTGTTGCAACCCATTGTTATATGTCACCAATGGTTGTTCTGTCAACGAAATTGTCATCCCTCCCTTTTTCGATTTTTTTTCGAATTTTTTTCAGACTTTTTTTGATTTTTTTTCAAAGTTTTTTTCGAATGTTTATCTCTCTCTTTGAATGGATGGTTCGATCGTTGCCCCCTTGCGATACGGAGCACCCCTACCCCCCTTCGCTTCAATTTGCCACTGGCGCTGGTCTGGCCGAACTTCACCCGATAAACGGCCTCGTGGTTACCCTCACCACAAGATGGACATACCAAATGGTTTTACCTCGCCACGTTGAAATATCGCCTCCCGCGTCTTGCTTTGTGCTCACGGTGTGCCGACGTTTTGAGTCGGAGCAGCACGGGCATGACGTGTCGTGCTCGTGCGAAGTGCATGTGATGTGCACATGCTAAAACACTCATGAGGACGTGTTTCCTCCATCGCTGTCGGGGGGTGTCCCCCCCGTCCGCACCGTGAAGCGTTTTTGCGTTCCTTATACTCTCCCGCGTGGAAACGAGGTGATGATTGTGGCTATGGGGTACGCCAAGGACGTCCGACGTTGATGAGCGAATGACTGGACGATATCGAAAAAGGAGACAACTGGGTATTGCGCGGTTTATGGTGAGACGTGTTGTGAAACTGGGGACAGATGGTGGGAACCTGCTTTGACATTTCTCTATTGTCCGCTTGTGTGTGGTTCTCCCCTTCCCTCCCCCCCTTCCCCCCTCTCCCCCCCTTTCCCTCGTGATCCTTACTTTTTTCTCCCCTGATGACCTCGCCTACCTGCCCCCTGATCGTTCTCCCCAATTCCGCTCTCTTCCTTGAACCTCCCTCTTGCCCCTTTCTGCTCCTCTATTCCCCTTTTTTATATGCCCCCCTGTTTTCCTGAATACAATAGCCGCAGAGGCCTCCCAAGGAGTCCTTCCCCGGTGGATGGTGGAACGAGCCGACGCATCGTTTTCCATGGCTCGGGGATTGTGCCTAGCCTGCAAAACCTACGCAGGCCCTGATGACCTGTGTCAACCCTGGGGTCATGGATGCGATAAGAGATGCCTGGGACACCGGACGCTTCCCCCATTTTTTTGAGATGCTTTGTTTCGGGGATCTTGCCATTCTCGCAGGAGCCTGGGAGCGTAGCAGGGAGGAATTCGATGATGGATTGAGGGTTTTATGTGAACGACTCGAGCTGAGAAAACAGGGGTATACCAGGGAATGTAGGGAGTTAGGGGGTAGGTCCGCTAAGGTGGAACGGATCTTTCTTAGGAAATGGGGCGTCGATGATTCGCACTTGGAAGGGCGGATCCCCGAAACACAAGGGCAGGCATCACCTACCACGGGAGATGCTCGGATTACGAAATGCGACGATCTTGCGATCGAAGCTGAGGAGAGGGAGGAGATGGAGCGAGCGATTGCCGCCATCGCCAACACCATCAGGGACTCCCCCCTCACGGGCGGTCGTACGGATGATAGCGCCTCGGAACGGGACAGATACACAGCTTTCGACCCCCTAGCATCTGCGTATTGGGTAGAACACACGTCCACCGGATTCCGACACGCGATCTGGAGGATGGAGAACTTTAACCACGTCGCACCAATCTCCATCAGGGCACTTCAGTTCCTAGGCAACATCACATACGCACAGGTCAAGGATTGCAGGACTCAGGTACTGAAAGGTAAGCTGAAGTTCTCAGGGAGAGTCCCCCCACTGGATCCCCAGGACCTGAAGTTCCTGCCCATGCGTGCCTTCGACCCGGACAAATGTGGCGGGACAAGCTCTGGGATGTGGCAAAAGGCGATTAGGCAGCAGGATAGATTGGATTTGAGGAACATGAGAAAAATCTGGAGTGTGGGTAGGCCCTATCTCAAATGCAAATGCAAGAAGGAGAAAAACAAGGACTGTGGGGATACCCCTCTATGGTTCGACCATGCCCTTTGGTTCCTACTCGCGCACTCATACGTACTGTTCCCGGACATGTCTTCAATTAAAATCAGAACTTCGATGCTGATTCACTACCTCAGAACCACGTGGAGAGAGGGTATACTCGTTGCCATCGCCTTTCACTTTATCAGGGATCTAATGATGGGCTATATCAGAGAACTGGAGAAGGACGCTACACTCGACATGGAAGGACTGCTAAAAGACGACCGACTCTGGAATTACCCGATCCCCGCCATGCTCGCGCGGATCATGCTCCCCACACGCATCCCCGAGAAACCTACGAGATTCCCGCTCAGCTCTCCACGTGTGATGGCTCGGAAGAGAAACGCGGGCGTACAAATCCCGGGCCTGACCACACTTAACTTTTGTAGGGTGACACCCATACCCGGCGGTTCCCCGCCACCTCCTCCTCCTCCTCCTCCTCCTTCTTCCTCCTCCTCCACTCCCCCTCCCCC
>BFEA01000256.1:1910221-1931439 GCA_003427395.1 Chara braunii
CCTTCAGCCCACCACGCTGCGCACCGCGCACAATGTAAATAACACCAGCACACGAGAACATCACGGTTCACTACTGCGGACCCGCGAGCATACGATAACATCATGGTTCGCTACATAGCTCGTCCATCCATTTTCTCAACCGTGCGCCTTCGCGACCCGCGCAGCCACGAGAACATCACGGTTCACTACTGCGGGCTACACATAGGTGAAATGAGGTCGCTTGCGCCGTGGTTTCCACGCAGTAGTGAACTGCATTGCTGGGAGCTTAAAAACACTAATTTTCCAACACACACTTGTTGGAAACGTGTTGGAAACATGTTAGACGAACGTTGAACGCATGTTGGAAACATGTTGGCCACATGTTCGTAAACGGTTGGAAACATGGACCCAACCGTCCTAAACGGTTGGCCACATCATTTCACGTAGTTCCAATGCTGGTTCAGTGTTGTGCCCAAGTTGAAAACTTGATGGAAATTTCCCACAATTTTTTTGTTGTTACTGGTTCTACAGGCGGATCCCCCTTCCCTTTCTCTCCGCTTTCCCTTTCTGATGTGATTGCTTGCCCGCTTTTGTCTTTTTGTCTTTTTTCTTTCCTTTTTCTTCGTTCCTTTTCTTTTTTTCACCTTGTTTTGCTCCTTTGTAACCCAGACCGGGCTCCTTGAGAGAGAAATCTCGGGCAATGTGGTTGCCAGCCAGACGTTAGACTACGGGAGCAGCCCACTCTCGGGATATGTCGAATAAGGCACTGGGTTGGGGTAATCAGTAGATGCGCGGTATGGTAGGATGGCTAGTAATTGGTATTGATGTTTACGACCCCAGCTCCCGGCCACTTTTTCTCTCGTTTGTTTACCTCCTTTTTTTCCCCTCCTTTTTTCTTTTTTTTTCTCTTTTTTTTCTTTTCTTTTCTTTTTATTTTTTTTGTTCCTTTCCCCTGCTTCTTCGTTTCCCTTTTGTTCCCCCCCTTTTTTTCTCTTCTCTTTTTTTCTTTTTCCTTTTATTGTTATGCTATTTTTTCCTTTCTTTCTTCTTTTCTTTTTCCCTTTCTTCGTTTTTCCTGGTCCCCTTTTCAGCCGTAGGACAGATGTGTATGAATGAGTGGATGGGGGCAATAGCTTGTATCGTAAGGCAACAATTCTCGGACGGAACCCGTGGGTTCTATTCATCAAAGCACCACACGGTTAATGGTTCTGACGACAGAACAGGGCGTCCGGTTTTCGCAGTCGCGAAGGATTGGGTGAGGTGGCAGACGACATGAATTTTTTCGCTGATTGGGACCTGGAGGAGGAGCAGCACGAAGTGGAGGAAGTGGTAACGTCCCTGGCGGTCGGCACCTTCCCGGTTTTGCTCTCGTAACCCGACGCCTGAGTACTCCGAGGCCAAGCGACATGCATACCGACGCTACCTACCCTGCTGAACGTGCTTTGCCCTGCCTAACCCCCTTCGCACCAGCGCGAAACGCCGCGTCCGCCCTCCTCCTCTTCCTCTCCCTTCTTCCCAACCTCGCCATAGCCGGCGCAATGCTGACCGTATGTTTATCCGAGGGAATCTTCCTCCGCTTATCGGCTAGGCGCTTTGCTCTATTGATCGGTTGCACGATCTGCTTCCCAACCATCTTTCTCGCCATCTGTTGCTGCCTCTTCTTTGTGCTAGGCGTCGGGGGTGGGCGTGGTTGTTAGCTAAGACGTAGAGTACTGCGAGGAGCGGCGCGATGGAGCATAGGACTATGACGAAGGCTTCGGCACATGCCTTTTTGGCCTTCCTTTCGTTTCTATCCTTTCTTTCCTTCCTCTACTTCATCTACCTCCTCCCCCAACCCCTCCCACATGCCCCTTCCCTCCCCCTCCCCCATGCCCCGTCCCTCGTCCCTCGATCMCKCAAMCCCCCATCATCCCTATCTCAATGCACCCCCATCCACAACCCGACCACTACCGCCCCTCCGCCTTCCAGAGTTCCTGGAAGATGTCCCCCCCTCTGATGACGCCCCACGTGGCATGGTGCAGAAAAAACGCTTTAGGGAGCTGCCACGCCCTTCCCACGATTCGGCGAGATGATCCGCGCTGCTGCAGGAATGCGTTGGATCTGGAGGAGAGAGCTGAAGCGGAATATCCCCTTCCCCCCTCCCCCTTCCTCCCTCCCCTCTCTCCCCCCCTCTTCCTACTCCCCCGATCTTCCCTTCTATCCCCTTGGAACCTTGCAATTGTTCAATAGTAGAGGTGCGAGGTGGGCGACGTGATCTGTAATTGTTTCTGATGGAGATAAGGGCCCCTTTTTTTCGATCTTCTAAAACATTGTGTCTATTATGGTGCTGGTTTGTAATGTCTGTTCTGTCTTCGGATCCTCGGGTTGTCGTCCTTCCGTCTTTTTCGAAGCGTTTTCGAAATTTTTTATGAATGAATAGACCGACCTTCTGAAATATTGCTTTTCATCTAGGTGCTTGGTTTTTATTGGTTGCTTTTTCCACCCTGTCTATTGTTCTCCCCTCCCACTATTGCAAATTTCATTCAATAATTTCCTGTTCGTGGATTTCCTCTTGACATCTTGTCGTTGGGATTTCGAGGTCAATCAAAAGGATGGTATATGAGTGTTGCAACCCATTGTTATATGTCACCAATGGTTGTTCTGTCAACGGAATTGTCATCCCTCATTTTTTCGATTTTTTTTCAATTTTTTTTCAGACTTTTTTCGAATTTTTTTCAAAGTTTTTTTCGAATGTTTATCTCTCTCTTTGAATGGATGGTTCGATCATTGCCCCCTTGCGATACGGAGCACCCCTACCCCCCTTCGCTTCAATTTGCCACTGGCGCTGGTCTGGCCGAACTTCACCCGATAAATGGCCTCGTGGTTACCCTCACCACAAGATGGACATACCAAATGGTTTTACCTCACCGAAATATCGCCTCTCGCGTGTTGCTTTCTGCTCACGGTATGCCGACGTTTTGAGTCGGAGCAGCACGGGTATGACGTGTCGTGCTCGTGCGAAGTGTACGTGATGTGCGCATGCTAACACACCTACGCACACACACACACACTAACACCCACGCACACACACACACACTCAGACTCACACTGGGAAGGAAACAGTAGCAAGGCCAAGGCAAAAGTTGTTCAGTTTATTAAAGTATAATTAAATTTTATTTTTTTGCATAAGATTGTTGTATTTTTTATTTCAAATTTGATAAAGAATTTTGATATAACCCCAAGGCAAAAGTTGTTCAGTTTATTTTTCTGCATAACATAGTTTTTTTTCGGAATTTTATGAGTTTGTTTGTTTTTTTTTTTTTTTGCTATTCGGGCTTCGGACAGACTAACCGGGGAGGACGTCCGACCAGTTGTCCAATCGGACGACCCCGGATTGTCAAAGGGGTCCCGGACTTCCGATCTGGTAACATAGGAAAAATCACCAAAGATGGAGGTGTCGAAAACGTGCTTGCTTACTCACTAATATTAATTTTTCTTTCCATTTTTCTTGTTTTTCTTATTAGTTTTATTTTCTGTATTTTATTTTTATTTCAAAATTTAGTAAGGAATTTAGATGTAATGCTCACGCAAATGTTGTTTATTTTCTTGTTCTTCATTACATCTTTTTTTTAACTAATTTATTATTATTATTATTATTATTTTTGTCCGTGTTCGGCCTGAACGGTCGAATGCATCCCCAAGGGGTCCTGTACGTTCGGCCATTCGGCCCGTCCTGAATGTCGGTTACCCAAAAGTCAACAATATTTTTTAAATTTATATTTAGATGAGTATAAATTTGAGAAAGACACTTTCGCTAGGGGACGTGCTGCCGAAATTCCTACAAATTTAAAGAGTTGGTTAAATTTTTGTCTTAACTAAGTTTAAGTTTTGTCTTTTGAGTTAATATCTGATTTAGTAGAAATTTGGGAAGCCTACTTTTCTAAAGGAAGTGTTGCCCAAAATTTTACTTCATTGAAGAGTCGACAAAATTTGACCTTGCAAAGTCAATTTTTTTTTTTTTTTTTCATATTTAACTGAGTATACATTTTCGAAAGTGCTAACGAAATTACTACAAATCTAAATAGTTAGTGAATTTTTTATCTTAGTAGAATTCAAGTCCTGTCTTTTCAGTTCATATCTAACTTCGTAAATTCAAAGCATAGTTTTCTAAAGGAAGTGCTGCTCAAATTTTTACTAAATCAGAAAGTCGGACAAAATTGACCCTGTAAAGTCAAAAGTCGCTTCGTAAATTTTATATTTAGTTGAGTATAACATTTATAAGGACACTTTCTCTAGAGGGAGTTTTCTAATTTCGAGAAGTTATGTTGTATTTGTGATAGAAAAAACTTTGGCGATCCACCTTGTACAAGGGAGATTTCGTCGAAATTTTCACAAGCGGTTATCGGGTAGCTGAAAATTCAGGAATGAAAATACTGAAGTGAGAGTTTCACGCAATCTGAAAATCCTGAATGGTCCTGAAGTTGTGAAAGGTCCGAAGACTTTGAAAACCACCTGTTTACGTAGGCGGCATCCTGAAGTGGTGAAGGGTGTCCTGAAGTGGTCAAGTGAAAGTTTTGGGCAGTCTAAAAATCATGAATAGTCGTGAAGTGGTGAAAGGTCCGAAGACCATGAAAACCACCCTTCACCATTTGAGGATGCAACCTGCCTAAACAGGTGGTTTTCAGGGTCTTCGGACCTTTCACCACTTCAGGACAATTCAGGAATTTCAGACCTGAATGGTCCTGAAGTGGTGAAAGGTCCGAAATCCCTGAAGACCACCTGTTTAGGCAGGCTGCACCTTGAAGTGGTGAAGGGTGTCTTGAAGTGGTGATGAAAAATATGATTGTTGTTAACCTTCCCTCGAAATTTTCCCTAATCTTTGATATCATTTAGAGATAAGTTTACACTTAGTCGTGGGATAAGTTGGGTGAGATGTGAAATGAGGTTTTTATTTTTCATTCACTTATTCTCCATTGACTTAAGCATAACTTTGGATATTGACGTGTGCTATGTGACAGGTCCTCTTCGTTCAAATTGGTTCAACGTTTGACTAGTTTTTCCTTATTCTATATTTATCATCTTTTATTATCATTGATAACAGGTTGGTTGTCGATTCATCGGTTTTCAGCTCAACCCTAACTTATTCTGGCTACTCAACCTAAGGTCTTAGCTCCTCTGGGTTGAATTGTTTCTTTTAGGTTTTTACTCGGACTTTAATTAAATGACCCTTTAAAAAAAACTGATTGTTTTTTTTGGGAAAGTTAGACAAAGATTGAGGTTTGTGTGAATAAGGCAAGGGGTGTGGGTGCAGAGAGTGGTTGAAGTTGCCCCCTCGTAGTGCATGTTTTGTCGATGACGAATTTGTGCGTGAGTGCAAGCATGTTTTTGTGAGTCGAAGTATGAATTCAATGTCTGCGATAATGTGTATATTTGAGGGAAGTCACATTGTGATCGTGAGAGTGATCGCCTCGTGCCCAATTTTCCTTTACGTTAATATATTGTGCATCCTCGCGGTCTATCTTGACCGTGCGTAAGGATTAAGCATGTGTGTGTTGAGAGAAACAGGAGATTCTCTTTCATTATTTGCTTCTTAAACTTTTATGATAGTTGGACGTTGAGGTCTGTGGCGATTATCTAAGTCAAACCCCTTGACTTGTTTGAAGGCCTCCGAAGATGGAGTCTCGTCTCATAGGTCAGGGGCGTCCCGCCGACCATAAAGGGCCGAAGTCCGTCTACCACTCACACGCAGGGTGCGGAAAATGGTAGGTCTTGCAATCGCACTAGCACGTTAAGAGATTAACCTCTCAAGACGCGTGTCAACTGATACTTGAGTGTTGAAGGCGGCCCTCGAAATCATTGAGAACCATGTGGTCATACTAGGTGGCACATAATATGCCATTCTTGTGACTACTTGCGTATTCATGCATGTCTAGTCGATATGACAAGTACTACGCCGCCTCGATATTTATTCAGTGTCTCACGTGCGACATTTGTCTATTTTCTGTTGTCAAAAACTTATGAGTCCGATGTGAAAAAGAGACTAGGCGCGATTTACATATGAAGTTTGATTTTATTTTTATGAAGTGTATCACATGGTTAGATGGACCGTCCTAGTCGACTGGCGTAGAGCCTCGCTCAGGACATTAGCCCCCGGAGCGTCGGTTCACGCTCGGGTACAATTAAGGCGTTCGATCGCACGTAACCCTTATGCTATAGCGAACGAGAAACATCCTCATCTTAGCCACCTCTGCAATTGCACTAGAACAACTTTCGCACTTGGTTCGGTAGCGGGACGGGGATACGTTTGTCCAAGGGTGGTGATCTATGTGTCCGATAAACGGAGAACTGACGGAGTTCAACGACGTTGAACTCGTTTAACGGCCCCAGGAACTCCCGTTGGATCTCGTTTAATGGAAAAACGAGGATGTCCCATTGAATTCCGAAAATCAGAATTGCCACGTTGGGCCTCAGACACGTGGCCCTATGCGCCCGAACACTAAAAACAGAAAAAAAAAAAAAAAAAAAAAATTGCCACCTATTAATAGGGTGGGGTGACCAAACATGTCCCTCCCTTCCGAAAATCAAAATGCAAGAGGGAAAAAAAATGGCGTCACCCAATACCCCAACACTGTGAGCACATGTGTGTGCATGTAGTCCTTTTTTTTTTTTTTTTTACAAATGCTCCAATCTATTTGTCCAGTCTCATTTCCGAAGGGCCCCTACGTATTAGCAAGGACCCCTCGTGGAGCAGAGATAGACATTAAACTTCTAGTCTGTCTGCGTGGGCGGAGAATATATAGTCTGGATTTGAATTCAGGTTTGTGCATCACACTGATCACAATTATGGGTCACTAGTTCTCTGTTTTCTTGTTTTTATTTTGTTTCTCGTTTTTCTTTTGTTTTCTTGTTTTTCTTTTGTTTTCTCGTTCTCCTTTTGTTTTCTCATTTTTCTTTTGTTTTCTCGTTTTTCTTTTCTTAGGAATACTTGCAGTGGCCCTTAAGAGCCTCTACTCACCATATGCAAAAAAAAAAACAAAAAAACATATGGCAACATATTATTCCACGTTCTAGCAAAAAATCTTTTTTTTTTTTTTTTTTTTTTTACAGTCCAGGGTGTTGTAGAGGCCAAGGACCAGCCCCGCGGTGATTGCTGGTAGCAGCAGCCAATGATTGTCCTCACACGATGAGCCACCTACCCTACCCATCCCCACGTTAATACTCCCAGCGCACCCTCTGTCCCTACTATCGTGCCTCAGTGTGACCAGCACTCAAGACCATCACCCTACCAGTATTGAGGGCAATTTGGACCAGACAGCAGTGACAAGCACCAGGGTTGGGCCAACCTCCCAACCCTAATGGAAGCGGAAGCGGACTAAAAAACCTTGCCGTAACGGAACTTCGGACGCCAGATTCATGCAATCTTCTACAAGCCCAATTCAGGGAGTCTACCCAGCAGGACTACCTAAGCAAGGCAGGCCAACGCCCGCGGACACATCCTACTCTCCTTCCCCTAGCTTACCCAAGGCTAAGCGGAACTCAGACTATCCGGAGCGACTTATATCCCTACCGTACCCTAGAGCTAAGTCATGCATGCGTAGACCCCGTCATGCACGTTTGGTGAGTACTGCAACCAAACCT
This sequence comes from Chara braunii, assembly GCA_003427395.1. NCBI lineage: Eukaryota > Viridiplantae > Streptophyta > Charophyceae > Charales > Characeae > Chara > Chara braunii. The sequence goes on from BFEA01000256.1 coordinate 1,917,818, forward strand.
TGAGAAATCTGGCCCCACATCCCCCAAACCCCACCCTCGAAAATCTGCCCCCACATCCCCCATCCCCCATCCCCCAACCCCCACTGGCCCAGTTGTGTGTTTGTATGTGTGTGTGTGTAGGTGTGTTCATGTGTGTTTGTGTGTGTGTGTGTGTGTGTGTGTGTGTGTGTATCTTTATGTGTTTGTTTGTGTTGTGTATTTGTTTGACTGTGTGCCTGTGTCTGTCTGTCTGTGTGCGCGTGTGTCTTTTTTTCCTTTTTTGTATTTGTTTTTTACTATGTTATCTGATCGGACGTCCGGGACCCCCCTGACCGTCTGGGACTGTCCGATTGGACAACCGGTCGGTCGTCCCTTGGGGGCCCTACATCCGATCGAGGAAAAAAAATAGGGGGAGGTTAGGACACAAACTTGGGCGGCGCAATGGTGGACTGCGAGGACAAGTGAACCAGGGGCGCCAACTGGAAGCATTGTTGGAGGCCGGTAGGGCCTCTAAAAGGGGAAAAAAAGGCCTAATATGAGCCGTTAGATCTGCGAGATCGACTGCCCAGATTGGGCTATTTTCAAATTTGAAATGGGGGCAGTGGTATTCTCCCCCGCGCGTCTCGGCCCACGCATTGTCACCGGAGTTCGGCATTGCCATTGCCAAAATCCGAGGTCGACGAGTGCAACCCCACACGCCATCGCCCGCCCACATCAGGTGAGCCACCTTCCCTTCGTCCACCTCCTCCTCCTCCTTCTCCCCCCCCTCCTCCTCCTCCTCCTTCCGCTTCTCCTATCTTCCTCCTTCCCCTTCTCCTCTTCTCGTCCTCCTTTTCGTCTTCCTCCTCCTCATCGTCCTCCTTGTTGTCGTCGTCCTCCTTCTTCACCTCCTCCTCCCCCTTCTCCTCCTCCTCCTCCTCCTCTTCTTTTTCTTCCTCCTCTTCCCTTCCCCTTCCCCCACCGCCCTCCTTGTTGTCGTCCTTCTTCTTCTTCTTCTCCTTCCCCTTCTCCTCTTCTCGTCCTCCTTTTCGTCTTCCTCCTCCTCATCGTCCTCCTTGTTGTCGTCGTCCTCCTTCTTCACCTCCTCCTCCCCCTTCTCCTCCTCCTCCTCCTCCTCTTCTTTTTCTTCCTCCTCCTCCGTTGCCGTGGCCTCCTCCTCCTCCATCGTCGGGCCCTCCTCCTCTTCTTCCTTATCATCCTCTTTGTCCTCCTCCTCCTCCTCCTCCTCCTCCTCCTCCTCCTCCTCCTCCTCCTCCTCCACCTCCTCTTCTTCCTCCTCTTCTTCCTCCTCCCCTCATCTTTCTCCTCCTTTTCTTCCTCCTCTTCCTACTCCTACTTCTCTTCGTTCTCCTCTTCTACTTCTTCCTCCTCCTCCTCCTCCTCCTCTTCATCTTCTTCTTCTTCATCCTTTAAGTTCTCTCCCTCCTTCTCCTCCTCCATCGCCGTGGCCTCCTCCTCCTCCTCCATCGTCGTGGCCTCCTCCTCCCCCACTTTTTTTTTTTTTTTTGTCGGCTTTTTTTTTAATCAATCAATCAATCAATCAATCCATCAATTATTGATTGACTGATTGATTGATTGATTGATCAGACAAAAAACAAAAATAAACAAAAAACGGGGGAGGAGGAGGCCGTTAACAAAAACAAAAGACGAGAAGCGGGACAAGGATTGGCGGGATGAGGAGGAAGAAGAAGAATCTAGGGAGGAGGCAGCCGTTGTCGTACCAAATACCCTTACAAGGGCATTTGGCATGTTTTCTGCAAGTTACGCCAGTGCAGCCTCGCTCGTCTGACGGCGCGGGCACGAGAGGAAGCTTAGATCCTCGTTTGGGTGAGCGGCGCGTGCGGGGTATTGACGGCGAGGCGCAACCATGCGCAACCTGGGTGTGCGCGGCGTCGCTGGCCAGCGGGATGCACGACATTCATTCTTATTTTTATTATTATTTATCTATTTATCTTCGTTTCGGTGATCGGTTCCGAGGCCAACACCGGGTTTGACGAGTCTGACTCAGTTGCTATGCCACAGGACACGGGTGGCCGACACGGCAGTCGAGGACCTTGAGCACACGTATTTTGGTGGACCCGTTCGGGTTCCTGCGTATTGGGGATGCTGACAAAAGTTTTCCATCCCACCCGCGTTGAAGCACGGACCTAAGAGGTCAACGTGCGTGCGAGTGGTGGGGTCCTTGGTCGTGGTTTTCCTCGCTTCCCATTTGGAGAGCGTCAATAGCCTAAAGTGGAGGGGAATTGGAGAATATTATGAGTGGGCTGGTGGGCACGCAACCCGAAGGTGGCAGGGGCTGAGGTGGATATACAGTCCGCCCCCGCCGTCTGTTGGGGGAGGATTGAATTTGAGCAAGGCAGTTTGGAACCAAAAGAAGAAGGACCATTCCCGAGTGTAGTAGAGCGGAGCGGCCCGGGGCACTGCGGGGAAGCCGCTTCCGCGGCTCCTCACGAACCGCCCTCCATCTTCGTGCTAAGGTTCTACTACTACCGACGGCAACATTGGGGCAGGGGCCGCAAAATTTGCGACAGCCACTGGCGGTGAACCCTCCCTACTTTGATCTTCGAAGTCCTCATTTGAATATTTGCTACTACCACCGGGATTTGCACTAGGCCCATGCCTAGGTTTTGCAGCAGGCCCAAGCCGTCGGCCCCGCAAACGGCTGTTTGTGTGGGAACTGCCTGTTGAGGGCCTGAGGTGGTGGCAAACTCCATTGGGCATAGCGGGCAGGAGAAGACTGTGGCGAAGCAGCAGCAATGCTGCCATACTACGTTCGTCGAACTTGGGCTTATGAAGTGAAAGACTGATCGAACCAACTAGTAGTTTGTCCCATCAGCAATCTTCCACAGAGAACAGCCAGACTGGCTGAGCACATCGGGCTGCACTGGTTGCTGTCGAGCCCTGTGTGGGCATTAGAACGAGTAGTGAGAACGGGCACAGCGCTAGCCTCGAAATAAGGAGTACGGCGACCAAGGGCAGTTTTTTTTATGGTTGCTGTTTCGGTTTTGGACTTTGGGCAGTGATGATCGGTGAGTTACGGCAGACTGATTGGTTTACGGTTCTGTGGTGGGACTTGTACCAATGACGGTGTGTGCTTTGGTTTCCGGACACAGTTGGGATATTGTCTGTCGATTGTGTTTTTCCCTTTTAGGACTGGCTGACACTGTGGGTGGAGGGTATTCGAACCTGAGACCTTAAAGAAGGCGGTTTCTAGGTCTACAGAACTAAGACCATTCCTAGATTTTTTAAGAACATGTACGTGGGCTTTAGGTAGTACCTAGATCATTAGTCCCTCTAGACCTTTTCTTGATGTCCATCCATAAATAGAATCAGTCAGGTTAGTTTTGTACTGACAGACCCCTGATGAGTGCTGGCATTGGCGGCCATCCGAAACCAGTCGGGTCGCTTCGCCAACCGGATGCTTGCATTCGGAATTGATCTTCACGCTTAACTTTAACGTTGCGTTCGGGATTACTATACTTGACTTGTTTTCTCCATCCTCGTACCTTCTCCTCCCCTCTCATGTCGTGTGGTTTGTCCTATTGTTATCAGTTTTTCTCCTGTGTTGACTTGATGTCGGCTTGGTCGCTTACATTGAAGTTTCTGTGAAGTCTTGTTGTCATCACAACAACTTCTTTTTTCGAGGTAACCGTCGTAGAAGTAGCACTACGTACGAGTGGCTTCGTACTTCAGCACTTCAGTGGAATATCATGGCTCAAAGCGGTGGTCAGCCGTCAGGAGTTCGGACGTGCTACAATTGTGGGCAACCCGGGCACCTTTCTCGTTTCTGCCCCCTACCTGATAGGCGATTTACGTTCGCTGCCACCCCTGCTGCTGCTCCTGTCAACACGAGTTCCGCGATTGTGACGGTGCCAACTCCTGCGCACAGCTTACCGATGGCTGGGAACTCCGGAGCATACTGTGGGTATGGTTACGGCTATGGAGGTGGTTTGCGGCCACGAGTTGAAAACCTTGAGGTTACTGTTGCAGGGATCAAGGCGCACCAGGATGCTGAGATTGCAAAAGAAAAGAGCAAAAGATAAGAAGAAGAACGAATCAAGAAAGAGAAAGAAGAGGAGGAGCGTAGACTACAAGAGAAGAAGTCACGAGAAGAATTCCAGGCGGAGATGAGGAATGAACTGAGTGGGAAACTGGATTCCGTTCGCGAACTGTTGGAGAGTAAGAAAGGGGATAAAGAAGATGAAGTCACGAAAATGCGGTTGGAGATTGAGAATTTGCGGAAAACCTTGCGTGAGGGTAAAGGGGCGTCGTCTTCAGAAAGTGTTTTTGATAGATATAAGCGTGAGCTAGAGGAAGAAAGGGTGAAGTCTGATCGCCAGCTTGCTGTTATGGAGGATGAGATTGCGAGGCTGCGAGTGGTGAATGATGAAGCGGTTGCAGCGGCTGACGTTTGGAAGCAAGAAGCGCTCCGACCTGACAATAAGCGAGGGAGTGTTGTGGTCACTACTACCCCCGTCCCTGGGACGAGGACTCGGGCTCGGATGACTCTGATGCCGTCACCATCCGCGAAAGACTTAAAGTTGAAGGAGAAGGTTGAGCACCAGGAGCGGGAAATTGAATCGCTAAAAGAATGGCGGCTACGTGAGCTAAACGGACGAAGGGAGGCGGAGCTGGAAGTAGATCATTTGAAGGAGAAGATGGCTCGACTGGAAGTTGTGAGGCGTACACCGACGACTTCTAATCTCAAAACGCGTCTGGACAAGGTGGTTGTGGCAATTGCGGACAAAGAGAAGCGACCGATGAGTCCTACCACGCAGGTTGTGGAGGCCAACGATCGGGATGCTTTTTTGTTTGAGACCAGACGTACGCTGAAGCCGTTAAAGAAGGAGAAGATTGTTGCGTTATGTGAGAAGGAGGGGGTCACCTACTCCACGTTGGACAAGACCAAGGGGGAGTTGGCACTTAAGCGTGCTGATATAGCCTTCGACAAAGATCGAGGCGGGACTTTGAAGTAAGGTGGGGTGCTGATTGATGAGGTTACCGAGGAGACCGAGCAGGGTGGTAACGACAATACCGAGGTCAACGATGATTCAACCACTTCGTGATTTCGTTCCCGAACGTGACGTGGCTTTGGAATTTTTTGCACTTTTGTGTTCAACTACGATTAGCGTCCACTGATTTTATTCGGTGTAAGTTACTTAATACCCTTTTGTGCGTGACGGTTTTGGCTTTGATAGTGTTGGGGCAGATATCTTGGGGAGTGAAGTTGGGTGGTTTCCTTCTTCGGTTGACTGTGAATAAGTTTGACTTTGAGGCCGCGAAAGGACCGTTGATGTATGCGTTGTTTTCTCCGTGGTGCCGTCATTTGTATATCGGGAGTACTACTCGTGATTTGCATCCACGCTAGGGAGAACACGTGTGTAGAGCATATAATGCTGAGTTGATCGGTCAAGGGCTTAGGAACGAAAGGTTGTATAGATGAATGCGTAGGTGTGGAGCTCATAAATATGTTGCTATCCCGTTGTGCGTGTCTACGGAAGAGGATGTGAGTGCATGCGAAAAGCTTTTTATACGATTACTTTCTCCATCGTTAAACACTAGGGATAAAGCTTGGAGATCGAAACGTTCACGTCCCGGCCTAAGGGAGAGGTTGAGAAAATCTAAACGTAAGCAATATTCGACGGTTTCTACGTGTTTGGAGAGTAAGTCGTTGATAACCTGTTTTCCAAGTTTTGGTGGGTGTTCAGGTAGTCTTCTTTCGATTCTTGAGAAATGTCGGAAAAAGTCCATTCATCGTTTTGTAGTTGCATACCGAGGCGGGGAGTTGTTTATTGACTCATGGAAGGTGTTGCGTCGTGCGTACGGGGGTTCTATTGTGTCTTGTTCCTTTGGACGTGGCTTGTTTCGACATGCTCGGGGATGGATTAAAGCTGGTGTTACTATCACATTTGAGTCTGTTATTCCCTTCTTAAGTAAATCGTTGGCTCTTAAGCCAACTCTCATCCAACTTCTTAGCTCTCCGTCTTCCCGTGTATCTCTTCGTACCTGGTCATTTGAGTCTTTGGTCGTGGCGTTTACGGCAGTACTTACGTTCAGTGAGAAACGAACGCAAGGGCGGTTGCGTTGCATTCTCTCCAAGAAACGGTGTTTTCGTTAAAAATGAAATGTTTTGTAAAAAGTGAACATAATGAAATTAACAAATTTGCCTAGAACAAAAGTAAATTTAACAACAAGAGCAAAGGATTTTAGCATCTTATTGACAAATATTGTATAATCAAGTACTGAAAAGAAAATTGCATATCCGCATCAATACAAGTTTCATGAGTCAACTATTGTATATTATCTCAACCTTTCATAGTATGGATACATCCATTCTAACGCAAAATCCAAGAAGTCATATTCAATTTATTATATTAATTATAATACCAAGCTTACACAACATGGACACATATTTCCAAACTTGAGACTCAGTGAGTGTCGGATCAAGTTCAACTTGACAATATTTCAATCAGTTCGGAATCTGATGTTCCTTGAACTTAAAGGCTTACATGAAAGAACAGAAAAACCTTGCATGTGACCTTAGAAGAAAATTTAAAGATCTGTTAATATTTGACAGCAAAGTGCAGCGGACACTCCAAAAACACGTACAAAAATTCTGCTTAACTACAACAACACAATTAAATGAAAACACATGCAAAAGTTCAATATTAAAAGCAATTTGAAAGCAGTGTCACCCATAAACTGTCAAAACACAAACCTTTGTTTGAATCCCACTGAACTCGGATAACCAAATAACTCTATATTAATGGAGGACTGGGCTATTCGAACTTAGATGATGTCTCAAGGCCATTGATCGAGTAAGACAAAAAAAAAATTAAATGCAAAGCACAAATGACACTCCAAAATTAGGCAAAACAAGCCTAGTAACTAGATCGACTACAGGGATAAACTAATGCGATCAAGACAACATTTCAGTCTGTCCTTGTATAAGTTGTCCAATCTTCTACAATGATGGTATCAGTTTTTCCGTCAGACGCCGAGTCATTGTACTCTCTATAACTTTCTATTACTTCATATTCGCGCAGCAGGAGACTTCGCAAATATTTTATGGCCGTGTCCACAACCCCATCCATGAGTGTTTTGAGTGATGGTTTCTCCATGATCCTCCTTCTGAATTCTTGCCGTCGTCGTTCATCGATGTTGCCTGCATTAGAAACACTTGCACTGGCAGAATAGTCATTATGAATAAGGAAAGATACTTTGCATCGACCTCGAACAGTTGCCGCTGCACAAAACAAGGTCATCACGTTGAAATTGTTGTGGCAGAATTTGACTGCTGAATAATACAATTCTGAAAAGGGTGCGAGCACTTCTCGCGGGTATGTTCTCGTTCCACAACACCAGCGACCACAAATATACAGTGACTCTCGAGGAGAATGTTCCCAGTCTTCCGGTGGGGCATCCACACCTCTAACACTGAGTACTGCACTGTTAAAGATCACTTCAGATGTGAAAAAAACTGGACTCATATCATGCCATATATTTCTTCCCCACACCATATTATTTGGCGGCCATCCAGTCGTCACAAATGCTTGAACCATTCTGCAACACATGAAAATACAGTTTAAATATATATAAATGAAAACTCAGTGACAACTAAATAACATACTGATACGTGTAAAGAAATACGATTAACTCTTTTTCAACACCTATTTAAAACCTACTGATCTTCTTTATCGAGAAGTGAAAGGCATACCAAGGTCTTCTCTCTGACCGATTTTGGAATGTGCACTCCATTTTCCAAATGCAATGTCTTTGATGTCCAGCTCCACACAACACAATTTACATGCTGCCACTGTTGTGATGTTGTGTTGTCTTTCTTCCACGTCTTTTTCCATGCGTTCGAATATTGCACAGAAAAATGTTTAGCAATAGGTTGTGGCATCCAATATTCAATAAGAATATGGTTGAAAGTTGACGATTTCATATCGTTGTCTACATCGGAAATGACTCTACCCATCCATACAGGAACTCCCTCATTGATATCATCTTGGGAAGGACGCAAGAGAACTGGGTTGAGCTCCGCCTTTGGACGCTCATTGGTCGGTCCAACGAACAACGGTTCCTTATTCTCATTGCTCTTCAAGAGAAAGGCAATATCAATATCATCTGGATCATCCTTCTTAATTTTGTCTTTTGAGGGTCAGAAGCCAGCCTTGAGTGAAGTTGTCGCAAACCCAGACCCGTAATGCTCCTCGACTGTCTCGAGGAAAGTTTTCCAGTGTGAAAGAGCACTCTCCTTTGAGAAGTTAACCTCATCTTTCATTCTCAACCACTCGTGCCGCTTGTTCTCCAACCACCCAACAAACGTCGTCACACCTTCAATTCCCGATTCGAAATCCGAATTCCTATCTTTAGTAGGCAGAGAAGCTGACGGCGGAACAGGTGATGGCACGAATGGTCATTCGGGTCCAACATATGCTTTGTTTCCATCTCGTTTAAAGCAATAGACTGGAGCAGACCATTCAGGAAAAGTGCAATACTCTTTCCACTGGAACACAGGATTGTCATCCTGCATATAAAACCTAAATGCATGTGGACGAGTATGACCGGTCAGTCTCTTGACTAGGAAGGGCTTAACAACAGCTCGCCAATCAGCAATTTCATCCATGAATGTGCACGATGGACATTCTTTTTGAGAACTGGCAACGAGCTTGAAGAGGCCGAGCATGGTATAAGCATCGTGCATTTTCAGTTTGCGAGAGAAATGACTGAAAGTGGCATCAACGTCCGTATGTGTGTGTCCCACTAACATAAAACTGAATTCGATTTCTTTGAAGAAGCCAAATTTCACCAAAGTTGCAGCGAGTGCCAAAACGTATCTGTTTTTGTTTTCTCTCCAACGGTTGTCAACTTGTATCCTCAGTTTAGGAGGCAAGTCGCTTGTCGCCTGGATGTAGCGGAGAACTTTCATAATGGATGACACTACAGCATTAGAATCATGTGGATAGCAAGGGTACCATGTGTGAACATGGACCGATGGTGAGCGACCGTGTGCAATAATAGCTGTTAGATTCGTTTTCAACATCAGAATATTTGTGAATGCCTTCAATTTGTTCTCCGCCAAAGTGTGGAATGCTGGTCTTGCTTTGGTCCATGCCGTCAATGATGATGCACAAACTGTTGGAACCCGGTCTCTTCGACTCAGCCTTCCACACCTCATACGCAGCACGATGTTGGACCTGCAAGTCCAAGTGTTTCTCGCGTAATGAAACAAAGTACTCACGCACACGCACGAACTTTGCAGAATTGATAGATGTTTTGTATGCGACACATTTATCGCATTTCGCAAAGTTTTGATCAATGTCATGGAATTTCACATGCCAGAACTGCGTTCTCCACATGTTGTAGAAAACTTGGAGAGAAACACAAGGAGCACCCATGTTGTCGAATTGCGACTTTAGCAACTTATAAATATCAACCTTGTTATAGCAAGCAGGCAATCTCAACACCACTCTCGATTCCCCCTCTTTGATCTTCATGTCATTTGGCATGGAATCTCCGTTGTCTACCACGAAGGAGCTTAGTTTCCCGTACATCGTCACATATGTTGTTGATGTACGTCTGAGTCCAGTACTGCCATGCTCCGGCATAATGTAGCCTTTTGACAAAGTCATCCTTTTTTTTAGAAATGTATTCCTACATACACCTAGTGTGAAACACCAAGCACTAATGCACACCTTTCGTCTCCCCACAATAGGTTGAACAATATCCTTTTCATCTTCTATGAAGGTGAACCTCTTCAACGTTTCAACCCACCATGCATCCCTGCTCTGCTGTTTCTTAGAGTGGTATGCACTCCAGACAGCTTTGATGTCGTCCAGGGTCATTTGAGCGCAACACTCTTGCTTACAGCAAACTTGCCCACGCACGCTCGCCAGTGTTTTTTTGGTAAGTTTTCTATGAACTGATTGCAGAATCTTCTTTGATCGCGGCATTCTGAGACGAAAAGTATAAGGACGCTTCTCTGAGGACAGACGTTTTGAAAAAATGTCATCAAAATCAGAGATCACGTCACAAGTCTCATCGCCATTTCGATAACAGTTGTCAGTGTTCTGTTCAGCGCCCGTTTGCGGATGATCGGTTTTATCTGGAGAACTATCAGCACTAGACGACACCGAAGCACTTGAATCTGAACCACCTTCATCACTCTCACCAAACAGAAGACCTGTGTACTCGAAATCTCGAAGTGAACTCCTTGGCACCCATACAACATGATCTACATCGGATGCGTCGTTGTCAGTAGAGGAGGCCTTACCCTCCTGACCTTCAGCACTCTCTACATCATAGGTTCGAACCGGGCATCGAAGGACGGGATACGCACTTTCACATGTAGTGTCCGCACATGCAATATTTTGTGACCTCTTATGAGCAGGAGATTCCAGAGCATTATCGACACGTTCGTGACCACTTCGAACATCTTGTGAACACATTGGCAGGTGCGGTGGAGGAAAATCCTCATTGAGCATTGTATTAGACGCCACACAGCCCATACTTTCCAAGTTTGTGCTGCAAGCCTGTCATGGCATAGCATGCACACCACAAGCCATGCACGAGACGTGTCTGCGACAACAAAACAGCGGACCACTGTCAAAGGCGCAAATCAGAGGTCAATGAAATGGAGCAGACAACCATCTCTACACAGCAACGAGAAACACAGCCCTATAAATGACCCTGAGAAACACAGCCGTACACTGGACGGAGGGGAACAGGAAACATCCGAGAGAGGATAACACACGACCGTGGAATTTGGGTAGCAATCCAGTCATCAGGCCCAATCCGTGCCAAAGGCGCAATACACGCAAAAGAGTCTGTCCAAGTCGGAGATCAAACGACAGTGGGAAGCGTAGCACATTTCAAGTCGGGGCACCAGCAACGGAAAACGCAGCGTGTGACAGCATTGAAAAGGCGGAGATCTTGACGCGCAATAGGAAACGCAGCACATGTCACGTCGGGCACCAGCTTCGGAAAGCCAGAGACCACGGCGCGCAAAACCCAGCGGGCATCAACAAGGGAACGGCGAAGACTCTGGCGCGCAGCACACAGCCTGGCACGAGGGCATTGATAAGAGAGATTTTGTATTACTCTAGGAACTACGGTGACTGGACACGCGTGGTACTCACCACCCACGCAGAACGGGCAGGAAAATTGTCACGAGTGAGCAGGAAAACCATCGTGGCAACGCGATCGCCTCGCCCAACACGGAAGGGTCCCCCGTCTTGATTCCCGGCACACGTGGTACTCACCACCCACGCAGAGAGGGCAGGAAAACTGCCACGAGTGAGCAGGAACACCATCGTGGCAACGCGACGGCCTCGCCCAACACGGAAGGGTCCCCCGTCTTGATTCCCGGGTACCAAATTTCGAGGATCCGAAGCAAAATTCGCGCAGAGTTCGTTCGACGGCGCACAACAGGTTTCCAGAAACCCAGGGTGAGCAGGCGAACGACTGCGGCAACGCCAATGTCGCGCCCAACACAACAGGGGCTCCATTTTATATTATCGCAATCTCGCAACAAGCAGTCGGTGCTACAAGAGACAAAAGACAGTCACCCGGGTACGATGTTCTATTGGTGCAACTCGCACTAAATCTGTGCAAGTCGAAACGAAGGTGGGGGTCGTGGCGAAAAAGAGCAGGGTGTTCGACACGACCGTGATGGTGTTCTACACGACCAAGATCGCGTTCGACACGACGACGAACACCGTGGCCGACACGACGACGAACACCGTGGCCGACACAACCACGATCGTGCCCAAGACGACGATCGTGTTCGACACGACGACGGTCGTGTTCGACAACCACGCCCGACGGTTGCGACCGACGACCGCTCTCGGCACGACGATGGTCATGATCGACGACCGATCTCGGCACGACGACGATCATCGACACGAGGGCCCTCGACTGGACGGCAAACATGTTGGACACGACGACGGTCATGTACGACTCGACGACCATCGTGTTCGACACGTCGACCACCGTACTCGTCACGACGACGATCGTGGCAATGACGATCGTGTTCGACACGACGGAGTCAGGACTCGACGACCATCGTGTTCGACACGATGACGGCGTCAGGACTCGACCGACCGTCGTGTTCGACACGACGACCACCGTACTCGTCAGGACGGCGATCGCGTCGGACACGACGACGATCGTGTCGATGAAGACCGTGGCGGACACGACGACCACCGTGCTCGTCACGACGGCCATCGTGTCCGACCCGACGAGCATTGCGGCGGACCCGACGACCATCGTGTCAGACACGACGACGATCATCGACGATCGTGTCAGACACGACGACGGCTGTGCTCGATACGATGGCAACCGTGTTCGACACGACGTCGGTCGTGTTCGACACGACGACGGCCGTGCACGACACAACGATGATCGTGTTCAACGAACCGGATACGACGACGAGCGTGTTCGACACGACGACGGTCGTGTTCGACACGACGACGGTCGTGTTCAGCACGACCACCATCGTGCTTGACACGACGACGATCGTGTTTGACACGACGACCATCGTGTCGGACCTGACGACGATCGTTTTCAACACGACGGCCATCGTGTTCGACACGACGACAGTCGTGTCGACCATCGTGTTCGACACGACGACCATCGTGTTCAACATGACGACGACTGCAATGGAAGTGTTCGAGAAAACTTGTTGACGTCACCAATAAACCAGCACTGGACGGGGTGGGGGGGGGGAGGGGCCGTGCTGGCCGAAACGGCACCAACCTGGAGAGCGGGGCAGTTGTCGTGTCGACGATGGTGGACCACTGCGCTGATTCTCCCGGAACGTTAACAATGACACAATGTCGCGGCTACTCATGTGCGTGAATCGCATTTCTGCTCTAGAGCTGAACGTCATCCCCTCGCCTCCACTCTGGCCAAGGGGGAAATTAATCGCGGCCGAGTGCAGTCATCGGATCGTCCCGACCGTCCGTATTCCCGGATCGGACGGCCAGCAGGCGCACGCGGAGGGCCTACCCGAAAAACCACATATATGAGGGAGGCCCACCACTCCCCATTGGATCATCCCGACCGTCAGTATCCCCGGATCGGACGGCCAGCAGGTGCGCGCAAAGGACCCACCCGAAAAACTATATATATGAGGGAGGGCCACCAGTTCCCATTTTCGTTTCAGTTCGGCAACGCAGCAGTAGCGCAGTGCAGCGGAGGGTCGTCGATGCAGCGCAGCGGAGGCTCGTGCCATAGCACAGCGCAGAGGAGGCTCGTGCGACAGCGCAGCGCAGTGGAGGCTCGTGTGGAGCGCAGTGATTCGGTCCGTGCATAGCAGACCACCTGCTCGACGCGACGGCGGACCACAGCGCTGTCGAGAGGCGTGTTCAGCGCGACCACGGAGCGAGCATACGGCCCAAGATCGAGACGCATAACCACCGTGGAGCACCCCGGGTTTGAAGGATCGGACGGTGAGGACACAACCACGCAGCCCAGATGCAACCACGTAACGCCACGTGGCACTTTCGGTCGTCGAGTCGAACACGATCGTGCCCGATCGTCGAGTCGAACATGATCGCGCCCGATAGTCGAGTCCAACACGATCGTGTCCGATCGTCGAGTCGAACACGATCGTGCCCGATCGTCGAGTCGAACAC
>BFEA01000256.1:1940159-1960085 GCA_003427395.1 Chara braunii
CTATTGTTACACCGACTCAGATGGCGGGCAATACGATGACGGAGCCATCCGGAGGCAGTCTGGATCCGAAGCTTCTAGCAATGCTCTCCCCCGAGATGATGGCAACTCTGTTACCATTTGCACACAACCCAAGTACTGTTATGGAATTACTACGCTCTCGAACTCCACAACAACCTCCATCTGATGAGCCTTTGGAGTACGAGATTGGAGACAATCCCTGCAGACATTCGACTGCTTCCGGGGCCTATAGTGTGCCGAGACGATTATACGGTGACGGATGATGCCACATGGGGTCATCACATTATATGGCACCCCCAACACTTTCAACCTGCATTGGCGAGAGGGAGGTGGGTATGGCTATAAAAAAAGAAGGGGAATGACAGTTTTGCCTCCATAGACGTATGTCAGGATCAAACTTTCTGAAACATGCTAAAAATCAGATTGCCAATCGACTCCTGCGAATTAATTCGGAGGTTTCTCAATCAAGACTAGATGTAAGAACATAAGAAATTTTTCGAGAGTTCAAAACATCGAAGTGGCTTGAGTATCTGGAAGAGTTTTATAATAGATAAACCAGCCCGGCTTATGGATATTATTGGCATATCAAAGAAGATTTTGGGGAGAGGAAAAAATCAAGCGGCGGTGGTGAGCATGGCAAGGGATCCGGATCGAGAGGAGGTGCGCATGGCAAAGGATTGTGATCGGGGAGCGGTGCAAGTGACAAGGGTCCGGAACCAAGTGACGGTGCAAGCGGCAAGGACGCAAGTCGTGGGGAATGGCAAAAAACCGAAAAGTCTCAGAGGCGGCGTCAAGCAACAAAAGGCACGGGATCAGCACCAAGCGGCGGTGGGCATGGCAAACCTACAGGACCAAGCGGCGGTGGTTCAACCGTCGAAGGGTCTCAGGGGCATCAAGAAACAAAGCGCAAGGGATCAGGATCGAGCGGTGGTTCAACTACTGAAGGGTCCCACGGTCGAGTCAAACATAACAGTGGCCTCGCATTGGAGCGTTCTCGGCTTGACCAATCGAAGAAACTCACAGTTGAGTCGAACCCGACAGTGGGATCGGGAACGATCGCCGGTGCAAATGGCAAGGCTTCGGGACCAAGGGGGGGCAGTACAACTGTCGGTGGTGCTTCACCTGCCAAAGGATCACACGGTCGTGTCGAACACGACAGTCGTCCAGCATTCGAGCGCTCGCGGCTTGACCAAGCGAAGAAACTCACTGTCGAGTCAGGATCGGGATCAATCGCCAGTACAAGCGGCAAGGCTTCGGGACCAATGGACGTTGTTTCACCTGTCGAAGGGTCACACGACGGTCGAGTCGAACACGACAGGGGCTCACTATTGGAGCGCTCCCAGCTTGACCGAGCGGAGAAACTCGTGGTTGAGTCCAACCCGATACAACAATGGGGATCGATTGCCGGTGCGAGTGTCAAAACTTCAGGACGAAAAAGGCGGTGTGAGTTGCGAGGGCATGAGTACAACTGACCAAGTTTGGGCGACTACGATACTAGTGGGCGACATTGTCGCTATGGAAGTGAATATTACAGGTACACTCACGGAATTACAGATGTCGTCGTCGATGATGCCCGCCGAAGTAAGAGGCACTTTCCAAGACACTTTTGAGGGTGTAAAGGAGGAAGAAACACTCCATGTACAGGGCATCGAAGAGGATGAAGGACATATAGTACTAAGTACACTGGAGCAAGGTGTACTTGTACAACCTCAACAAACGCTTGAACAACCTCAAACACCACAGTCTGCTAACCTTGAGGAATCTCATATTGCGCCATTGCATATGGAAGGTGTGACAGAAGGTCGTGGTATAGAAAAACTGAGAGCTAGCCATCGAGGTGAGCACTTTCTTATCTTAGGAGGAATATCTAATACTATATGCGGATTAGTGGGTACATCACATGCACTCATCTCCCATTGTGTCGATCCCTCAGCTGTATTGTTTATTTACCTAGCTTTGAAACTGTGCGTTTTCTGAAGAGAAATACTGCAGTTGTTTTGTATGAAGACTTAGTGCAATTGACATATATTTTGTATTGGTATTCATGAGTCAGTTTCAACAACGGAAAGTCGGAATTGTAACTCGTTATGTTTTATCTTGTCAATCATGAAGGGCGACGAAAAGAACTGTGGAAAACGACACATGTACACTCGCAAAAAAAGAGATGGAAAAATATCATTCGTCGTGGCTTGCAAGCTTTGTCAACTTCGTCGTTATTGCCAAAAAATGAGAGAAGAAGTCGTACACCCATGACATTTCCATCTGTGAAGCCAACTGCCTTAAGGATGTTTAAATTTGTTGGAATAAGCCTCACAGAAGGGAAGAAATTGCATCGCGCAGGTTGCAGTTTATCTGTTATGGATAGCAGCACTGACGATGAAACAGATAGACAACCAACAACATGAGCTCATATTTATGTAGTCTATCACTTATTTTTGTGTGAAGTCTTAGTCGCTCTATTGTTGTTTATATGTGTGCTTGTATGCAGTGCATGACCCTTCGTTCCAGATTCCTTTAGCAACAGTACGCCTTATTGTAGAAGAAAAGGAGTATCTTGAAATGATTACCGGGAGCACTGAAGAGAATGAAGAATACGGCATTGTCGATTACAAGGGGAGGTGGAAGGTGGAAAAGAAAAACGTCATGGTCGCCACCAAGGATGGGGAATGGTTAAATGATGAAGTCGTCAATTTGTACATGCTAGCCGTTCAGATCACCAATGACTACATCAAGACGGTGGATTCGACATGTGCAGAAGTGGAAAAAGATGAAATTTCTTGTAGCATTCCATCTGTGCATATTCTAAATTATTTTTTCTTTCCCAGATTGTCAAAAACTCAGTCCGCTGAAATCGCATACTCCGAAGGGACGAGATCGGTGAAGGACATAAATCTTTTCAATTTTGATTTGGTAATTATCCCTCTCTATTTAGGAAATCATTGGGCCTTAGCTTATGTCAGTATAGATCGCTCTGAGTGTAAATTCCACCTCGTAGACTCTCTCCACCGTGTTGACTACGGTCCAGCCCTCGAACTTTTGGCAGGTTTTTTCAGAGCAGAGTTTCATCGACAAAATCTTCGGAAAAAATATCATGTGGAGGAGCCTACATCCTACTTTGATACATCAGTAGATGGGATTCGTGCTCAAGAGGATTCTTCTAGTTGTGGTGTTTTTATGTTAGGTTTTGCATCTTTGCTTGCAAAAGGTCACTTCCCTCCGTTCGGTTTCTCACAAGATAGTATTCCTGCTGTGAAACTTAGAATAGCATTTGACATTTTGTCCATGGTTAGATAGGAAAGTTAATGAGAATTTCAGGTTCTAGGTTTGGAAAAATGAGGTTGACATGTTTACTTAGTGTGAACATTCCGGGTGAAAATGTGTATTGTAGGCAATTTTGAAAATATGTTGTATAATGACATTTCCTAAACTTCTCATCAGTTATTGATGAGGTTCGCGTGTTTTACTGAGTGACATGTTTACAGAGTGGATTGCCAATCCTTGAGTGACATGTTTACAGCTTGTGTACGTGTGAACATTTGAGGTGAAAATTTGTGTTTTATTTCCTTCAACAGCTTTCATGTATAACCATTGTTTTCTCGTTGTTTGCTTATTTTTCGCTCAGTTCTTTGTGTCATTTTACAATTAAAATAAAAAGTGAACATGAAAACAATTTCACTTTTTAGGAAATCGGAAGTGAGAAATATTTGTGCCCGGCTGATACAGGGGTTGGTTATTCCGACGGTATAGAAGGAAGTTCTGATTAGGCGCTTACGTGTTGTGTGGGTTCGTAATCGCACGGTTGGGGATTACTTGCATAATTTTCGTAAACATGCGAGAGACTGTGATGTTGCGTATTGCTGTAAGTTGATCGACGGGAACTTCCCCACTCGCAATGGACATGTGTCGTTTAGGATTTCGGAGTTGGACTCTGTTCCCACGTGGTTGAAGAATAGTAAGAATATCCTTAGACCCTCTCGTCATTTTTCGTTAGCTACTCTCAAGAGGCAAATTCTGGAAGCTTTCCACTCTCATTCGTCCCTCCCTCCTCTCGAGTCTTGCTCCCCTGTGTTTGATAATCTTCAGTCGTGTTTCTATTTGGGTAACAATCTATATCCCTTTGTCCCTACCTGGGTAGCACCCTGTACGCGTACGCAGTGCGTACGCGTACGTATTCCGGCGTACGCATTACGAACCCAAAATCGCGCGTACGCGTACGTCAAAAAAAAAAAAAACAAAAAAAAATCCAAAAAATCTGAAACAAAAGTATTTTGTGCAAAATAATGATACAAACAATATTTGCCCGGGAATCATACCCGAATTCCAAACCAAGCTCGATTTAAAAATCAAAAACCTTAACAAATTAAAAAAATATTTTTAAATAGTTTTTTAATTATTATGATAATATTACATTTTTTTTTAGTTTTTAATTGTTTACTCGAGTTTGGTTGGGAATTCGGGGATGACTCCCAGGCAAAAGTTGTTTGTATCATGCTTCTGCATAATGTATATTTGTTATAGAAGTCTATTTTTATTTTTGCGTGTTTTTTTCCTAGTTTTTTTATGATTATTTCAATTCATTTATTTTCTGTGTCATTGATTTTTAACTCGAGTTTGGTACAGAATTGCGAGATGAGTCTCAGGCAAAAGTTGTTACTAATATCATTTTGCATAACATACTTTTGTTTCAGATGTTTTCGATGACTTTTATTTTTTTTTTATTTTTACGTATTCCCACGTACGGGAGTACTTGTACGTGCGTACGTGTCGCGTACAGGAATACGTGTACACGTGTAAAAATTGGTATGTTGCCCCTTGGATCACAACATTGGGGACATATATGTTTGTTGCCCTGTGGTGTATCGGTCTGGCATGGAGGTGTTGTTTCTAAATAATCCGGCGTTTTTGAAAAACGAAAGTGGAGAATGGAAGGTGTTGGGAGATCTAGCTGCCTCATATAAGCGTGAGGGCTTGGAAACTGTGGGAAAATGGAAGACAGACGGTGAGTTTGAACGGGCCTACTGTCTACCTAAGTTCAAGGACACCGATCGGTGGTGACCTATCTGCCCCTCGTACACGGAATGTTCTGCAGTTGGGGGCAAGTTGGTTTCTAAAACCGTCAATTGCATGTTGTGGAGTCTACCAGAAGGGTCTAATTTGAATCTGCGGTGCACGGAAGATCTGGTCGCAGGTATTAAGAATGTCAATAAGAACGTCAGGAAGAATGATGGGTTGGTGGGGGCATTGTATGATGTAAAAGAAATGTTTTTTAACCTCCCCCCCCCTCTATCCTATAGGCGGTTGCATGGGCTATTGATTTTTTAGAGAGTCGGGAGTACACGGCGGTGGCAGTTAAGAAACGAGGGAAAGGGGTTAGAATTGTTAAAAAGCGAGTGGAGGAAGGGTGGGTTGTTTTGAAGCTTCGTCTTTTGTAAAAGTTTGTTGACTTCGAGCTGCGAAATACTTATGTGATGGCTGCCGGCTGCTTGCTGAAACAGAGCGTCGGTATACCGATGGGCAAGTCTTCTAGCCCGGCCTTGGGGTGTCTCTTATGCACGTACAATGAGTTTCTCTTTCTCTCGTCTCTGGGGTCGGATAGGATGTTGTTTCAGGGTTTTCGACTGGTTGACGACGTATCGGTATTTGTAAGGTACAAAAAGCAGGACGAAGCTTCGTTGTGTCGGGCTTTGCAGATCTTGGGGAAGTTCCAGAACAATTACGATAAGAACTTGGTATTAGAGCAGACCAGTATCGGAAATTGCTGGGAGTTTCGTGTTTGCGCATTGAGAATTTTCAACAAGACAAGCGAGGTGGCATGTTTCCCTTGCCACAAAAATCAGCGTGTACCTGTGAAGGAAAGGTTGGTGTTTCAGAGCGTCCAAGACTACTGCTCCTTCTCGAGCAAGCAGCAAAAGGTTGCGGTCGTAGTTTCCTTTTTGCATCGAGCTAGGCGTCTTGCCACCCTTCCGGGTACTGAGCGTCCCTTTCTCCTTACTCTGAAGATTGAATTGTGGAAACGTTCTTATCCTGATGAGGTGTTTGACTGTGCTTTGAGTAATTTTTCACGGAAATTTGGTGGGATATGGTAGCACTGGGTGCCCGTACTGACAGGTTGGGACAGGGTTTGTCGGTCCCTAGGGTCTTGAGCTCAAAAAAGTGAGATGTTCGGACTCAGTATGGTGAACTCAGGTTTTTTTATGGTTGTTGTTTCGGTTTTGGACTCTGGGCAGTGATGATCGGTAAGTTACGGCGGACTGATTGGTTTTCGGTTCTGTGGTGGGACTTGTACCAATGACGGTGTGTGCTTTGGTTTCCGCACGCAGTTGGGATGTTATCCGTCGATTGTGTTTTTCCCTTTTAGGACTGGCTGACACTGTGGGTGGAGGGTATTCAAACCTGAGACCTTGAAGAAGGCGGTTTCTAGGTCTACAGAACTAAACCATTTCTAGATTTTTCAAGAACATGTACGTGGGCTTTAGGTAGTACCTAGATCACGAGTCCCTCTAGACCTTTTCTTGACATCCATCCATAAATAGAATCAGTCAGGTTAGTTTTGTACCGACAGACCCCTGATGAGTGCTGGCATTGGCGGCCAGCCGAAACCGGTCGGGTCACTTCGCCAACCGGATGCTTGCATTCATAATTGATCTTTACGCTTAACTTTAACGTTGTGTTCGGGATTACTATACTTGACTTGTTTTCTCCATCCTCGTACCTTCTCCTCCCCTCTCATGTCGTGTGGTTTGTCCTATTGTTATCAGTTTTTCTCCTGTGTTGACTTGTTGTCGGCTTGATCGCTTACATTGAAGTTTTTATGAAGTCTTGTTGTCATCACAACAGCAAGGGCAGGAACGATGGGCAGAAAGGGGCGGAGTGCAAAGGCAGCAAGGGGAAGATGAACTCGGATGTTAATACAGTGCAGAAGGAAAAACGGGCGTGAAGGAGCGGACCAGAGGTAGGGCGAGGCTACGAACCAAGAAAAGAAAAAAAAAAGAGAAGAAAAAAATGCGAAATTAACCTGGTTGGGTTCTATGCCAGGTGCATTCGAGAAGAGCGATGGTGGAGAGACCAGTAGGGCGCAGCTAAAAGAAGGCCAATCTTGCGAGACTCCAAGGATTTGAGCGAGGGAAGATGATGAATAGGGGTTTTCAGACATCACGAATCCAATGGAGATGTTAGAATAATGGAAGGATAAGTGTAGGAAGGGATTAGTGAGAAAAAGTGTGCGCGGAGATATGGCGGAAGGAGGAAGAGAAAAAAAGAAAAACGGGCATATTTCGCTCGTTTGTGAAAAGATTCGAGCGAGGGAAGAGACAAACTGGGGGTTTTCAGTCGTTGCACACCCAATGGAGAGCTCAGATCAGAGAAAAAACAGACGGATTTTGCTGTCCAATTAGCAGGAGTTGCGGGTGGGAAAAGAAATTGTAAAAACTACTAAGAAGGGAATGATTCCGTTCGTATTCTGGGGGAAGTTTCATTCTCATATTTTGTAGTAAATTTGTACTTTAAATCAGTGGGATTAACAGTGAAGGTGAAAGTAAGGTAAAGAAGATAGTAAGAAGAAGGGAGCCAGAACGAGCACATCAAACCAAGGGGGTGTAAAGGTTTAGCTGATGATAAGCCGAACGAGTCATGTTTGTGTTTTTGTCTCCGTGAGGCCCTGCCCACTGAGCACGTCTGAACCTGGTCATGTTGGACGGTCGGGTGTAGTACTGAGTAGGCGGAAAGTGTTGTATGCAGATGAGCTGGAGAGAGAACACTGAAAAGGGAAAGGAATATGAACCTGACCTCCTTCTCGGTGGAGGGTCATTCTCATGTTGTATATTTGAAGAATAGACGAGCGGTGTGCAATGGTTGCACGCTTCCACCTATCAACGTGATCGTTGGAAAGCCCTTCGGGCTTAGTAGAAGGTGACCATGCCTTCTCGAGTGTTAGCTGCCTCTTTCGGCAGGCGCTACTGTGACTCAAGTGCACCTTACCACGGCCTGGTATTCGTCATCAAGCACTGATTATCTCTCTGGCCGTGACCTTGGTCGACATCGCGGTCCCTGTCACTGGTGAAGCAGGGGTTGTATTCGCCTTCATCGTAGAGTTCATCATGATCACTACCATTCTGCTATATCCTTCTGGTCTTTGCTGCGCCCTTTACAGTAGTTGTGTTTAGAGGGCCGCTGCGGTAGGCACTACTGCTATATACTCGAAGCGGCAAGTTGTTACCCTTGGCATCAGCAGGTTGCTGCTCTTTCGCCCACAGACTGTAGTGAAATTCTCCTTTTATTGTAGTTCGTTGTTGATTCCACAACAAGTTTGGCTACTTTGACGTATCTTATTGCAATAGGAAACGGGTGCGGACTGCTGTGTCAGTCTGCAATTTCTGAGTATAGCTAATCCTGGTGTATATAGTGTATGGGTCATTGCCTTGAGGACACTGAGTGGGTTGCTGGAGTTAACAATAGGAGGAGTTGCTGTGTATCCGGGCACAACCGCAAGGATCAAGGAGTAACACTGAAAGAGGGTGCCGGCTGTTGAGACTATCGAACTGTGCAAAACCGTCCTGTCAATGACAGTAACGAATGGCAAGTTGCGGCTTGAAAGGCTTACGTGCTGATTTGTGTGCAGTCCGGTCTGTCGAGCGGAAGCCCAGCCGTATGACTGTAGGCTTATTTGCTGGCCAGCGCACGACCTTTTATGCAGGTCAAGGCAGTTGCAGGCGGGCCGGGAAGTGTCGGGTTACTTGTCAGTTGGTTAGTTGCCCATCCTATCAGGCCAAAGTGGCATGAGTCCATCCTAGGGTTGGATACTTACCGAAGTTCAGTAAGAGCGGCACGACTAATATCTGTGTATGCTCTGTACATTGCGTGGCCAGTCGGACTGCGTTGCGGTCACACTGTGAGGCGGTAGAAAGGAGGTTGTGCTTTCTTTCTTTTGATCAGAATCGTGTCTTAAGTTGTGGTCGGTGCATTTTTTGTCCCAAAGCGGCGGAATGGTTGAGCCTTTGAAGGACAAGGGTCCTTGCTGCAAGATGGGAGAGCCGCCGACGAGTCAGCAGCAGACAGTTTGACTGCGGTTCGATTGTTCTTGTTGCGCATTCTGGCTACCATTGCGGGGCCCTCACGCGACTCGAGGTATCAAGGCCCTCTCATGGGAGTTGAGTCTGTCCCCCTCCTGTATCTCGAGAGTCTGAAACCCCTCCTCCTGCCCTTCTTACTCTCAGTCTAATCCTGGTTACGAGAGGAAGGTGACAGGCGGGATTGCAACCTGTCGGAGCATCAAGACTTCGTGGGGAGTCTGCCCAACGATTGCGGGAGCTCTGTCAGAACCTAGGCGAGGTTCTGGAGGCAGGGAACCATCGGGTATGCTATCTTCTTGTCTGTATGATCCCACTATACCCCTGTTTGACGATCTCCCTGTAGTTTGATTGTTGTATGCATGTGTTCCCCTATGATTTTGCTTTCTTTGGGGATTTAATCAGACTAAATGGAACGAATACGTGTGAGTGAAGTTTAAACCACCAGTACCTGGCCCAGCTATCGAGTCCGAGCCTCGGCCGACCGGTACGCCGATCCGTGCCGAGGCTGGGACTACCGGGCGCAGGCATCCTGAACGTCCATGTGAAGTGGACCAAAAAAATGGAAAAAAAAATAAAAAAATAAAAAATAAAAAATAAATGGGTTCATCCCCGCTTTGAACGGCTTCGGAAATGCGATTTGAAAGTCACAGAGGGAGAGAGAAAGAGAGAGGGGGGGGGCTCTTATACACATCTAGATGTGTATAAGAGACAGATTATACGGTGACGGATGATGCCACATGGGGTCATCACATTATATGGCACCCCCAACACTTTCAACCTGCATTGGCGAGAGGGAGGTGGGTATGGCTATAAAAAAAGAAGGGGAATGACAGTTTTGCCTCCATAGACGTATGTCAGGATCAAACTTTCTGAAACATGCTAAAAATCAGATTGCCAATCGACTCCTGCGAATTAATTCGGAGGTTTCTCAATCAAGACTAGATGTAAGAACATAAGAAATTTTTCGAGAGTTCAAAACATCGAAGTGGCTTGAGTATCTGGAAGAGTTTTATAATAGATAAACCAGCCCGGCTTATGGATATTATTGGCATATCAAAGAAGATTTTGGGGAGAGGAAAAAATCAAGCGGCGGTGGTGAGCATGGCAAGGGATCCGGATCGAGAGGAGGTGCGCATGGCAAAGGATTGTGATCGGGGAGCGGTGCAAGTGACAAGGGTCCGGAACCAAGTGACGGTGCAAGCGGCAAGGACGCAAGTCGTGGGGAATGGCAAAAAACCGAAAAGTCTCAGAGGCGGCGTCAAGCAACAAAAGGCACGGGATCAGCACCAAGCGGCGGTGGGCATGGCAAACCTACAGGACCAAGCGGCGGTGGTTCAACCGTCGAAGGGTCTCAGGGGCATCAAGAAACAAAGCGCAAGGGATCAGGATCGAGCGGTGGTTCAACTACTGAAGGGTCCCACGGTCGAGTCAAACATAACAGTGGCCTCGCATTGGAGCGTTCTCGGCTTGACCAATCGAAGAAACTCACAGTTGAGTCGAACCCGACAGTGGGATCGGGAACGATCGCCGGTGCAAATGGCAAGGCTTCGGGACCAAGGGGGGGCAGTACAACTGTCGGTGGTGCTTCACCTGCCAAAGGATCACACGGTCGTGTCGAACACGACAGTCGTCCAGCATTCGAGCGCTCGCGGCTTGACCAAGCGAAGAAACTCACTGTCGAGTCAGGATCGGGATCAATCGCCAGTACAAGCGGCAAGGCTTCGGGACCAATGGACGTTGTTTCACCTGTCGAAGGGTCACACGACGGTCGAGTCGAACACGACAGGGGCTCACTATTGGAGCGCTCCCAGCTTGACCGAGCGGAGAAACTCGTGGTTGAGTCCAACCCGATACAACAATGGGGATCGATTGCCGGTGCGAGTGTCAAAACTTCAGGACGAAAAAGGCGGTGTGAGTTGCGAGGGCATGAGTACAACTGACCAAGTTTGGGCGACTACGATACTAGTGGGCGACATTGTCGCTATGGAAGTGAATATTACAGGTACACTCACGGAATTACAGATGTCGTCGTCGATGATGCCCGCCGAAGTAAGAGGCACTTTCCAAGACACTTTTGAGGGTGTAAAGGAGGAAGAAACACTCCATGTACAGGGCATCGAAGAGGATGAAGGACATATAGTACTAAGTNTCTCTCTCTCTCTCTCTCTCTCTCTCTCTCTCTCTCTCTCTCTCTTGTTCGTTTCGAAACAGTAAACAAGAACGCATATTCCCGCTCGTTCATTTCGAAACAGTAAACAGGAACGCATCTTACTCTTTCGAAACAGTAAACGGGAACGCATCTTACTTATCGCTGAAATATGCGTTCCCGTTTACTGTTTCGAAACGAACGAGAGAGAGAGAGAGGGGGGCCGGCGACCTGCACAGAGGGTTGAGGCGAACTCGCCGCCTCTCTCTCTCTCTCTCTCTCTCTCTCTCTCTCTCTCTCTCTCTCTCTCTCTCTCTCTCTCTCTCTCTCCCGCGTCCGTGCGCCTATGACTTCAACTGTTTTTTCGTTGTTGTTTTTTCGTTTGTGTATTTCATTTTTTTTTTCCTTTTTTTTTTTTTTTTCTGTACTTTGTCGTCCCTACAGAAGCGGGGCCCGGCGTCCGCGCTACGACCGGGACTTCCCTTGGTCGACCCCCCTAAGGCTGCGACGCATATACGGGAAGGCTCGCGACCGATAGCTGGGCGAGGTTCCGGTGGTTTAAGTTTCTCTTTATCTTAACTGAAAGCAGACTGAGGGATGAACTGGGGGGAGGTAGGAGGAAGGCAGTTTGCATGCATTTGACCAGGTCAACCAAGGACAGGGCATTGTTTCTAAGTTGAATGACCTAGGGCTATGTTTATTTGACTGTTTTATGAAGGATCAGACATTGTTTCTAAGTTGAATGGTCTGGTTGTTCTGTTTATTTTTAAAGGCTTGCATGGTTGAAGGGTTTAATCTCTTGTTTCATTCTGAGGGAGGATTTCTGGTCTAAGGCTAAGCATTGTTTCTAAGTTGAATGGTTTAACCTGAAAACCACGCACACAAGTATAAAATGAGTATAAACAGAAAGTACTTTACTTATACTTGCATGAGAACTGACAATTGGACATTGTTTCTAAGTTGAATGGTCCAACGCTACGCCATATCATTAAGAAGTGAAGAGAAATTACATTTGGAAGTAATCTGGGCAAGTTGAACATGAATGGCTCAATCCCCTGCTCATATTTTCATTTCTTTTTAAGAACAAAGTCATAAATTATTAAACTTTGGATATTAAACAAGATCCGGGCGACTAGGCACTTGTTTATAAGCTGAATGGTCTAGCCATATGCCCAAAGAAGAGAAAAGTAGTTGTACAACCTGTTCGTGTATATCCTAAAGGCATGCTAGACATTGTTTCTAAGTTGAATGGTCTAGCACCACGCCATATGTAAGTTGGGTATAAGGGTTAAATCGTCTAAAATATTCATGAACTGTCTATGAGGATTTTGACTTGGGGATAGTGAGAGTACTTACTTCTTATGGTTTGGCCTTGCATATAGCTGAGTTAGATTACTACTTGGTTTGAGTTTTAGTTTGATAGGTAGTCGCTTTAGATGTTCACCACGTGCTAGAGTCATAGGAGTTAGTTTCAATTCCTGCATTTCCTGAGCTAAGTTTATTTTACTAAGATCGATTTTGGCATTTTCTGGGATCATTTATTGTACTTGGTCCTGTATAAATCTTGGTAAGTTACTTTCTCTACGGAAAGCGCTGCCGAAATTTCTACAAAACCAAAAATTTAGTCAGATTTTGTTGTTTCAAGGTTTAGTTTGTCTGACTTTTTGGATTAGTAAAAATTTGAAAAACTCTCTTTTCTAAAGGGGGTGCTGCCCAAATTTTTACTAATTCAGGAAGTTAGACAAAATTGAATCTTAAAAAGTCAAAGTAACTTTAGATTCTGAACTTAGCTTTGTATAAATCTTGGATTTGCACTTTTCTAGAGGGAGTGCTGCCGAAATTTCTACAAATCTGCGGAGTTAGTTAAATTTTATCTTAGTTGAACTCAGATTTACTCTGGGTTCATATCTAACTTAGTAAAACTCTGGAAAGTCTTATTTTTCTAAAGAGAATGATGCCCAAATTTTTACTAATTCAGGGAGTTAGACAAAACTTGACTTTTCTGAATTAGAGATTATCGTTTGTTTTCATTTTTGATTATTATAAATTCTAAGAAGATATTTTTTCTATAGGAAGTGCTGCCGAAATATTTTTAGTTTAATAGCGAAGCATCTTGTGGAGTTTTTGGGGACCTGCTTTGAAGTAAGAGGTTAGGGGTATCAAATGATTCTTTACAAGGACGGAGAGGGGGAGGAAATACGGTTGCTCGATGGGTACCGGCTAGAGGGGCTTCTTATCAGATGTGATTGGCGTCGGGTAGTTTAAGTTGTTTGATCGGTACCGGTTGATGAGAGTGAACTCTGGCGCGATTGGCGTCGGGTAGTGCTAGTTCACCACCTCGAGGACAGAGACTAGGATTCTTGTGGGGCCAAAGAATGTCAAGATGATGATGGGGCTCGACCCCCACGGAAAAGAGGCTCTCTGAAGTTCTTCACGATGGTAGGACAGAGGTGAACGGGATGGAGGAAGTTGGTGGTGAATGCGATTGGCGCTGAAATTTCGCCGGGTACCGGCCACTGACCGCTAACTTACCCGGATCAGTCTGCGCTTCTTCCCTTCAATGATGGAGGCAGGATTGTTCTGTGGGGCTATTTCTCTAGAAAAGAGGTTGAGTGGGATGAGTAGACGGTTGGATATCAAGCGTCCTACTAGTGAGGGGGCTAGCTCGTAGGATGGAAATAGGGTACAACAGTAGTGGAGATGGTGACTCTGCTGCAATAAGTCTTGACGGAGTAAGGTAAAGAGGATTGATGAGGGAGTCTCTGAGTTGTTTTCTGAATTTTGCCTATTCTGAAGTTTTTTTGTATTTTTCTCAGTAGATTAAATTC
Source organism: Chara braunii (assembly GCA_003427395.1). Classification (NCBI taxonomy): domain Eukaryota; kingdom Viridiplantae; phylum Streptophyta; class Charophyceae; order Charales; family Characeae; genus Chara; species Chara braunii. The sequence continues at coordinate 1,954,220 of BFEA01000256.1, forward strand.
TTCTTAGCCCCGGGATCTTAAACTTTCAAAATTCTTTCAAAATTCTATGTCAACTTTCATATGGGACGCTCAGCCCGGTTCCCAGCACGTGCTGCTCCCCACGAATAGATTGGAGCATTATTCCCATTATATATATATATATATATATATATATATATTGACAGGTGACAATTCTGACAATTCACTCTGTATGAGGGAGATTCTGCCACAGATCTACCTTTCTTCGGGTACTGATTTAGAAATAGACATAGGTTTGGTTATAAGGAGAGTCTTGAGTGAGAATGTGTCAGGGGGATTTGTTCTCCATACACTGATGATTTAACTTGGGTACTAACATGTCTTATGGTACAGACCTTCTTTGGACATTCGATCCAAGATTTGGACTAGTTTCAGTTTGATCCCACGAGGATCATCTTCTGAAATCACTAATAACAAATCGGTTGGTTGCTCGCCCAGGCGTTGGCTCACGACACAACTTTGCTTACACCTATACCTCAACTTGATTGTCGTAACCGTGAGATTTGACACGTTTCTTTGAGGGTCGTAACCAGACTTCTTTTAATGATTATTATAAAAGACTTACGAGATATATGGAAGGTTGGTCATTGGATGGGGCTTGAGTGTAAGGCGTGGTGTGAGTTACAGGGAACAGTAAAGTTGACCACATTGATGTATGGCAATATGACTATTGTGTGTGTCCTTGTTTTATGCAGGTTAGTATTTGGAGCTTGGCATATGAGTCGTACCGTGGAGACAGTGAGAATGACAACCATATGACGCACGATCTGCATACCTGATGGGTTTATGTTGCCCCCTTCTTTTATGCTATCTCGAGTTCTGATTTAATATATGATTGTTGAATGTTTATTTATTTACTGATTGATTTTGCTTGTTAATTTTTTATAGTTGGACGTTGTGATCCGTGGCAACCGTCAAAGTCAAACCCCTTGATTTCTCTTCAAACCCTGGATGATGGAGCTGGTCTCTAGGCCAATAAGAGACAACTGCCACCACAGGTATGAACCTGTGTACCACCGACTCTCCGCAGGGTGCAAAAGAGGGTGTGGTTATCAACCGCACTTGGCGGTTGTCTAGCGTCGAGAGATCAACCCCTCAAGGCGCGTGTCAACCGACACTTGAGTGTCGAAGGCGACCCCTGAGATTAGCGAGGACCTTATGAGTATGGGTACTACATAGTACGCCATCATTGCGACTGCTTGCGTATGCTTGCATTGCGAGTCGATATGAGTTAGCCCTGTGTCCGCGCGGTCTTATACTAAGTCTCGCGTGTGACGCCTATCCGATTTCCGCATCGGAGAGTTATGGGATGGTTACTAAGGGACTAGGAGTGTTATTGTGTTGTTCGTTATGTGTCGTCTTGTGTATGTGTGTGTGCGTACGTATTTTAATTTTTATGTTCTTAAGAGTGGTGTACGCGTGGTGCATGGGATGCGTCCTAGTCGACCAACGACGAATCTCGCTTAGGACTTCAACCCACCAGTGCGTCGGTTCGCGTGCGGGTCCGATAAAGGCGTAATACGACGCGTACCTCCTATGCTACAACGAACGAGAAACGCCCTCAGCTGGTCCACCTCTGCAATTGCAGCTGATTAACTTTCGTACTGTGGACTGGTAGCTCGGCGAGGATACGCCCACCGAAAGGAGGTGACAGCTCCCGTAAGGTGGAGGGAAAGTCGTGTCTCGCGTAGGCCCTATCCTGTTGTAGGGGCTGGCGAGAGGTATGGCTGGCGCACTCGGCCAAAGCGGCTTGTGGAGCTCCATCGCAACGAGGAATAAAGCAACTTCTGTATGACGCGGTCGGGAGGGTCCCACCTTGTTTTGTGCAGCGTCGGACCGATGCGCTCGACACGGTGGCGATGAAGAAGGACGAGGAGGAAGACAAATAGGAGGACGTCGACGAAGAAGAAGGAGGAGGAGGAGGAGGCGCCGGCGATGGAGGACGACGAGAAGGAGAAGGAGGAGGAGGAGGAGGAGGCAGAGGAGGAGGAACAAGCGGTGGAGGAGCAAGAGGTCACGACAACGGAGGGAGGAGGAGAAAGTTTAGAGGAGAAAAAGGAAGGAGAGGAGGAGGAGGAGGACGGCGGCGACGAGGAGGACGAGGAGTGGGAAAAGGATGAAAAAGAAGAGGAGAAGGAAGAAGAGGAGGAAGAGGGAGAAGAGGAAAAGGAAAAAAAGGAAGAGGGTCCGACGATGGAGGAGGAGCAGGAGGTGGAGGAGTAGGAGGCCACACTCCGCCGGCCCTCCCCGCTTTTTTTTCAACGAATCAATCGAAGGTCCCATCGAATCGATTGATTCGATAGAATCTTGATATGACATATCAAGATCCTATCAAATCAATTGATTCGATGGGATCTTCGATCGATCGATTGATTGATTGATTGATCGGACAAAAAAAAAAAAAAAAAAAGGGAGGAGGAAACGTTATCGATTCGGTGAGGATGGTGAGGAGAACGACGAGTAGGGGGACAGGGATTGGCGGGACAAGGAGGAAGAAGAAGTGGGGGATGAGGAGGTCATGGCGATGGAGAATGATGATGAGAAAGTCAAAGAGGAGGACGAAGAGGAGGACGACGACGAAGAAGGAGAAGGAGGAGGAGGAGGAGGCCCTGATGGGGGTGAAGGTGGAAGAGACGACGACGACGGCGGCGGTGGCATCGGGGGAGGAGGTGACCCCGACGATGGTGGAGGAGGAAATGGGGGTGGGACAGGGATTGGCGGGACGAGGAGGAGGAAGAAGAAGCGAGGGAGGAGGAGGTCATGGCGATGGAGAAGGACGAGGAGAAAGACGAAGAGGAGGATGACGACTAAGAAGGACAAGGAGGAGGTGGAGGAGGACAAGGAGGCCCCAACGAGGGTGAAGGAGGAAGAGGCGGTGACATCGGGGGAGGAGGTGGAGGAGGTGGAGGAGAAGAGATAACGAGGATGGGGAGGATAATGAGGAGTAGGAGGAGGCCCCGACCATGGTGGAGGAGGAGGAGGCCCCGACCATGGTGGGGGAGGAGGAGGCCCCGACAATGGTGGAGGAGGAGGAGGCCCCGACAATGGTGGAGGAGGAGGAGGAGGAGTGGAAGGGGGCCGAACTGATTGGCCACCCGATTACTCCGCCAACCCTTCCGTTTTTTTTTTTCAATCAATCAATCAAACAATCAACCACCCAACCCCACCCCCCCACACACCCCAAAGCCTGTTTGAGGCGATTTCTATTTTTTTTCTGTTTTTGCTCGGAATGACCCCAAACTTTTTTGGGGGGTCCCCTGGCAGTACGTAGACCCCCCCCACTTTTTTTCTTTTTTTTTTTGCTTTCGGTGTGGCAAAAAACTCGTTGTCCGATTTTCCGGATAGGGGAGACGTCTCCCAATCGAACAGCTGGTAACGTAGGTTTTTTATGGTTTTGATTTTTTTTTAAATACATGAAGTTCAAGAAAAACAAAAAAAAACATGTTGTTGTATATCTTTGAAAGATATACAACCTTATATTTTTTATTTGTTTTTCTGTTTTTGTTTTAGCCCTTACTCTTTGTGAAACCGAAAAAAAAAACACTAATTTTATTTTTTGTTTTTGTATTTTCATTGTGTTTATGTTTTTTTTTTTTTTTCAATATACTCAAACATCAACAAATAAAAATAAAAAATATAGGGTTGTAGTCCTCGAAAAGACCTAGAACCCTATATATATATATATATATATATATATACATTTTAATTATGTTTAGCCTTCCCAAAAAATCATCGCGGACCCCGTTTATACCCGTTCAACGAGTGTTTCAACGGGGATTCAACGCAGGTTCAACGCTCGTTGAATAATTCAACGCGGAACCCTCGTTGAATCCAAAATCGGACATACATGCTGTGATAGCCCCTTGGGCCGAGGTAAGTTTTTCCTCATGCGACCTCTATCCTGTCGTAAGGGTTCGTGAAAGGTAAGACCGGTGCACTCGGCTGGAGCGGCGAACACTCATTTGCAAAAAAATCTTGCAAAATCCTGCGTGACGCGGCCAGGAGGGTTCCCCTACGGAATCGATGCGCTCTGCAACGAAATTCACTAATAGGCTCTGGTTATAATTGCAGTTAGATCCATCATGATCAAAATCTGGTTGTAGCTGCTACCGAATGTAAACAAGAAAGTATTACTATGAGTATCCCCAGTCACTGGTCCATTGCTGCCGTCAAAATTTGAAGCGGAAATTTATGGATAGAAGCTAAAAAAATCCAACATGCAAAGGCCCAAGTTTGAAATAAGGATAAAAACTAAACCAACGTGGAAACTTTTGGGCACAGGTATGAATGGGCACAGGTTGACGAATATTGGGTTCGGGTACGGCTAGATGCAGGTGAACGAAAATTTGGCCTGGGTGTGGTTGCGTATGGGTAGATAATCTTTAAATCACCTTGGGTGCGCTTGGTATAGGTAGAATAAAAAATAAATTAGCGTGGGTGGGTTGGGTCTGGGTAAAACAAATTGTCCTTACGTGGGTCCGGCTAGATATGATACATTAAGGTTTGAGTTGGGTCGAATACGGATAGGAAAATTAATGGTTTTGCGACCTGTGGTGTGTGTGGGGAGGGTAACGACTGGTGTTTTATTCACAATGTGTATAGGACGATTGACCCGTTTTCCAGCAGGTGTCGCTCCCTACTAATAGACAGGAGCATCTACTGTAAATCCACTATAAGGGGATGCTCATATCACTTCTCTCGTGCGCTGAAGTGAAACGTTTTGGGGAAAAAAAAAAGTGTGTGTGTGTGTGTGTGTGTATGTGTGTATGTGAGAGTAAGTGAGTATGTTCGTGGGTGCGTGTGTATGTGTGTGTGTGTGTGTGTGTGTGCGTGTGAGAGAGAGAGAGATAGAGAGGGGGAGGGGGAGAGAGAGAGAGAGTGAGCCTTGCAACATGCAACATGTTAGTGGAGGTGAGCACAAGGGCAGATGTTAACCTCGGGAAAAAAAAAAAAAAAAAATGTTGTATTCAAATACAATAGTTTTTTTGTTTCCAAATTCGAACATAAAAGTATGTATTGTATTTGAATACAACATGTGCACGGACTATTCGAATTCGATAAAAGTGGACCCATGTCATTTCGATTGTAAAATGTTTGTAGCCGTAAGGCTACGATATAGTAGGTTTCGACATCTATGTCAAGGTGGTACATTTTCATTGGCAGGGGACCGATGCGCAAGAAGGTTCAAGTTATAAGGGGGTGAAAGTTGTTGGGAGACGGGTCCACCGCGTTTTTACGGGCTACCTACAACTATCGCACGTAGAACGGACGCGGTAGCAAAACTGGAGGATCGGTCCTCCCTTGTACGTGAGCTGCAAAAGGGCCCTCAGGCCCAAGCGTTAAAGCCCATCTTCTCAAAACTGGGAGGTGAACGCTGGAAAGATGAGGGAAGGCGCAACGAAACAGGCATCCGATGCAAGAGGCAACTATAGCGATTTTTTATGCTTGGAGGAACGCAAAGAAAAATCTAAAACATTAATAATCCGTGGATTAGATTGCGGTCTTCCCAGAAAAAAATATCAGAAATTAAAAAAAAAAATTATTAAGACCGCGAAATAATTGTCGCATCGATTCGACACATTTTTCATTTTTGCCACTCGGCCATGTGTGGGCCAACAAAAAAGTACTCCGCCTTCAATGATTTTTCACATTCAGAAGGATGCGTGAAAAACCTTGAAAATTGAAGTTCTCGTAAATTTTATTGTGATATTTACAAAAAAAAGTATTAAAAAATATATGATGAGTCGGTGAAACTCCGACGAAACAGTTTGTCACAGCCCCTCGTTTGTTGTCCTCTTCTCCCTCTCTGCCTACGGTTTACCGGGCAGTTCTATTTGACGATATATAT
>BFEA01000256.1:2016031-2030900 GCA_003427395.1 Chara braunii
TTTTTTTTGGCGGGGTGCCGACCGGTTGCCGACCGGTCGGCGCCGACGGCGCCTACCGTCGGCTGGTCGGCAGCCGACGGGTCCGGGGCCGCCTACCGTAGGCGTGACTACCCTGGCCAGGGTCTAACATTGGTATCAGAGCGGATTCTACTTGCTGGTGAGAGTTGACTTTGCTGCCCTAACCCTAACCTAAGTGGTTGAGGGCAACACTTAGGGTTAGGGCTGGTTGGTGAAGGAAAGTGGGGCAGCGTGGTTGAGGGAAGCTGCCCCCACCTGGTTAGGTCATGTGGGGTCGACATAGAACCTAACCAGGTTGCTTGAGAGTGAGATGAGGGTGGCGAGACATTTCGAGGAGACTTCATGCGGCGATTTGAGAGAGGCGACAGTGAGAGGCACTCGCACCTGGAATCTGATTCAAGGGAGACACTTGGCAACTTAAGGGCTGCCCTCAAGTAGGCGAGCTTGAGGGTCAGCGGCCACTCAGCATCTACGGACTGCAAGTTACTACTTTGTTCTTCAGCATCGACGAGGGATCCGACGTTGCACTTTGGTGTTGGAGTCAGACCCTCCTAGGAGATAGGACACTAGTGTAGGGGTAGCGTTAGAGGGGTCATGAGGACCACATGAGAAGGAGGGTGAGTTCTATTCATCTCGAAGCTCAAGGCCACTTAGGTAAGTGCCGTGCACCTACGGGATGCCCATGTATGTGTGTATGGTATTGATTGTCCTGTTGGGGTACTCTGGGTTTCTTTTCCTACTCCTCTGTGGTCTTGATTGTGTGACTGAATGCATGTGATCTACCTACTCACTTGATGGATGGAAAATAAAGTATCTTGACCTAAATGCCGAGTCTTTCCACAGTGCTTTGTCTTTTCATCTCTGAACGGTTGTAGTCTGTAGGCTTTGCCAGAAGTTGAAATTTCATTTTTCAGTGCAGTAGAGATTGAACTAAGTCCATGTGGAACTCCTCTTGGTTGAGACCTGGTTGAGACCTTCGTGGGACCCCTGGGACCCAGTGGGACCAGGCCCAAACAAGAAGAGCCTCTAGACCCAAATCGGTTAGGCATTGGCCTCTTGTCTTCTTGGCTGAGATACGGAGTTCATTCTTCTTGGATTAGGACACCCACTGCCGAGGGGATCTTGGCTGAGACGTTTTACATGTCTTTTGGATTGCACTATCCATGGCTTGACTCGCACCCTGTACACCACTCGAATCTCCATTTGTTGCATTTATTCACTCGTTGTCTGGTTTGTTGTACCGTCATGGAGCTGGTCAGACTGGACTCGAGAGGACCTCGTATGCAGTCTGATCAGACTGGGTCGCTGGACCAGACCTCTTGTTTGAAGTTGTTTGTTTTTCTTTAGTCTGCTGCTCTCTTCTTCCAAATGGAATGCCGCTCCGGCTAGGAGTTCTACCTTCTCTTCTCTGAGCTTTTCTATTTGTTTCTCTCTGTTCATTTCCGATGCCCGTGGAGACTCGCACCCAAAAAGAAGAGAGAGAGAGGAGGGAGAGAGAAAAGGGAGAGAGGGAGAGTGACCGTCTGAAGTGGGCAAGGACTGGGAAAAGGAGTGTTCGTCCAAGTGAGAGGGAGAGTGAACCTCTTGAGAGTCTAATTGATTCTTTTGCTGACTGGCGACTCTCTGACCCACCTGTCAACACTAACGGTCCAATAATGGCTCAGCTAACTTCAGTTCAATGGCGGGCCTTGTTAGATGCAGCCTGTGATGCAGAAAAACCATATCTACAAGCACTCCTAGATAGTGCAATCAAAAGGGAACAGAAGGCAGAGAAGGAGAGGAAGGAGACCTTGCTGAGAAGGCAAGTGGCCATCCTCGAGACTGTTCCCTCACTGACTGAAGAGCAGCGTGGGGAACAATTGCAGTCTATACCCACAACCCTTGTTCAAGTAAGGAATCTTGAGGATCATGCCACTCAGATCGTTGAAGTTTTCGCAAAGTTGCAAGCACTTCAAGATGATCTGACTGATATGACCCGCAAGTACCATGAATTGACAAGGGAGGTGGCTGAGCTGCGACAAGCCCAAGTGGCCAACCCTCTTCCTCTACCCCTTGGTTCTGAAGCTGCAATTGAAACTACCTCTGCCTCTCTTACTGTATCTTCTTCCTTGAATGTGTTGGCAACCCCCTCGGGACCTGCAACAGGTGCAGATTCTGCTGTTGCTGTGACAAGCAGCGAGGCTGGAAATTCTGCAATTGGTGCAGCCCCAAGATTGGAACCAGCAGGAGCTGGTCCCAGCTACGCCGGTCCCTATGTGGATCGTAAGGCGGTTCAAATACCGTCTAAGTACGACGGCAAGGAAGACATTGAATCCTGGATCAGCTCCATGAGGGCATATTTCGAGATTCTGGGGACTCAACCTGAGAACCAGTCCGTGATCATGGGAATGAATGTCGAGCCAGTCGTTCGGGGCTTCTTAGAGGTCCAAGCTACGTGAGTTGGGATTCCTAAAATTCAACTAACAAGATGGTTTAAGGCCACCCTGGTTGCCTCCCTCGAGGAACTCCTCATTTCACAATACCTGGATCCACATGCTGCAGCAAGGGCGAGAATTCAACTTGACAAAATCAAGCGCAGCAAGTGGACGGGCTCCATGAAAAGCCTGCAGACCTATCTTAGCAAGATGTTCACTACACCTGGATTGGAACTAACTGCTCAATCTTGCTTGAATGTGGTCAAAGGCGCGGTTCCCACTAACTTTACTAATCGCCTGGGCAGGGACTTCATTGGTTACATTGACTGGTTCACCTTGATGACGGACATTGTCAGTCTTGAGGCTGTAGACCTCGTCACCACAGCAGGCAGCAAAAAGCCCATGGGCGGCAGACGGTTCAAAGGCAGCAACAGTTTTGCTGTGCACGACCTGCTGGAGGCCGAAGAAGAAGCCAATGTCGATGACCCCACTCTTGGTGACGACCAAGAACAAGACTCTGATACAGCTTGTTCTTCAGCCCATGAGTCTGATGCAAACAAAGAAGAAGAAAAATTTACTGCCTTTAAAAAGACTGCCAATGCAAAGGGACCAAATCGGAGTGCAGGGAAGAACTATGTCCAACTTCCCAAGGGAGTACCAAATCGGAGTACAGGGAAGAACTATGTCCAACTTCCCAAGGGAGTCAAGATCCCACCTAAACCGGAGGATGCAACTACTAAACCTTGGGTTGACCTCATGATTACTGACTGGCGGGGTAAACTCAAGAAGGGGGTATGCCTGCATTGCCAAAAACCAAACCATAAGGTACAAGATTGTTATGGGCTGCAGGGAACCAGAACCGGGCGTAGAGACAACTTCAGCAAACTCTACAGCAGGGGAGACTGAATCTGAGGCAGATCAACAGTCCTCCCCTGAAGCCCAATCATCTGCTGAACACAAGGCTGAGGTGAGTAATGTTTTGTATGTCGAGCCTTGGGAGGAGTCTGGGACGGTCGATTTTCACTACCACTTGGAGCATTGGGCTGAGATGAAACACCAGCGTGCCCAGGGGATGGTGAGGTTGATCTTCTTCAAACTTCTCATAAACCACCGCTGTCTCCGTGTTTTGGTTGACTGTGGTGCTACGGCTAACTTTATGTCACCTCACGGGATACGCAAAGTGGGCTATGAAGCAAGTGGCCCTGCAGAACCGTTGTCGGACCCAAATTGGCAACAAAGAAGTTCTCTTATACGCATGCAGTCAAAGGTGTGCGCACTACCTTTGACAAGGACAAAACTGTTACACACGCATTGAACTTCTATGTTCTTGACAAGTGCCCCTTCGACGCTGTCCTTGGCTTGGGCTGGCTGCAGTCCCAATGCGAATGGACCAAGTGGAAGGTCACTTTGCATGATCAAAGGTGCTCGAGGGAACGGGCTTCCTGTCCTCTTGGATGAGAAGCATGAGTCCCCAGTGACTTTTTTGAATGCTATGCAGTTCTGCAAGAAATGGCGCAAGCACAAGGAGGAAGAACAGTTGTATGTTGCCTTTGTTCGTCCTACCAATGTGCCATCCACTTTTGCGGCTAATACCACTACTACTTCGATTAGTGAGCCTACTTCTAGTACTTCTACTTCTAGCACCTCTATTTCTCCACCCTCTAATGGTCCAAATGATCCTACTTCAGATTCGGTCGTCTCTATACGCGACCTGCGACCGGACGTAGGTGATTCCTTTGCTGATCCCCCACCCCCACCTGTCCCACCAGACATCCAAAACCTCCTCGATCGGTTTCCGGAAGTTCTGGCCGAGCCACGTGGAGTCCCCACGCGATCGGTTCGACACACCATTGAGTTGGTTGAAGGTGCTGTCCCTCCAAAGGGCTGTGTATACCGAATGGGACCCGGCGAGTTGGAGGAACTCCAGCGACAGATTGATGAGATGATTGACAAGGGGTGGATCAAGCCCAACGAATCTGAGTTTGGTGCTCCTGTGTTGTTTGTTCCAAAGAAAGGAGGCAAACTCCGCATGTGTATTGACTATCGCGGTCTAAACCGCATCGCAAGAAAAAATGCTTATCCATTGCCTCGTATAGATGACTTGCTTGATGCCGTAGGTGGGTGCAAGGTCTTCTCCAAGATCGATCTCAAACCTGGCTACCACCAGATTGAAGTCGATCCTGCGGACCAGCACAAGACTGCGTTCAAGACACGCGATGGGCTTTACGAGTTTACCGTAGTGCCCTTCGGTCTCATGAACGCACCGACCACCTTCCAAAGCCTCATGGAGAAAGTCCTCCGCGAACAGATTGGCCGGTTTGTGGTGGTCTGCCTCCATGACATTCCAATCTTCAGAAAGTCCATGGAGGAACACCTCAAGCACCTTGAGGAAGTACCGACCATCCTCAAGAAGACGCAACTCCATCTCAACTTAGAAAAATCTGAGTTTGGGAAGGATAGTGTCATCTATCTTGGGCACCGGTTGTCTGCTGAAGGCTTGGAGCCTGAAGCAACCAAGGTGGAGGTCATACGTGACGGGCCTCAACCCGTGAACATTCGCGAACTGCGTTCTTTTCTTGCTCTCGCGTCATACTATCGGAAGTTTGTGCCCCGCTTCTCTATTGTTGCTTATCCATTGTCACGGTTGACCAGTAAAAATGTTCCCTATTCTTGGGACGCCGCGTGCATGAATGCCTTCCAAACTTTAAAGGAAGCCTTGGTAAGTCACCCAGTACTCCGCATTGCAGATCCCAAATTGACGTTGGTAGTCACTACGGATGCGAGCCAGTACGGAATCGGTGCAGTGCTGCAACAAGACGACGACGATGGCTTGCGGTCACTCGAGTACTACAGCAAACGCATGCCCAGTGTAAAGGTAGCCACTTCCACCTACATGCGCGAGCTCTATGCTTTGCGCATGGCGTTGGATCACTGGAAACACTATCTTTTGGGACGCCACTTCAAAGTCTTCTCAGATCATGAGACCTTGAAGTGGATCAAACAACAAACTACCCTGTCCCCCACCTTGCTCCGCTGGTTCCATGAGATTGACATTTTCGATTTTGAATTAAGACACAAAAAGGGTTGTTATAATCGAGTCGCTGACGCATTGTCTCGCCACCCTGAGTACATGACTTGCCTTGTSAAATCCTACGACCTCCGGAAAAAAATGAAGGAGGAGCTCGTAGAGCAGACAACCAAGGATCCGAAACTTAGTTCCATCCTTGAGCGGATGCGGGCTGATCCTAGTAGTCAGCCTGATTTTCACGAGTATGGAGGATTGATTTTTCGTCGCTACGGGAACCACGACCGTTTGTGTGTGCCCAACCATGAGCCTCTCCGCACACACTTTTTGGATGTGGCTCATGGCCGTAGCGGACACTTCGGCATGGCAAAAACGTACGCAAATTTGCTGAGACAGTTTGATTGCCCTGGCAAAGGGACTGCTGAAAAGTTTGTGGCTGAATGTCAAGTCTGTCATTGAATCAAACCACGCAGACAAAAGCTGATGGGGCTACTCACACCCATACCCATTCCCGATGGTCCCGGGGAGTCTGTCTCCATCGACTTCACCGACATGGGAAAGGTAAGTACGAACGACTACTCACAGGTCATGGTGATTGTTGACCAATTCTCTAAGTTCCTCAATCTGATCCCTTTGCCGCCTCATGCCCCAACAGAACTAGTGATTCGTGAATTCCAACAGAAGTACATTCTGCAGTTCGGAACCCCGAAGACTCTTGTGAGCGATCGGGATCCGCGCTTCATTAGTACTGAGTGGAAGGACTTCACGTCTCAACTGGGGATCAAACTGTGTACGACATCTGGCCGACACCCCGAAGCCAACGGTTTGGCTGAGGAGATCAACCAGACTGTGTTTCAACTTCTTCGCGCTTTGATTATCTCGGATCAGGAAACATGGGATGAAGAGCTGTATTCCGTTAAGGGGTTATACAACAACTCCGTCCACTCCGCCACCGACATGACACCCAACAGGCTGCATTACGGTTGGCAGATCCGGAATCCGCTCTCTTACCTATTCCCTGAGCAGCCAGCTGGCTTAACACCCGGCAGGCCTGGCTTCAGGGTCAAGTATGATCGCTTGCTCAAAGTTGCCATTGCAGCATGACCAAGCGACAACACGCCATGATCCATCATGCGAACAAGAAGCGTCGACCGTCGGATATTGAGGTAGGAAGCTATGTCTGGGTCAAGATGTCTGAATTCTCAGAAGAAGAGGGAGTCTCACGCAAACTCCTTCCTCTCTGTTATGGGCCCTGGGAAGTTTTGGATGTGATTGGTGAAGATCACTTTGGCCCTTCGTACGTCGTTGATGTGCCAGCCCATTTGCGCACATACCCCGTGTTCCACGCATCCAAACTGTACCTCCACCATGATGCTAAGACATTCGATTATCGCGAAGATATGATCCCTCGCGCGATCAAAGGCGGGCACGAGATAGACAGGATCAAACAGCACGTAGGGAAGGGACGCAACAGACAGTACCAGGTTCACTTCATGTATCACCCATTAGACGATCTGTACTGGGTTTCCAAACAGGAACTGCTACACAGTGCACCGCGTGTTGTCAAAGCATATGAGCGACAAATCGCCACTAACGCTGTACCTAAGATCTCTGCAAAGCTCACTGCAACAGRGTACWCTAGGAATCTCTTTGCCTTGCTCGCTTACGATGCGTTTGTCGAGGACTCAAAGTGAGTTACTCGCTCGAAGGGACCTCGCTCTTGAGGGGGGAGTAGTGTGATGACCCGTCCATACATGGACTGAAACACACAGCTGATTTCTGAGTTTTGCCCATAGACTGAATGCCCCGCTGAGTTTCCCGCTTGCTACTAAGTCTGTGTGTGCACACTTGCTGGACTGCATGTCTGTCTGAGTGCTGGATGGCTTGAGTGTGTGTGTGACCATGCCTGCCTGAGTGTTGGTTGGCTTGGGTGTGTGTGTGACCGTGCCTGTCTGAGTGCTGGTTGGCATGAGTATGGGTGTGGCCCGTCAGGGCACTTGCTCGTTCGTTGGGCCCTCAGGGCTGGTACTTACCTGTGGCCGTGACATTGAGGGGTTGCAGCCGGGAAAAACACTCAAGTAGCGGGTAGGCCGGTACCGCACCTGAAAGGGGTAGATGTGCAGGTACCGGAGGCCGAGCAGAAGAAGACAAAAGTGGCATTTTTAGAGGCCCAGTAGTTGTAGGGTAGGTCTAGGCGGATATCAGTCCAACCAGTCTGGGTCTAGGGCCTGTACGGGCAATATCAGAGTCTGCAATGATGTTTCCCTCCGAAAGGGAGGASGTACCGGTTGCTWRGGAGGCCGAGCGGCCTGGAAGTCACCGCCCAAGAGGCAAAGCAGGCCGCTATATCTTCTGGCCGGGCGGAGAGTCTGGCCTCTTTTTCGGTGTGCAAGTTTGGCGACACACTGGTGGAGCCCTGGCTGGAGCAGCGCTAAGCTGGAGCAGCGCTGCTGGGGACGAAGGAGAAGGACATGAGGGAGGAAGAAAGAGGAAGAAGGAAGGAAGGGGGAGGAGTGCCAGGGGTACTTACCTGGCTATGGTGGCAGCCATCTTCATCACCTTGGTGGGCGCTGCAGCAGGGAGTCCCCAGCTGGGGAGAGCTACACCAAGAAGCTTCAGGGCAGGGTCAGGCATGGCGGCCTGAGCTAGAGCAGTCATAGCTGCTTTGGGTTGTCCTTTGGGCATCTGAGCAGGGCCCAGTAGTCCGCCATAGCCTCGGGCTATGAGAGTGAAGAGTGGGAGAGGCGGCCATGGTTATGGTAGACCTTAAGTGATACCTGCAGTAGAAGAGGGACTCGGACATTGAGTCTGGATCAGTCATTCAACATTGTATTATTATTTCTTGTATGAATAAGAGAAGGGGGAGATAAGGAGGAGGAGATTGTTGGGCGAAGAAGAAGAGCCTTGTCATTGTCTTTGCTGGTGTACATCTTCTTCTTCTTTCTCACTTCTTCTTCTTCTTCTAATCCTCTCTCTCTCCTGTCAAGTTCATTCATTTCTTTCTGCAATTGGATGGCATTGTACTTTCCGGTGGATGTGTACCTCGAAATTGGCCAGGGTCATAACACTACGCAACAAATGGCTATACATCCCAGATAAAGCGCCTCAGATTAGGCAGGAGTTCAATGTTAAGTTTCCAGGGGAGGGGCGGGCGGGTAGATTACGGGGAGATGGGCTTTGCCTTAGGTGGTCAGGCCGATCTGGAGAAAGCCAAGGAATTGACAGCGGCCACACACTCCATGAGTGGTAGAATAGGGCCTCTGGCATCGGGCCAGGAGTGGCAGCCTGTCTCTTATACACATCTAGATGTGTATAAGAGACAGGTAGGAGAGAGACTCGGACATTGATTCTGGACCAGTCATTCAACATTGTATTATTATTTCTTGTATGAATAAGAGAAGGGGGAGATAAGGAGGAGGAGATTGTTGGGCGAAGAAGAAGAGCCTTGTCCTGTCTCTTATACACATCTAGATGTGTATAAGAGACAGCCGTAGGACACCGGGACCGCCGTCAGCCAGGGAGATGTGTGATCCACTACTGGAAGCCCGCATTGCCAGGGCATGGGGCATGGTATAGGCTGACGCAGCTGAGTAGGGCGGTGGCGAACTGCGGAGGCGGTAGCGTCTGATGCGGTAGTTTGATGAGCTTGGCTAGGGTACTTGTGAACAGGGGGGAAGGATAGACTGATGACCAAGTAGGGTAGGCCAAACCGGGAAGGGTCCTGGAAGAGAGGTGTGTTACTGGGCTTGGCTGGGGTTCCAGCAGATTGGGGGATGGATAAACGGAGAGAGTAAGTCAAATTGGGTGTGGGTCTGGGAGTGACATTTTGTTCTTACTGTTCGTTGTTTTCTATGGGACGCTGGACCATGTTTCCAGCAGGTGCAGCTTCCCACCAATAAACTGGAGCAGCCAGGGAGGCCTGATAGTTGGGGGGCTGCTCTTATCACCCCCCCTTGCAAGTTGCGACTGGCGTTTCCGGAAAAAAAAAAAAAAGAAACAAACAGGAAAAAAGAAAAAGTCCGAAAAACAGAAAAAGTTAACTTGGCCTTTCCAGCATATTGTTGGTGGATGGTGAGTGGTGCAACTAGGCCCTGAGTCTTGTGTTGTCATGGTCGGTTCATTGTGGTGTTGTTCCTTGCTGCTTCTCATTCACTAGAAGTCTAGAATCTTTATGGTGTTTTTACTTGGCTTCAGGAGAGTTTCAGGCTGAGAAAAAGACGAACAGCAAGAACAACAAGAACAAGGGAGGGTCTACGGCGAGACACTGTTAGGGGGGAAAAAAAGGACCTTGTAAACTAAAGGGAAAAAAGGGAGGGTTTCAGGTTGACATGCGACTTCCCTCCAAACTGTGTGTGCAGATAACAGCAGTTGCTGCAGGTTTTTTTTTTTTTTTGAGAGAGAGAATTCCAGCCAGGTCTGCTAGGTGGGGTGATATGAGCATCCTCCCCTAGTAGGGCCTACTGCTGGCTGCTTCATCTATTGGTGGGGAGCTTCACCTGCTGGAAAACGGGTCCATCGTCCGATTCGGAGTTTTTCTTTAACAGCGTTTGAGCATTGTCTAAACTTCATGCAGCTGAGGCTGATTTAGCATCTGAGAGTATCTTTCTGCGGATGTTGCCAATACCTCTGCGCCCTGTTGCTGGGCGGCAGATCAGGTCTGCCTATTCCTTGTGTGTGTGTGTGTGTGTGTGTGCGTGTGTTTTTTCTTAACACTTCCTCTGGGAAGGCTAGCAGCGGCGATAGGAGCAGCCCCTGCTCGCTTCGTGGAGGGTGGCTCCAATCTATTGGTGGGGAGCAGCACCTGCCGGAAATCGGGTCCAGTGTCCCTTACAGATGTCAAACATACAGAATTTGGAACTCTCCAGGAATGTAATCTCATGGATGTATGTTGTTGGGCTGGGGACCACCTCGTCAGCCACGGGCTGGCCGCCAGATGGCTCTGCATCATCCCAACCTCCCCTGTTGGCCCTGCTCATGCTTTTTGGCCACTTCCTAGTCTCCCCTGTTTCCCATTATCCTACGCATGAGCCTCCCCTACCACCCTCCCCCTCTAACCCCACCCTCAGTTCTCTTGGCCAAAACCATTGCAGGTCCACTAGCGCTGTGTCAGCCGGTGCGAACATGTCCGGAGATTCCACCGGAGCCTTCATAGGGATGCTGGGGTCGATCTGCAGCCAGTCATGGAAGAGGATCCTATAATCCTTCGCTGTGGTGTCTCCCCCCCCCCCCYCCTTTCCCCCCCTTCCCCCYTTTCTCCTGGCCATTCCACCTGTGCCATCCTCTCTGACCTTTCGCCCCCCAGCCATTCTGCGCAAAAGGTTTGTAGTTCTTTGCTGATATCTGCTTTCTGTGTGAGATTTTGCATCCTTTCCTGAGTCTGTTTCCATTGCACTCTCACTTCTGTTTCTACGTAGAGTATTCTTCCATGGGTTTCACTCTCTTTTTTTTTTAGGGGAGTATGCTAATATGATATTAATGAATAGTTTATGTACTCTTTTTTTTTGGGGTGGTTGGTTGCCCATCATGAATATGGCTATTCATTCCGGGCTCGATTCGGTTCAGTATAAAGGCCGAAGACTTTCTGTTTTTATAAATTTGGGTTCGTGCATCATTTCCACGATATCGTTATGATCGATTAATGAGACTTGGCTGGAAAGTCTTATTGCCTTTATCATTAGCATAGGTAGTTTTTGTATCTGGTGTCTTAGTAGCCTTTGACTGGCTACCTTAACCACTGCCACTCTTTCTGCGAGTTCCCCTTCCCCCCTCCTGGCCCCCTCCTGGCCCCCTCCTGGGTGTAAATGCATCTCCTTAGCCACAGGGACCGTACTACTGCTTTCCTACCAGTGGCAAAAAGGTTGCTGGCAAAGGGGGAAGACTGTGGCCTTCTTTAGTCCCCAAGCAGGATCGCTTCCCATCTCCATGGCCATTCCTCCTTCCGTGCCAAGCTGTGACCATATTCCGTCCCACCAATGCCATACCAGGACTGAGCCCGGGCACTGGAGGACGATGTGCTATATTGTCTCACGGATCCTGCGGCTCGGGAAGCCTTCGAGGTCTGCCTATTTCTGGTACTGTGCATTCTAAAGTCTGGCTTGAAACCTTGTCTGTACTTGGGGCTGCGCAGTCTGCATTCTATCCCTAAACCCTAAACCCTGCGCGGCCAAATGCCCATTTGTTTCTTACCACTCTGGTGTAAGATCCGTGACCACACCCTGAAACCTTTACCCTTGTGCTCGGGGCCTCCTCTTTAAAACCTTAAACCCTGAGTTTGGCCTATGCCCTGAACATATTTACATCCCTCTTGGTCCATCATCCTACACTCCTTAACCCCTGAGTTGACCTGTTCCCCAGACTTTCGGCTCCTTCTTGGTCCCGAGACCCTTCCTATCCCTTATTGCCCAGTTCCACTCGCCCTTACCATTCTGATCTTATCTGAGGCCGCCCTGTTCTACCAAACTCATGGGTGGGGGAGGGAAAGGATCCGGGAAATCTGAGAGCGGGCGCAGCGGGATCGATGGGTCCAATGTGGTCCGGCCGTGGAAGCCTAGGTGGTCGTTTCTGATCACTTCACCTTGGTTTCCCCCCTGTGGTTCACTCCGTGTCACTGTCCCCAGCTTTCCCCCTTCCTCTCCCCCCCCCGGGCCAGCTGCCACTGAATTGTTGAATGTTTTGTTGGATCTCTGTTCGAGAGTTGAGATGTTTGATTCCTTCTTTTTCGCCTTTCGCAAAAAATTGGACCATTTTGCATTTGGTCCATTTGTTGATCGATGCATGTCATCCTTGACAGCACAGGGATTTATTTATGCATGTGGACCGACGCCTGTGCCAGATGCATGTCATCATCCTTGATTTATCCATGTCATCATAATGCATGCTAAGCTTACCGTCTGTGTATTGTTCCGATTTTAACGGATAGGATGTCCCGAAGGACCGATAAGTGGCACCACCAGTTCCTACATGTCCCTTGAGGGCAGAAAACTGTCACCAGTGGGATTAGCAAGAAGCTAAGCAGGGATATTCATGTTTCTTAGGGATGTTAATAAATATTAAATAGTAATGCTGTTGACACTGTTGTAATGTTTTATGAACTTTTATTAAGTTTTATCTTTATTTTGTGAATGACTGGTGGGTTCTTGGCCACGTTTCCCAGACTTAGTCTCTTGTTTGGCTTTTGTGTTTGCTAGCAACTTAGCATGTTCACAATAGACAAGTAATAGATACAATTATCCTATAAAATATAAAATACAATCTTGTATTTATGATCAAATAGACTTATTTATATATACAATTCCTGCGCCACCCAAACAGAAAAAAACATGAGTGTGCCAGACTGTGTGTGTGTGTGTGTGTTGTTGTGTCCGCTATTCACAACTGCACAAAGAAGCATTGCTGTGCCGGACTGTTTCGTCGGACTGTTACCGACTTATCAGGAGGTTGAGCCTGGACAGACTGTCTGGCCAGGATGCATTTGACTGATGGATAAGGACACACCACGTTGCCCAGAGTTAGCGACACCCAGCATTGAGAGAGAGAAAAGTGGTCGACTTGCAATCCTAGCAGACTGTCTGTGTATGTGTGATTGAAAGCGTGCAGACTGCAACTTAGTTGACGTTCTGCAGGATTGCATGAGGGTTGTGCGAGTTTGTATGGGGTGTGTGGGTTGGCACAGGCTTGCAAAAGGTGCTGAGCGTGTCCAGCAAACGAGCTAAAAGCATGCAACCCACTAGCAGATCCTAGCTGACGTTGTGCAGGGTTGCCTGGGGGTTGTGCGAGTTGGCAAGCCTGTGTGTGTGTGTGTGTGTGTGTGTGTGTGTGTGTGTGTGTGTGTGTGCGTTTTTAATTATATCACCACACCAGCCCCTATCCCACCCAGAGTAGATGCATATTCGAAGCAGTGTCAATCCCATTGCAGCAGTGTTGCATACCCCGACGGTCGGCGCCCCTTGACTGGTTCGCTGGTTGGTACCTACCGGTCGGGGGTTGTTGGCACCCTGCAATGGGTCCAGAACCCCCAATAACCCCACCAACAACTCTATGCCCGCCCCCAACACCCCCATACACCCCCCCAACACCCCCAAACTGCCCCCCAGCATCCTCATATGTTATGAACCTGGTTGTTTGTTGTCAGATGACCAACACTCGCACACATAGACTTCCAAGTATGCCCATACATACACAGGGGAAGGGGAGAGGATGGGAGTATCACACCGCACAGGGAGAGATAAACACAGTGGAAGACTTGACCATGCGATATGACAGGAAGCACTGACAATGCAATTCGCTCCACAGAATCCTCACAACCAGTCACAAAGGAAAGCCGAGTAGATCACATCCAGAAAACAATGAAGCAATGATAGTCCAAACCCAGTTTCAATACTGTTTATTAAACTCAGAGTCTCAAATTGTCAGTATAACCCCAGAACTACGGTGCGCTGCTCAGAAATGAGCAGCGCTTCACTCCCCACACCCTGAGTAACCGCGGAATCACCCCTGAGCCCCTGAAACAACCAGCGCCACCCAGGTACTACTCCCAGAGGGAAGTGCCACCCTGAAACAGGCATCTGAAGCCAAGCGCTTCTCAGAGGATGAAGAAGAAGACCAGCGCCACAGTGTCTGATGATGATGAAGTGCCGGATGACTTCCCGAGTGGAAGTCTGCAGCAGCGCCACCTCTCCTGACAAGATGATCTCTAAGGAAGAAACTGCAGCTATGGCTGCAGCGCCACACACCCTGACACCCGACTGCTGAGGAGGGTTCAGTAGAGCTCCAACTTCTCTCGCCTCCAGCAGACTTCGAGTCGCCCAGACCTCTGAACAGCCCCACGTGCTGTCAGAGTACAGTGCCGGTCCCAGCTATGGCCAACACTCCGCAGGTCTGGCTATGTCCGTCTCCTCCAATGCTGAAGCTGTCACCACGTCCAGTTCACGCGTTGCACAGCCGCGACGTACACAGTACCCACTGCCAAAAAAAGCCCTGAACCGATGTCCTCATCCTATCTACAACGTACACTGGCCTAGACACGACCTAGACCGGACTGACTGGACCGACCGGTACCGTTTCAGTTTCGGCCTCTAGGGCCTTTCCCTGCCGGCTATAGGCTATAGGACCGTCTATCAGCTTAGGCCCTGTAGGGCCTGTCTGTCCTAAGGGTAGCCCGGGCCTGCTATTCGCAGTTAGGGTAGCTGTAGGAAATTCTAGTTAGTACGGGCCTATATTTTCCCGAATTTGCAGATATGTCCCCCTCAAATTTTCCTCACAGGCAGGGCTCTCGGTTAGCCCTCAGCCAAACAACATTACGAATCTATCCTACCTATGGTACAGCCTTGACGAGAAAGGCTACAGGCCACTGGAACCAGCAAGTCATTGCACATATACCCCGCCCATACACCCTACCACCCCTATACCCCCC
>BFEA01000257.1:33496-46958 GCA_003427395.1 Chara braunii
AAAAAAAAAAAAAAAAAAAAAAGGACCAACGAAAACGACACAGACATGCTATCGGGCGGTCACCACTCGAGATATTCCAACCCATCGACGTTCCTCGCCGGCCGCCCGAACAGCTGTCGTCACGCCGTTCAGCCGAAAAGGGCAACATTCCGGTAAAATCTACCTCGGGTTCATCCCCGCCCGCCCATCGCGCCGATCGTACGACTACACTACACTTTCACATTCCACCCCGGTGCGCAGCTAGCCACGGCCCTCCCCCCGCGGCTGATGCTCCTTAAGGGCTAGGATATTAGTTTGAAGTTTGAAAATGACCATATTATTTCTGTTAAAACTGTCAGTAGGAAAATGAATCTTTAATTCACACTAAGTACATATTTGGAAACTAGACAAAGTTTAATGTCCTGTTTTTAACGAATACCTTTTTTTTTTTGTTTCCTTTGCATTTTTCGCTGACCAAGAAGAGGGAGACGAATACATGAAGATAAAGGGACATACTAAAGCAAATAAAAAATAAGAAAAATATAAACGGCGTTAGTTGATATATGAAATACAGTCAGTTGGTGCAAAAGTTGTGGCTCATGTGTCTAACCACTTTGGCATGCGTGCCATTGAGAAAAAATTGGATAAGGATGAGACACCGGTTGATTTGAACTGCAATAAATTATTTACAAGGCAGGTCTCAACCTGGATCACTTTGTGGCTGAGCAATTGGAAGAATTGACTAAAGCCGAAGAATAAAAAAAGAAAGAAGAACGGAAGGAGAAGAAAGAAAAGTCCCGTTCAAGAATTAGTGATAAAGAACTGAACATTCAGATAATGGATGGCACCATTGCCCAATTGGAGGAGACGTTGAAAGCTGAGAGAAAGAAAATGAGAGTTTGACCGAATGAGAAAATGAAAAGAGAGTGGCAAGAAATAAGAATCGATAGAAAAAAAAGACGTTATGTTGGAATGAGAAATTGACATGGCATTAATGTTTGAACATTAGATGTTATACCTAATCCAGCTTGAAACCGAGTCGGATTGCATCATTGCGAAAAATTAACATCTAAGTGTCAAACTCTCCACAATGAGCAATTTAGTAAAGGGAAAGAAAAAAATAACTGAGAAAGAACAAGAAGAATATGGGAAGGAACAACCGAACGAAGAAAAATTGTTCAAGGATGCTATAAAAGTGCTACGTCCCACAGGGACAGAGAACTCACAGAAGAAAAGAACAACGAAAAAATTCCCACAATAAATAAAAGTTGCAAAAACATTCTATAAAAATAAAATCCTTCATATTTATAAATTATCATTCCAATGTTCGTCAAATTATGAAATTTTCAATTTTATTTGATAAGTTCTCGTTTAAATATGAGCTTTCCCGTCCAACTACATCGATGAGTTGTTTGACCGTCTGGCAGGCAACCGCTTCTTCACGAAGATCGATTTTCTTAGCGGTTATCACCAGATCCACGTTGTTGCAGAGGATCAGCCGCAGACTGCCTTCCGATTGCGCTTCGACCACTACGAGTCCACAGTGATGCCATTTGGCCTCACCAATGCACCCGCCACCTTCCAGACGGCGATGGACGACACCTTCATGGACATCTTCATGGACATCTTCATGGACATCCTTCAAGAACACGTTCTCGAATACCTGGACGCTATGAATCCCCCGAGGTCATGACCGCGGGGTCAATCTCGGCCCGCGGTTTGGATCCCGACCGCCGAGGTCCGCTGCGGGCGGGGGCCACGGTCCCGATTTTGGAACAATTTTTTTCCTATTAAAAATATACCAAAAAAACAAAAAGAGAAAAATAGGGTTTTTGGGTTTGAAGATACCTACACGTATATATTTTTTGTTTTGAATGATGAAGTGTTTTTTTATTTTAAAAAAAATAATAAAATAAAAAAACAAGTATTTAAATAAAAAAAAACATAATTAAAAATATATATATATATATATTTTCATGTGTTTGTTTGTGTTCAAGTACGTCATGTGAAAATACAGCATGTTAAAGTATAATACGTTCAAACGCATCATGATCAAGCTCCAAAATAATAGATTGGCGCACCTCCATTCCTAATGAAGCTTCGCACAAGATTTACCCAGCCGCTATCGCCCTATATAGGAGACTCAAATGGTTTTTGTTGGTCCGTATAGGTCACGATTCTGCGCAATCATGTGACTCTTTCCGTAATTCCAGCAGACTTCGATCTTTGCCTTCCATCCAGAAAAAACGATAAAACGTTCCTCCCAGCGAAATGGGTGAAAAAAACAAAAATATATAAAAAAGAAGTTCGTATTCTATTCCCCAGAAGGAATAAAAATAGAAGATAAAAAAATAAAAAATAAAATATAAAAATATAAAAAATAAGGTACAAAATATAAAATATAAAATATAGAATATATAAAAGATAAGCAACGAGCAGTCATAAGTGCCAACCCCCACTGGTGGTTCCATAAGCATCATGAGGGCGGACGCTGACATATATCAGTCGTGGGGGCTCGATGCAACTTAAGGGGCAGTCTGGCGGAGCATGTCTTAATAATACCTAGTCATCCCTATCTATGTATCTATATAATTATATATGTTCGCATGTATATCATCAATCAATATGCCACATACGTAGTTTCCCACCGAGTGTATCCCTTTTATCAAAGATTCCTACGGTTGACTGTATTTTGATAACAGCCATTCGACATTACTGTTTGCTGGAGCGATAAAGCCGTTATAAGGACAACAACAGGTTGTTAAAAAATACTTCACAGGTCACAGTGGAAGGAAGATTAGGGGGGTTGTAGTGTGATTGGATAGTTATAGATAAAATGTGAAGACGATGTGTATGTCGAGTATTGTGTTGTGCGATGTCCTATACGTGCTAGCGCTCGCCATAGGCATCATTGGGGGGACTGCTGATCTAAATCAGCCTCCGAGTGCAATGATGTGTATGGGGGAGTGCTTGCAGTATTTCGTCGAGAAGCCAATCTTAGTTATGCATGGTCATCCTGCCCTTGACGCATGACGACAAACAATTGAATTACACATGTAGGGGTATAGGGGAGGGGGAGGGGTTATCGCGCATTTTTTTTTCACGATGAATAGATGAAAGAAAAACCAGCATAGATGACAAGGCAGATATCAAGCATTTGATCGCGTACATTTCTTAGTGAGAGCGGGTGCAGATAACAAATGATACGAAGCTTTCAAAGACGATTACTGATGCGAGAAGATTGAGTATTAGGGAGAATGTAAAGAGAAAAATAAGGAGATTCCATCATACGATTGCAGCAAAAAAATGAGCAAAAAGAACGAGCGAAAAAAAATTATCAATCAACACAGAAAAAGACAAAGATACGTAAATCCTCATCTGAAAGTCCGGCCTCTGTTCCGTCTCATGCGCTGAAGCTTTCAAACCAATCATTAAGTCCCACGTAACAATACTCCTGAACACACTAGTGACACAATCCGGTCGTATCCCCAGAGGCCTCTCCTCGTAATATGGGAGATCAGCCCCGACAGCCATAGAAGGGAGGGTAGTGTCAATCCCTGAAGCGTTTTTCTGCCGCCAGCCACAAATTCACGGCTTCATCAGAGGGTAACACCTGTCACCTGTCACGCAAGTTTCGGGGGCTTGAGCATAGCATGCGTGGGAAGTGTTTGCAAATGAAGCAGGAAGGCCAAGAGTGCAAAAAACGCGAGCAACGTGATGAAGGCAAGAAGGACAAAGGCAGAGATCTCGATAGCAACCCCTATCCTATCATCTGTGTGCTCGCCCTGCAGCGTCATTGCTCCTAGCGCCAGCAGTTTGCCCGAAACCCAACGAAGGATGTTATACGGTATGAGCGGGATGACAAAACAAGCTCTCATCCCCTATCTGCGTAGACCCAGCGTGCGACTGTTGCATGGTGCAATGTGTGCTTCTGTAGGCCGTGCAATGGAGCGCATATGCAGAAAAACTTGCGTCGGCATGCATCAGGGCGAGAGAGCAGGAGATTATACCACGTCCTCTTCGTCGCCGATCACCCGGTCCACCAAGTCTTGATCCACCTGATAGTCCATGGCGTCCTTCAGCAGTCTGTCCTTCGTCGTCCTTTCAGACCGCCTTGCCCCCACTAGTTATAAACAAAGCGTACTTATACCGGAGGAGATGCTAATTCTGGTGAATTGATATCTCCACCAGGCTTAGTGTAGCTTAGCAAAAGAACTGATGAGGACCGAGGGAGTCGCCCGTTTGCTAAATAATATCTTCTATCGTCAATCCCTATGCATAGCGGGTCATTCCGTCCTTGTCGATGCTTCCCCAAGGAACAGTGTGTGTCTTTTGGCGGGGAAACCGGCGGATTCTGAGAAGTCCAAGTTACGTGACGACAGACGGCCGAAACAAAAACCACAGAAACAACAAAAAGAAAAAAAAAAAAAAAAAAAAAAAAAAAAAAAAAAAAAAAAAAAAAAAAAAAAAAAAAAGGGAAGAAAAAGGGAAGAAAAAAAGAAAGTGAAAAAAACGAGTATGACGCGGATGAGCCAAAAAAAGTTTCGTTTTTCTTGCCCCTCGAACTGGCGATCTAATGATTAGCATTGGGATTTTGGTTGCCGCCGGGTCCGCGTGCCGCTTGGTGATACAAGGCGTGGCGGAGGGTGCTACCTCCAGTGGTTGCGTTTGTCCTTCTCTAATTCTGAAAAAGTCAAAGATTATCAATCAACTAAGACAAAAAAGACCAAAAAGAATATAAAAAACACAGAAATAAGAAGAACGTGGCTCAATGTGCGTGCATGCGTGCAAGAGTTGCGTGTCCTGGCTTCAAAGCTAGCCCTCTCTCTTTTTTGAAAGAAGTCCCTTATCCCATAACCTCCCGCAGAGGTTGGGGATAGTGTTTTCTTTTTTCGAGGACTGCGGTAATGGTTCCTGTACAGGCGCCGTCCCATCTTGTAAGGGTGATGCGGGGGAGCTTTGTCCCATGAATCGTTTATAGGGGAAACCTTTCTCTCTCGAGCATCGCATTCTTTTATTCTCTGCTTATTTATTTTTTTTTTTCTCGTTTTATTTTCTCACGGTCTCACCTGTCAATCTGTGTCCTTATTCCTTCCAGCTTTTGCTTCTCTTGTCCCTGATGAATCCTGTATGCATGTGTGTGTGTGTGTGCCCCGCCCCTTTCCCACCGGTTGGTAAGCTAGGGGGGAAGGCCTGATGCCGCGGGGGCATCAGGCCTTCCGGCCCTTTGCCACCCCGGTCACCACTACACCGTGACTCACAGACACCACATTACCACAGTTATTTACATGCGAAAGCGGGTTACGAGAATCCCTTTCATGATTGTATCATTCATTCGCCCTGGTTGGTACTTATCTCTGTTCTCAAATACCTTATTAACAACCTTCCAGCATTCCCTTCTGTTAAATCCATTAGTGATCATGATCTGTACAAGCGCGTTAATCTCCATGGCCGCGTCCATTTTCTCGGAGCAAATGATCAGGATTAGTACAGTCTGTGCAATCAGGATCTGTAATGATTGCGCCACAGACCTGTTCGATTTGAATTTCATAAATCTGACGGGTGTGAATGCCAAGTCTCTCTTCTTGTCATGCTTAGTTGTCATAAAGCTCCCATCCATGGTCGAGGTGATAGTGAGGGAGAGATTCTGGAAGTTGGCTACTCTGCCATGTCCCTCTACCGCGACCTCCGTGGTTTGCCTTACCTCAATGTACTCCTGTGGGTAGATTCTTCAACTCGCGTGGTGGCCTGGAACCCGTCTCTTAGGGATCCTCTTGTTTAGAGAACACAGATCATCAATGTACCTGTACATGTCTTGGAAGCAGCCTACCGCTTGCCAGTCCTGCTCGTCGACCAGTTGTGAGATTAGTTCAAACTCGTACTTGAAAAAGAATATGTCACAGAGTATGGGAGAGCAAGCCAGTCCCATGGGGATACCCAAGATCTGTCTCTACACCCTGTCTCCCATCTGTACCACCCCGTTCGTAATCAGCCACTCGCATACATCAATGATGCCTTGTTTGTCGAAATAGAGCCTGTCACGGTCCCTGTCTTGATATGAGCTGACCCAGTAAGGATACATTGAACCACTTGAACTGACAGCGACCGCAATCACATCTCTCGTGGTTCTCGCCCTTCTCCACTCCATCGCACATCCTACGAAGAACTTGATGGCTTCCACCAGCCCGTCCGTCGTTCTGTCCGTGGGGATCGTCTCGAAGCACTGTGTGATGTCTCCAGTATAGATTGCGTACACTCTCGTGGGGAGATTCGCGACAAATTCCCCAATGGATAAGATTGGCCACCAATAATTCGGCCTTACACAGACTTCTTGCTGTACGTCTTCGCTGTTCTTAGCGCAGAGTGCCTGGACGTCAATCGTGAGGAGCTTGAGGATGGAATCACATAGTTTCACCACCAGGGATAGTATTGAGCCTTAGGTGTTGGTAATCCATCTGAATGCTTCCTTATGCGCCTTGTAAACTGCCATGAGGTATGGCAGAGGCATTATGTCTTCCAGATGCGCAACAGGGACGAAGGAAGCAGCTTCTTGCAGGAACCTTGTTCCAACAAGCGCAGGTGCTTCTTCCACCGGTACGAGGTCGGGTCCTAGGAGACGCTCCAGTGCAAGTCTACTGATGAAGTTAATGCATACGAATGTTGGCGTATGTGGCGCCTTGTCAGTTGGGCAGACAAGGAATCTGTCAGTAATCCATTCGATCTCCCGCCTAACCGCCAGCCCATTGATTGGTTCCTTCACGATGTGCATGTGATTGGCATAATAGTCCCGCATACGGCTCTTCGCTTCCATGATGACAAGCTTCTTGACCTGCGTCTCTTCTGCCATGGTAAGCTCGGCATCACAGCATCGGGTGGTTAGTATCGCGTCGAGAGCTTCTTCTATTTCTCGGATGGCGAAGCCTTCGTCGAGTGCCCTGAGGGGGATGTGGTACAGTCTTGCGTTCATCATCAGCCGTAGTTGTCCGTTGTTCGTGATGCCGGTATCATTGGTGATGACAGGTGGGTACCCCTCCCTCGGTAGAAGTCTGATTGCTGCAGTGCTAAGGAAGTCCACTTGTCTGCCATCCCCGCATGCACAATGATCTGGTCGATAATCTGCTTCCCAGCCATCCAATCTAAATTTCTTGAACACCTTCCCTGGTTTGCATAATCTGGCACCCAACAACTCTCCGTACCGCCATCCGATCACCACCACATCCAGCCAGCTCGCGGACTTCTCCCCCACCACCTGCCTGAGCGCATCAAGGACTAATCTTCTCTGTGGGACTGCTTCCATGAGTCTACTTGTATATCTAATATGCACAAACTGATCCCGTATCTGCTCCCCTTCTCTCTTCCATGCCAATTCTCCTGATGGTAGGCGAACCATGCCACCACCTTGCTCTGCTTCGAAGAGATCCTCCTGCGCACGTCACCTCATTGAAGGCATCATACACGGGTGAATGACTATTCGGGACCAGATGTATGTGGTCGTTTAGAGAATGGAGGAATTCATCGGGATAACAATCGGGAGGTAGAAGGAGAAGGGCGATCCAAAAAAAACGAACTCGAAAGATTAGGAAAAAATAAAAAATTAAAAAATTAAAAAAATCTCTTTTTATTTGAAAAAATTAAAAACACAAAAGAAATAAAACCAATCAAAAAAATTGCCATGCTCACGAGGGTACTTCGGATGACTCCCTGTGGGCATCCTTTGTTCCTTTTACGGGGAGTTGATGCAATCCCTCCTCGCCCTCTTGTGGCTGGCTTCAACCCTTTCCTTGTTACCCCATCTTGCGGATTCTGCAGTGGAGATCGCCAATCCTGCCTGCGACGCCTGCCGTCCACTGTTACTTAACTCCTCGTATTAGGCCTGTCGTAGCGTTTCCCGACCGCCATGTTGCGCATGTTCCTACCGCCTAACTGTTCTTCGATTGGAGGGTTGTGTCTTCCCTTGCCCCCTTTGTGTCGTTACTCCTCTTGTTCCCTCTGAGGAGGGTGATTCTCGGGGGGGTCCATCTACCGTTGAGACCCATGATCGGGTCTGGGTTGGAATGGTATGACCCTTTGTCGTGGTGACACAACTAGTGGGAAGTTGTTCCGCTGCCTCTTCCGAGCATTCCGTGCGTCATTCGGGGAGTTGTGTGCTCTTACCTTCGGGTTCCCAGCCACCCTTACGGGCAGAAGCACTCTACCGATCGTGATTGTTGTGTTGTATTTCCCCTTCGATCTGTTTATGACCGATTTTGCTATGAGATTTAGGTCTTTCTCAAGAGCTGTTATGACGTCGGTCATGAATTCCCGGATGAACATGAAGGTTAGGCATGCCTCGATGGCGGGTTTCCATGAGATGCGCAAGAAATGGATGAATGTCGATGTTTTTACCTTGATCGATGCGACGTTGGGAAACAGGATATCAGGATGCGCTAGCAAGTACCAGATCGCCTGATCCATCCAGATTGGGGCAGCACCACAATCTTTTTTTCTCAGCGTTGCGCACCTGCATCTGAGGTAAGGTCTCCCTACGTTCCAACATTTCCTTAGCCCCTTGAGATCGGTTTCGTGGGCAGCCTTGATCTTTTTCTGCCACATGACTGGTGTAGTGTGTTCACATTTCGTATGATCCAACGCTGATAACAGGGGAAATTTTAGAACGGTTGGATTGAAGCTTGATTTCCCTGGTGGACAGTAAGGGAGTGATCCCGTCATCGCATTCGCTTTACATGCCGCGACTTCCTCGTTGGTCAGGTTGGCGAGAAATACGAGCGCGTTTACTGAGAAAGGCGCAAGGAAGTTGAATGTGCCCAGCTTCCATAGCGCGTGCTGGAAACCCACCCCAGTGTGCTCTGTCCAGTGCTGTGATGGAAGAGGGGCAAAGGCAGTGTACTGCCTTCCCTGTGAGGAAGTCTTCTCCGGGGAGTGGCTGGCTGACTACATCGATGAGTTGTTTGACCGTCTGGCAGGCAACTGCTTCTTCACGAAGATCGATCTTCTTAGCGGTTATCACCAGATCCACGTTGCTGCAGAGGATCAGCCGCAGACTGCCTTCCGGTCGCGCTTCGACCACTACGAGTTCACAGTGATGCCATTCGGCCTCACCAATGCACCCGTCACCTTCCAGATGGCGATGAACGACATCTTCATGGACATCCTTGAAGAATACGTTCTCGTATACCTGGACGCTATGAATCCCCCGCGGTCATGACCGCGGGGTCAATCTCGGCCCGCGGTCTGGATCCTGACTGCTGAGGTCTGTTGCAGGCGGGGGCCGCGGTCCCGATTTTGAAACAATGTTTTTCCTATTAAAAATATACCAAAAAACAAAAAGAAAAAAATAGGGTTTTAGGGTTTGAAGATACCTTAACGTGTATATTTTTTGTTTTGAATGATGAAGTGTTTTTTCATTTTTAAAAAATAGAAACTAAAAAAATAAGTATTTAAATCAAAAGAAAGTTTAAAAAACATAATTAAAAAAAAAGGAAAATTTTTATTTTTCATGTGTTTGTGTGTGTTCAAGTACATCATGTGAAAATACAACATGTCGAAGCATGATACGTTCAAACGCATCATGATCATGCTCCGAAATAATAGATCGGCGCACCCCCATTCCTTATCAAGCTTCGCACAAGATTTACCCAGCCGTTATCGCCCTATATAGGAGTCTCATATGGTTTTTGTTGGTCCGTATAGGTCACAATTCTGCGCAATCATGTGACTCTTTCCGTAATTCCAGCAGACTTCGATCTTTGGCTTTCCATCCAAAAAAAAACGATAAAACGTTCGTACCAGCGAAATGGGTGAAAAAAAATGAAAATATATAAAAAAGAAGTTCGTATTCTATTTCCCGGAAGGAATAAAAATAGAAAATAAAAAAATAAAAAATAAAAAATAAAAATATAAAAAATAATATACAAACTATAAAATATAAAATATAGATGATATAAAAGATAAGCAACGAGCAGTCATGAGTGCCAACCCCCACTCGCAGTTCCAGAAGCATTATGCGGGTGGACGCTAACATATATCATTCGTGGGGCCTCGATGCGGCTTAAGGGGCCGTCAGGCGGAGCATGTCTTAATAATACCTAGTCATCCATATCTATGTATCTATATAATTATATATGTCCGCATGTATATCATCAATCAATATGCCCCATACGTAGTTTCCCACCGAGTGTATCCCTTTTATCAAAGATTCCTACGGTTGACTGTATTCTGATAACAGCCATTCGACCTTAATGTTTGCTGGAGCGATAAAGCCGTTATAAGGACAATAACTGGTTGTTAAAAAATACTTTACAAGTCACGGTGGAAGGAAGATCAGGGGGGTTGTAGTATGACTGGATAGTTATAGATCAAATGTGAAGACGATGTGTATGTCGAGTATTGTGCTGTGCGATGTCCTATACGTGCTAGCGCTCGCCATAGGCATCATTAGGGGGACTGCTGATCTAAATCAGCCTCCGGGTGCAATGATGTGTATGGGGGAGTGCTTGCAGTATTCCTAGTTATGCATGGTCATCTTGCCCTTGACGCATAACGACAAACAATTGAACTACACATGTAGGGGTATAGGGGAGGGGGAGGGGTTATCGCGCATTTCTTTTTCACGATGAATAGATAAAAGAAAAACCAGCATAGATGACAAGGCAGATATCAAGCATCTGATCGAGTATATTTCTTAGTGAGAGTGGGTGCAGACAACAAATGATACGAAGCTTTCAAAGACGATTACTGATGCGAGAAGATTGAGTATTAGGGAGAATATAAGGAGAAAGAAAGGGAGATTCCATCATACGATTGCAACAAAAAAATGAGCAAAAAGAACGAGCGAAATAAATGATCAATCAACACAGAAAAGAGCAAAGATATGCAAATCCTCATATGAAAGTTCGGCCTCTATTCCGTCTCATGCGCTAAAGCTTTCAAACCAATCATTAAGTCCCACGTAACAATACTCCTGAACACACTAGTGACACAATCCGGTCGTATCCCCAGAGGCCTCTCCTCGTAATATGGGAGATCAACCCCGACAACCATAGAAGGGAGGGTAGTGGTGATCCCTGAAGCGCTTTTCTGCCGCCAGCCAGTAACTCACGACTTCATTAGAGGATAACACTTGCCACCTGTCACGCAAGTTTCGGGGGCTTGAGCGTAGCATGCTGGGGAAGCGTTTGCAAATGAAGCAGGAAGGCCAAGAGTGCAAGAAACGCGAGCAACGCGATGAAGGCGAGAAGGACAAAGGCAGGGATCTCGATAGCCACCCCTATCCTATCATCTGTGTGCTCGCCCTGCAGCGCCATTGCTCCTAGCGCCAGCAGTTTGCCCGAAACCCAGCGAAGGATGTTATACGGTATGAGCGGGATGACAAAACAAGCTCTCATCCCCTATCTGCGTCGATCCTACGTGCGGCTATTGTGTGGTGCAGTGTGCGCTTCTGTAGGCCGTGCGATGGAGCGCATGTGCAAAAAAACGTGCGCCGGTGTGCATCAGGGCGAGAGAGCTGGAGATTATACCACGTCCTCTTCGTCGCCGATGAGCAGGTCCACCAAGTGTTGATCCACCTGATAGTCCATGGCGTCCTTCAGCAGTCAATCCTTAGTCGTCCTTGCAGACCGCCTTGCCCCCACTAGTGATAACCAAAGCGTACGTATACCGGAGGCGACGCTAATTCTGGTGAATTGATATCTCCACCAGGCTAAGCGTAGCTTAGCAAAAGAACTGATGAGGACCCAGGGAGTCGCCCGTTTGCTAAATACTATCTTCTATCATCAATCCCTATGCATAGCGGACCATTCCGTCCTTGTCGATGCTTCCCCGAGGAACAGTGTGTGTCTCTTGGCAGGGAAACCGACGGATTCCAAGAAGTCCAAGTTACGTGACGACAGATGGCCGAAACAAAAACCACAGAAACAACAAAAAAAGAAGAAGAAAAAAAAAAAAAAAAAAAAAAAAGGAAGAAAAAGAGAAAGTGAAAAAAACGAGTATGACGTGGATGAGCAAAAAAGAGTTTCGTTTTTCTTGCCCCTCGAACTGGCGATCTAATGGTTAGCATCTGGATTTTGGTTGTCGCCGGGTCCGCGTGCCGCTTAGTGATACAAGGTGTGCGGAGGGTGCTACCTCAAGTGGTTGCGTTTGTCCCTCCCTAATTCTGAAAAAGTCAAAGATTATCAATCAATTAAGACAAAAAAGACCAAAAAGAATATAAAAAAACACATAAATCAAAAGAACGTGGCTTAATGTGCGTGCATGCGTGCGAGAGTTGCGCGTCCGGGCTTCAAAGGTAGCCCTCTGTCTATTTTGAAAGAAGTCCCTTATCCCATAACCTCCCCGCAAAGGCTGGGGATAGTGTCTTCTTTTTTCAAGGATTGCAGTAATGGTTCCTTGTAAGGGTGATGCGGGGGAGCTTTGTCCCATGAATCGTTTATAGGGGAAACCTTTCTCTCTCGAGCATCACATTCTTTTATTCTTTGCTTATTTTTTTTCTTTTTTCTCGTTTTATTTTGTCACGGTCTTACCTTTCAATTTGTGTCCTTATTTCTTCCAGCTTATGCTTCTCTTGTCCCTGATGAATCCTGTATGCAGGTGCGTGTGTGTGTGTGTGTGTGTGTGCGTGCGTGACACTGTATGTGTGTATGTGTGTATGTGTGTGTGTGTGTGCGCGGGGGGGGAAGGGCGGCCCCTTTCCCACCAACTAATCAATCAATCAATCAATCAATCAATCAATCAATCAATCAATCAATCAATCAATCAATCAATCAATCAATCAATCAATCAATCAATCAGTCAATCAATCAATCAATCAATCAATTAAAAAAAAGAAAAAGTACAAAAAAAAACGATTTGTTCGACCCGCGCGCACACACAATCAAATCAATCAATCAATCAATTAATCAACCAATCAATCAATCAATCAATCAGTAAAACAAATCAAGATCCTATCGATTCGATAGGATCTTGATTGGTTTGATTGATTGATTGATTGATTGATTTGATTGATTGATTGATTTGATTGATTGATTGATTGATTGGTTGATTGATTGATTGATTGATTGATTGATTGATTGATTGGTTGGTTGATTGTGTCTGTGTGCGTGTGAGAGAGAGAGAAAGAGATAGCGGAGAGTAAAAGGAGGGGGAGAGAGAGAGAAAGTGGAGAGAGAGAGAGAGAGTGTGTGTGTGTGAGAGAGAGAAAGAGAGAGAAAGCGGAGAGAGAAAGGAGAGGGAGAGAAAGAGAAAGTGGAGAGAGAGAGAGTGCGTGTGTGTGTGTGTGTGCGCGCGCGTGTGTGTTTGTGTGTGTTTGTGTGTGAGTGTGCGCGCATGTGTGTGTGTGTGTATGTGTGTGTGTGTGTGTGTGTGTGTGTGTGTGTGTGTGTGTGTGTGCACCGGGGGGGGGGCGACCCCTCCCCCACCAATCAATCAATCAATCAATCAATCAGTCAACCAACCAATCAATCAATCAATCAATTAACCAGTTAATCCA
>BFEA01000257.1:64931-76871 GCA_003427395.1 Chara braunii
GGAAATGACGGTCTCTAGTCGTGCTCAGTGCACCTATCCTTCTTGCTGTCTTTGGGGGTTACTCTTAAAATCTAGTGCGTGCAGAATCAGGGGTACCCTGAGTTCTCATAATTCCTGCAGCCCGGTCATCCCAAAGCACTGTCAAAACGCGGACTTAACCCTGAGTCTAAACCCCTAAACTGCCGTTTTCAGGCGGCGCACTACTTGTGGCCGCCTGACAGCGGGCGAGGCGTGGAGCCGAAGAAACCGGCTTGCCCTGCATCTTGCGTTCGTAGCGTGCGAGAACGTCTGGATCTGTCGCTTGCAGTAATGCACGGGTTAACCAACGGTCAGCTCGATGTATGCAGTAGGCAAAATGCACCAAATACTCAGTTGGCTTGTTGCCAAAGCGTCGCTGGGAGATGATGTCGCCGACCTCCTGAAAACCATCCATAGAASGTGGGTCTTGCATCCGTCTCCCGGGAAAGTCGTCATGATCCGCTGGCGTGTAGAGAGCCAGTTTGGAGCAATGAAAGACTGGGTAGATAGGCAAGTGGCTAGGCACCTGAATCGTAAAGGAGGGTCCTTCGGGTGCGTCCCCAGCGGGCTCTTTGATCGACCAAGCCCCCATCCATTTCGGGAGGAGCTTGCGAGAGACGTCTTGTTCAAGGCTCAATTCGGTGCTGAAACCCAGACGAGGTCTCCGACGCGGAATGGACAAGGAAGACGCTGGCGATTTGCCTGTTGGCGCATGCGCTGTTGCGTCTTAGCCATCTGGTCGCGTGCCTTGACAAGAAGCTCTTGCACCGACGCAAGAAAAGAAGATGGTCGTCGCTCTCGGCCGTGCGTGGAGTAATTGTGTCCAACGGTGACGTGACCGGCGAGCCGTGCTCGAACTCGAAGGGCGATATCCCAATAGCCGGGTGGATGGAAGAGTTGTAGGCCATCTCAACGTCCGACAGTCGCTCAACCTAGTCTTTCTGGTCGGGGCTGATGAGAGTGCGAAGGAGAACCTGTGCGGTCTGATGCGCCGTCTCCGTCTGGCCATCGGTCTGAGGGTGGTGAGCTGAACTGGGCTTGAGAGATGAGCCCCATCGCTTGATGAGCGCCAACCAAAAATCGAACATGAACCGAGTGTCGCGGTCGCAGACGATCTCCTTGGGGTAACCCTTGGTGCGAATCCAACCGGCGTACAGAACCTCAGCCAACTCCGGTGCCTTGGCATGATAGCGACAAGGCAAAAACATGGCGAACTTGGTAAGTCGGTTGACCACCGTGAGAATCCCATCCAGTCCGGTCTTGTGCTTGGGGAACGGGCCGGTGATGTCCATGACAATCGCTTCCCCTCGCCTCAACGGGACTGGCAATGGTCGTAGCTCACCGTACAGACGATGGTTGCGGGATTTGCAGCGTCGGCAAACCTCGCATGACTCGCAATAGCGCGTGACGTCGCCGAGAAGGTCGGACCACCAAAATCGCTGGCAAAGTCAGCCAATCGTGCGATTGACTCCAAAATGTCCAGTGGCGGGAGCGTCATGGAACTCGCCAAGAAGCCGTATACGCACGTGAGGATCACTCAGTACGCAAAAAAGGTCCTTCCCCCGCGTGTGCAAGCAAGTACCCCTCTTGGATCCAGTAGTGAGAAAGAGCCGGATTAGGCGAGGAGCAATTTGCGTACTTGTCGCGAAACTCGGGGTCGGCTTGGTAAGCGCGGATGAAGCTGTTCCGCAGGTCGTCGTCAATCTCGAAAGTTGAGTAGACCGCGGTACAATGATCCGGACGCCGTGAAAGAGCATCCGCAAAACGGTTCGACTTCCCGAGAATGTGATTGGGAAAGAAGTCGAACTGGTCGATGAAAGCCATCCATCGAGCGATGGTGCTGTTGACGGTGTCTTGGGTCTTGTAGAAGACCAACGGATTGTTGTTTGTTACCCAGCGAAATTGGCTTCGACCAAGGAGGAAATGTCGCCACCGCCTGAGCGCGTGGACGAAGGCGAGGAGCTCCTTCTTACGTGCATCGTCAATGGAATGCACGAGTGGCACTTTCTTGTTGAAGTACTCGACCGGCTGCCAATCCACACCATCATGTTGCCTGAGGACCGCACCAATGCCATAGCCTGACGCATCCGTAGTGACACGTGTGGGCGCGAGCGGGTCGTATATCCGCAAGACCTCCACAGACAATAGCGCCGTTTTGAGAGCGAGGAATGATCCCCGCGCCTCCTCTCCAAAGTCAAACGGTCGATCCTCGCAGTGAAGCTTGTTCAAGTGGGCCGCGATCTAGGAGTAGACTTTGATGAAGCGCTGATAGTAGCCGGTAAGACCAAGGAACGAGCGGACATCCGTGACGTTCCGAGGCTCCGGCCACTCTTGGACGGCCTGAATCTTGTCCAATAGCGGACTGATGCCCTCCGGTGTGACAAAATGGCACAAGTATTCCAGCTCTTGCCGGACAAATTCGCACTTGTCGCGGTTGGCCTTGTACTTGGCACGGCGGAGCGTCTCCAACACTCGTCGAACATGTCCAAGATGATCCTCCAATGTCCGGCTGTAGACGAGAATATCGTCTAAGTAGACCAGCGCGAACCGGTCCAACATTGCACGGAACTCATTGGTCATCGCCGCCTGGAATGTCGCCGGGGCGTTGGTGAGGCCAAAAGGCATGACCACCCACTCAAAATGCCCGTACCGCGTCTTGAATGCGGTTTTATAGTGATCATTCGGCTGAATCGAGATTTGATGATATCCTGATTTCAAATCCAACTTAAAAAAATACTTCGCACCGCCCAGCCGCTCGAGGAGATCGTCGATGCGAGGAAGAGGCCCCGCATTCTTGACGGTTTGTGCGTTGAGCTTGCGGTAGTCGATACACAATCGTAGATCCTTGTTCTTCTTCCTGACAAAGAAAACTGGTGCTCCATATGGGGAGCTACTCGGGCGGATCCAGCCCTTGGCCAACAAATCATCGAGTTGTGCGTGGAGTACCTTAAGCTCCTCCTCGCTCATCCGATAGATGCAACCTTTCGGCGGCACGGAACCGGCCTCAAGAATGATCTCGTGAGAGATCGGCCGACCCGGCACCACACCGGTAGGTGACTCGAAGATGTCGGCGAACTCGTCCAGCAACCGTACCACACGGGGGTCCGAAGACAAGTCCGTGGGTGAAGAGTCGGTTACCGCAACGGTCCGTAGGAAACATATGCCGATCTCCTCGGGCTGCTCGTAAGCACAAGTCGCCCGGAATGATTTGGCCGTCACCACTTGGCACCAGATCGAAGAGTGTGGTAGAGGAATCGTACACGCCATTTCCGCGCCGAAGGCGTCACGAACGCTTAGAGTCCGCCAATGGAAGTTGACCATATGATCCGCACTTGCAAGCCAAGGCATTCCCAGAATGAGGTCGAAGTCCGTGTCGAGAATATCGAATGCCACCGGTTCGCATGCATGAGGTGTGAAGTAGACCGGTACGGCCTCGATGTAATGGTCGAGTAGTTGCTGCGTGTTTCCATCCGCCAACTTGATCGCCGTCGGGTTTGCCTTTCTCCGAACTTGTGCGCCAAGGCCAGCTCTTTGCATAAAAGACTGGCTCATGAAGTTGTGAGTCGCGCCGCTATCCAGCAAAGCGCTGCAGGACGCTTGCCCAACCTGGATGCGGACATACATGAGCGGTGCATTGTTGTTATCGTACCGCTGTGTGCGAAACTCGCGGGCCACCTTGGTAACGTACGCCAGGATGTCCCCCACCGCGACTTCGTCATCCGTCGGCGAAGTTGGTAGTGCATAGAAGGAAAGGTAAGTGTGGAGATGAGCGCTAAGTGCTGCGCATTGCGGTCCCGGCAAACAGCCTGTGGTCGGGAGAGGAAGCCATGCAAAGTCCTCAGATGTGAGCGGGTCCAAAACCTCTATCTTGAACTCGCGCGCTGAATCCCGTGACGAACCACTTGAAGACGATATGTCGCTGTTGCCGGACGGAGAAGAAACCGCACACACTCCTTGTCCTTGAGCTTGAGTACCCAGCGTTGGAACGAGCCAGGCAGCATAGTCCTTAAAAGAAAATAGAAGCGGAGGACTGTCGACTTCCGTGTGCGCCTCAGAATGAAGGCTGGTCACTCGCGAAGAAACCATTTCCGAAGGCGTCGAGCGTGTCGTCGCATCACTCTCGGCAGTGCTCAGTTTCCCTGTCGACCCTTGCCCTTCAGTGGGCAAACCGGCGTCAAATGAAGATCGTTGTTGCACCACAGGCAATAATGCAATCTCTCGCGCGCCTTGTATGCGGACTCGGAGAGGTCATACGGGGTCCATGGGCTTGTCCGAGCTACTGCACCGGGCCCGGGGCTAGAAACGGTGTGTGTCTTCGGCTTGCCGCGCCCTCGGCCTCTGCCGGCGCGGCCACCTTTCTGGGCGGCTGCGAATCTGTCTCCTTCACTGGCAGACGCAGCCTCGCTGGTCTGGTCTAACGGCGCTGCCGCTGCGACCACGACCACTTGTGGCTGATGCTGGTTCCCGCTCGGGCCTGATGCAGAAGAACGGAGGCTTTTGGCCTCCTTGTTCGTAACGATGATCTGCGCAGCCTTGTCGAATAGTTTCGCCGTCGTCGTCAAGGTGTCCTCGACATGCGTCAGGGCATTGCTCAATGTCGGACATGACCTTGAGATGAAGTAGTGGCGGATGGCCTTGAAGCCCATCTGGATATCCGGGACTAACGTCAAGCGTTGGTACTCAGCGATCCAGTCCGTACTCGGCAGCGTGCCTTGTTCGAAGACCATGAGCTTGTCCATGGCTTTGATCTCTGGCGGCTCCACCTGGATCCGCTTGTGCCACGCCGCCTTCAGATCATCCCAGCTGATCATGGTGTGCAAGTCCGCTGCTACCACTCCGTACTTGGACAACAAGTTGTCCAACCACGCTTGACACGCGCCCCCTGAGCGAGAGTACAAGTAAGCGTGGTGCTTGTTTTCCTTGACGTTGTGGAGCTGCAGCGTGAGCTCGAACTTGTGAAACCATGGAATTGGATCTGTCTTGATTGAGTCGTGGAAGATCTCCTGCCCATCGAACTTAGGAGATGTCTCGCGCGGCTCCGGACTCGAGGTGGTGGCGGTAGTGCAGATCCGCTGCTGCAATTGTTGCGTCACGCTCTGCTGTAACTGTGCGCCGTCTTGGAGGGATCCGACGTGCATTTCCAATGCGGTGAGGTGGTCGGCAGTGTTGGAAGAGCCTGCGTTGGCGGCGTCGACTGGTCGCTGCTCCACCTGTTGAAGGCGGCTTTGGAGGTTGGCTACCGAGTTGTCGAGACCAAGGATCTCTGCCTGCTGTGTAATGCAGGTTGCCAGGAGATCCGTGAGATGCGAGAGGAGGAGCGCTATCTTGTTTGCGCTGTCCTCCAACTGGCTGTTCTCGGCCTCGCTTCGGCGGCTTCGCCATTTTGCTGCCATGGTAAGTAACGCCCGCTCTCCGATGAATATCTTCTCACGATGCTGTGTTTAATCTTCATCATCAGCCCTTGCTTCTGCCTCGTCGTGCTGGCGCTGTTGTTGCACGGCCAGCAGACGTGCCTGCTCGGCATCCTCTGCCCTTTTTTTGGCTGCTGCGGCAGCGTCATCTGCTCGCTTCTTTATCTCGGTACTCCAGTCTAACATGCGGGCCTGATAGGCCTCGTCTGTTTTACTGACCTTCTGGTCCACGACTGTTGTCTGTGAACGCAACAGCATAGGCCAGACCGGTGCCTGTTGATGTGGTATCCCTTGCTGCAGACGTGGTAATGCTGACGTGTCCTGCTGACGTGGTCTGCTGACGTGTCCTGCTGACGTGGTCTGCTGACGTGGCCTGCTGACGTGGCAACTTACCAATGTCGTCACAAGGGTACCCGGAGACAAGCAGCAACGACAAGGCGAGATATGGCAACAACGTAGGTGGGGAGGGGTGGGTGGGATAATCGCCCAACTCACACTTAGATAAGGAGCCACTAATCAAACCAGAAAAGTTTGAACTTTGCAAAAACAATTTCGAGAAACTAAAAAAAATAAAAATCCCGTTTTATTGCAAGTTCGGTAGGTCTCCCTATCTCCCTCGAAGTACGAAATGATCTCTAAAAGCGAAGAAAAATTTCGACTTTAGACCGCAACCGATTKATAGAACCAACTGACAGAATCCAACAACTGCGAAAAAAGTCCGAACCGAAATGACAAATATTCGGATTTATTCCGATGCGAATACTCGCAGTTTAAAAAAATAATATGTGCAGGAGGTATTTCCCGTACCGTTTTCAGAAAAACGAATTTCAGAAAAGAAGATATTCCGAAGTTCTAAGTACGGGAAATGCAACAGAAAAATCGAAATTTTCAAAAAGAAATATATTCCGTATTTTTAACAGCGAACTTTCGATTTTTCAAAAAGAAAAATGAAAATAGGAATTTCAGATGTTGCGATATAGCGATTTTCCACAGCAGAATAGCGAGAAAATAAAATCCGAGAAAAGAAAAAATTTCGATTTTTTTTTTTTTTTTGTAGTAAGGTCAAGATCGTGATTTTGGGGTCTAACTAGTATGTCCTGATCAACAGAAAAGACTAACTAGCTTTTTGATCCCCGCACACGTGTCAGATCAGATAGTCCTGATTCACGTGCAAACGCTCCGATACCAACTGTTACATGCACAGATATGCAATGTACGTAATAAACCGAGAATCTGCAACGTGATGAAAAGGACTGAATAGACAATGCGGTATGAGTAGAATCTCGACAAGCAATGTACATTCTCATTCATACATAAAGATGCTGAAGAGCGCAGGGAAGACTTTGATACAAAGACTGACCTGACAGGACTGACCTCATTCACGTAGTTCAGAGTAACGAAGCAGAATGCTAGACTACCTCTAACTAGCCCAGTCAATGTTTGAACTCAGACTAACATGCATTGTATCCATCACGAAGTGTGAAGGAGCCTGGCGCTGCACACAGGAAGAAAGCGCCAGGTCCAGACATACAAGGACGAAGAGATAAGGGACAGACGAAAGGAGGGAAGAAGATGGGAATGTCGTTAACACCAAGTCTTGGTCACCAATCCCAAACAGTCCCTCGTTGCCATGTCTGAATCCCCGAAAGTCGAGTCTGGATCAAATGTCACCAAACTCAATATCTCTTCTCTCATAGTCTGCAGATGCAGTGAAGTCAGAAGTGAGAGGGAGAGAAGAGATGGGGGACTGAGAAGGAGAAGAAGAAGAACTCTCTGTCTCTCTCTGTTGCGAACCAAGTACTAACCTGTGATGTTGGTGCTGTGCTGCAGGTACCTCGAAGACGAAGCTGGAGCAACGGCGCTGCAGGTAGGTGCCTCTGGCCTCCGCCAAAGCTCTCTCTCTCTCTCTCTCTAGTACTAACTAGCTATGGCGCCCAGCGCTGGAGACTACAGCTACCTACTGCGCCCAGCGCTGAAGACTACAAACTAACGCTACTACTCTACACTGCAGCGCTCCCTCCAGAGTGCTGCTCCCGAATCCTGAAGGCTACAACTGCCGAACTGCCTACCTCGGAAGTGCCTGGGAAGTCCTATGTACTACCGCGGCCTGCCTCCTGACTACTGGAGGGAAGTCAGGCCGAGGAGGCAGCTCTTGCCAATGCCGAAATGTGCCAGGGGCTGGCGTGCAGCAGCCTGCTTGAGGCTGGCGTGGGAAACAGACTAATAATAGTCTGTTTCGGAAACCCTGGTTCGGTGCTTGAGTTTCAGGGCCGGTCGTTCTGATGAACAACCGAAAATGGCCCTTCGTTTCAGGCTAAAAAGGCTGTTGCCATTTTTAGTCTGAAACGACCAGGGATAGGCCCTGGACTTCAGGCTTTTGGCCTGAACCGACAGGGGGCCTGTAAGCCCTGGATTTCAGGCTTTCAGCCTGAAATTCAGGCTTTCGGCCTGAAGTTCAGGCTTTTGGCCTGAACGCTGTCGGGCCTGCAAAATGGCCCGTGTGTGCACGCGCTGCATGTAACAGCTGTCTGTATCTACTCACGAAAATGGCGAGAATCCGTTGTCGCTCCACTACCTCATGAAACACACTCACGAAAATGCATTTCTTGAGTAGACAGAACCTCCTCACCCCTGGCACTCTTGACTATTCGAGAGCTCCCGCCTGCAGCGGCGGGAATTTCAAGGGAGGCATCCAGGACCTTCAAAAGTAGAGCATTTTTTTGGAGTGCACCTGGAGTCTGGGCGGACCACAACGTGCTGGCCGTGTCGTGTAGCTCTCTCAAAGAGCGGTCTGACATCCGAGAGGCCTTCTTGACTTTGACCTTCTAGAGTAAGGCTTAGCGGAGCGATGTTCTCCTTTTCAGTCGTTTCTAGAGTCCGACAGCTCTAGATTCGCTCCCGAAAATCTTCGAGAGTCTAGAGTAGTGGAGCGAGACCCATAGGGCCTCGCTCTCGCTCCACTACTCGCCATCCGCCATGCATGGCGGATGCGACTTCGTTCCACTGCATCGCCAATAGCCACGAAATGGACTCTGTCAGAATTTGGGTCCGAAATCACTTGGCGATGTGTCGCCAAGGCTTTCCATTTTCCCTGCCTGCAACGGCCCTTCGTGGAGGTGCTACTCCTCACCCCTCCGCGAAATGCTTCGTGTGGCCATGGCCCCTGACACAGCGGTCCTGACAGTCGACCTGCATTGTCCCCTAGTGTTGGCGAGTTTTCGCTGCACCCGGAGTGATTTCCAGTCCGAGTACATGGTGAAGAGAAGGCCGCCACCGTCCATTAGCTCACCATCCACCACAGTCCGGGGAGCAGGCGGGGACAGCAACCACAGTGCACGTGGCGGCGGCTATGTAATGGAACCAAGAGCCGTTTTCCGCCAGAAAAATGCACTTTTCGGCCTCGCCAAGTCTCGCCACTGTTTGTGGCCGACGGAAAGTAGTGGAACAAGGCCCATAGTGTTMAACATTCAACATTAAAAAAAAAAAAAAAAAAAAAAGAAACGTTTGTCTATCTTTGGAAATTTTCTTCTCTTCCCTGTTTCCAGCATATGCCTAAGCTGGGTATGGCCCCCAGAAATTCGGGGTTGTTTGTGAGGGATTCAAGGCCTCCTTTCATTGATATTCAAAGTTTAAATTTCTTCCAAAAAAAATAAAAAATAAAAAAATTCTTCTCTTTCAGGAGGACTCTTGTGGTCTTTAATCAATCCCCCATTTGTCCAGCATTTCGACCAAAAAATGGAAATAATAATTATTCAGGTCATCATAATTGGACTATCCT
The DNA here is from genome assembly GCA_003427395.1 of Chara braunii. Lineage (NCBI taxonomy): Eukaryota > Viridiplantae > Streptophyta > Charophyceae > Charales > Characeae > Chara > Chara braunii. The sequence goes on from BFEA01000257.1 coordinate 74,139, forward strand.
CACTTCGGGGTTGCTCGTGTCAACCGGGGCAAGGTCCCACTTGCGCAAATTAGGAGATTTCGGCTGTTGATCTTTGCTATCTACGCTCAGTATCTCTTAATTCGTGCAAGTGGGACCTAGCCCCCGGGTTCCAAGTCCCCCTAGCAGGGTTGAATTTCCTCTACCCCTGGAAATGTGCAGAAATGATGTTGAGTTTCCCCAACTGCACAGCTCCACAAACGCGTCCAGCTTCAAGCTTTGAGGAAACTCAACCCTGCTAGTGGTACTTGGCCCCGGCTAGGCGGATTTCCCACCAGATGCTTTTCCCAAAGGAAAAAGGAAAAAAGGAGTTGAATGATGACGAGAGAACCTACGATCAACCACCCCCTTACCCCTCCTGCAGGTTGCCCCATCTTGTCCTCTCTCTCCTCTCTCTCTCTCTCTCTCTCTCTCTCTCTCTCTCCCCTGCAGGTTGCCCCATTATGTTCCTCTCTCTCTCTCTCTCACACACACACACACCCACACACCCACACACCCACACACCCACTAGCACAGGCCGAGAAGCATTGACACGTCTTTCGTGCGTGAGGGCATGTGTATTTTGTATTCGCGCCCCTACTCTCCACATGCACAAACGACAAAAAATATGGCGGTGTATATTTCCATCTTCTAGCGCAAGATTCAGTCTCAATTTGCACATTTGGAGAGCAGAGGCCCGTAAATCCACAAAAAAGAATGGTTTATTGTGAAGAATCGTCGTTGGTTATTTCAACCTCCTGCCGTCATCATCAGGCACCTCAAACGACTACGTCGTCCCTCGGGACATCCGTTAAAATTGGAACTATACAAAGAAGATTATAAGGGTGACAAAAAAAAAAAAAAAAAAAAAAAAAAAAAAAAAAAAAAAAAAAAAAAAAAAAAACCGACTACGTCGAGCTGTTAACGTTTGACGCTTCATCGGACCTCGCTGCACTGCTTCATCTTCCTGTAGAACATAGCCAGAGACACCGTTATACTTTTTGTCTTTTTTTTGTGCATGTGGAGAGTAGTGCAGCGAGGCTCATCATCCTGTGAATGAAGAAATGAGGTCAGGGATTCCTTCTCTGACAACGGACTTGACCCTCGATCCATTTTCGGCGCGACTTTCAAAGAGTCGTCATCACGGGCCAAGTCCCACTTGAGCCCTGATTCTTGATTTCTGGCCACTGATCTTCATCTTCGTTATCTACGGTGAGCAATTGAGCAATTGAGCATTCGGGTAAGTGGGACTTTGCCCCCCAGCAGGTTGAACCAGAAACAGAAACGCAAGCCTGGCAGTCTGCCCAAATCAGATGCATTTGAGAAGGGTGTCGGCTTTTTCACCTCCACGGCCCGCCCGTGCAATCCCGCGGCACCCGTACAGCGTGGAAACCCCTATGATCCTATCGTTTTCCTCAGATTAGAACTTACTACGTACTAGTCTATCTATCTATCTATCTATCTATATGGTCATTACAGTTTTACGTTGTGCCACTTTCCGTGCAGCGATAATGACCGGGCGTTGATCCGCGTAAGGATGGTAGTAGACCGAATCACGTCTGCACCAGTCAGACTCTGCATCTGTGGGTGCGCGGGCACGCGCACGCGCGTGCGCGCCGGAATCTATTTATGATAGTGGGAGGAGGAGAGTGAAGTAACGTAGCGGCTAACGCGGTAAAGTAAATAAAATGTATACATATGAAACTCCAACGAAACAGTTTGTCACAGCCCCTCGTTTGTTGTCCTCTTCTCCCCCTCGGCCCCCTCTCTGCCTACGCTTGACTGGGCGGCTCTCTCTCTCTCTCTCTCTCTCTCTCTCTCTCTCTCTCTCTCTCTCTCTCTCTCTGTGTGTGTATCGTCAATATACAGCTCTGTTTGACGATATATATATATATATATATATCCAGCCCCTCGTTTGTTGTCCTCTTCTATCTCTCTGCCTACGGTTTACCGGGCAGTTCTGTTTTGTGACGATATATATATATATATATATGTTGAAGTGTATAAATTGGCCAGTGAAGAGTTCAGGAAGAGCTGTGTGTGCTAACCAGTTTGTGGGGTACTCAGTGGCAGGCGCCCGTGAAATTGTTCCCGCCCGATTCAAGACCTTTCGCCGACCCACCGACACATCGAGAGAGTGTTTTTTTCTTTGATTTTCGCTGGATGGATAGGGACAAACCTACGGGCATCGTCCATCCATTGGGTGATTCATAAGGAGAACTTGGATGGGTTCGAAAAATTCCGCTCCCAATGAATGGACGATGACCGTAAGTTTGTCCCGATCCATCCAGCTCGGCATCCAGCCACCAACTTGCAGTAGGGGATCGAAATGGATTTGATGAAGCCGTCAACCCAGTCCATCTGACCGCTATTCAGCCATAGATACAGTCCTAACTTTACTCCTGCGTTCGCCCAATCCCTTAATAATCAATTCGTCGATCCTTCCCAGTCTATCCATCCATCCGTCCATCGCAAACCATCCAATCCGTCCATCCTCATCCCTCCATCTCATTACTCCCCCCCCGCCCTCCTCTGAACCCTCATCTGCTCGACGCCCGCAATGTTGGCGTCGTGTCCACTCCCTGCTCGATCCCTCCTCCTCTCGTACCGTCCGCGTTTTCTTTACCCTGATCATCGCTCACTCTTCTCTCTCTCTCTCTCTCTCTCTCTCTCTCTCTCTCTCTCTCTCTCTCTCTCTCTCTCTCTCACACACACACACACACACACACACACACA
>BFEA01000257.1:143312-154432 GCA_003427395.1 Chara braunii
ACACACACACACACATGAACACACACACACACACACACACACACACACACACATACACAGAGGGTAGTTTTTGTACTTTTTTTTCTCACTTTTTTTTTTCCACGTGTGTCCTGCCACGTGTCCGAGGCCCATTGGGCACGACCTTGTTGATCGGACTTCAACGGGAAGCCTCCGTTGTAACGTTCAACGGGGATTCAACTCGGGCCTCATGGCCGTTCAACGGGTTCAACGGAGTTGAATAAATCCCGTTGCGAGTTGAATGGACACACAGACGAGGCGGCTTTGAGAAACAAGGCGCCCAGGGACCAACGTTGTGTTGAATTGATCGGACCCGTAGCCATATGCGTGATCAAGCTGATCTGTGTTTGCTCTCTCTCTCTTGTGTCAAAAAGATTGATTGGGGGACGCGCGAATCGCTTTTGTTCTGAATGACGTCTCAGGATATTTCGTGATTGATTGACATGTGGACTGACAAGTACCCTTCGATTGGGCACCAGCCTCCCGTATCTCCCATCCCAACGCGACCTTTTCCTTACAGTGAGGAAAGGACACGTGTATGTGAATGGGACGTACGAGAAGCCGTTGCACAAATCGGCGGGCAGTATTACTTCCCTTCGGCCAACCGTTGTTCTGGGTTCGTAGAAGCCGGGTTTGTTATTATCGATATGCACTTCCCACCTTACTCGGTATTGTTGTTATTTAATGAGTTGATCGTCATTCCGTGGACGGCAGTAGAACCCCACTGGCCGCGCACTTTGTGCACCGAATGTTAGCGTTTTGCGCGCTACGAGTCCAGGGGTTTACACTACCGTGTGCGGAGTGAAGACGAGCATAAAGAAAAAACCACGCGACTGAGACCCTCCACGTCAGACTCGGAACTAACCAGCGGACGACGATGAGATTTAATACGAAAACGGGACACGCGAAACGTGCCCAAGCCTTTCTGTTCTAAACGACGGGATGTAGCCCGGTGGGAGGCACGACAATACTTTTTGGATTGAATTTGGATCTTTCCCTCTCTTCCCGCCTTGCCCGCGCGCGCATTCCGTTACGCGCGAAAACGATCGACTTGCTCCATCGGACCAACATTGGGGATTTCAGTTTCGTCTGTGTCCCCACACTCAATTTCCAAAAATCCTTGGCACACCCCATCTTGCTGTTTTTCTGGGCCTCTTTTCCGCACAGCTAACACTCCGAACGGAAGATAGCACAGGGCGTGTGGTTGGTATCGGAGCCGACACGTGTCGGTTCTGATGATAGTAAGTCGAACTGGCGAGAGGTAGGAGAGACCCTCCACGAGCTCGTCGAGATCGCCCCGTGACCAGGTCTCAGTCTAGTGCGACTGCGCTAGCAATACCAATGGTGGACGGTACTAGGGTGATCGTTAGCATCCCTGCCCCCTTCCCCTTCTTCCCCAACCATACCCATCTCGAGGCTTGGTTGAAAGCTGTCGAAGCTCAAAACTACAGCGCAGCCGATCTTCCCCATGTTCTGACCTTACTACTCCGCAATATATCGCACGACTGGTTCAGAAAGCATACATGGGTAGATTGGGAAACTTTTAAGCATGCATTCTTGGCTCGATTGGACACGGTTAGCGAAGATGCCGATTGGTACATACTCAAAAATCGACCCCAAGGATCAGGGGAACTGTTACCCGATTTCGTTGATCGATTTCAAACCACACTGGATAAATCCGGGCGAGACGAGAAATCTGCTCGAGATTTGTTTATTGATCACGTTCGAAGTCCGACCTTGAAAGGGAAACTGCAGAAAAAGGTTCCGCCGAAAACAACCCAGTTATCGACTATGATTACTAAAGCGTTGGAGCTAGACTTGGCTGATACAAAAAAATACATCAGCCAGGGAGACGAGGACATTACAGATACCATACGGGATGTAACGGCCAAAAGGCGATCATGGTTACAAGCAGTCGAACGGTTTTATCCCCGCCCCGACCATGATCTTCCCGGCGGGATCGTTTCCGATATCGTGACGGCTTCTCCTCCATCTCCCCCGGTGAATCAATCGATCGCAGCCGTTAGAAGTGGAATTTCATCTGAACCCCCCTCGCCGGCCGTAACTAATCTACACCTTGCCCACATGATCCATACGGCTGCTACCAAGCAGTCCGAATGGATGAGCAACTTGATCCAAATGTATTCCGCTCATATGGAACGGATGGAACAAATAATGAGCAGGCTCATTAAGCCTAACCCACCTCTTGCTCGGCCTGCCCCTGCATCGTTTCCACTCTTACCTGCCCCGCCTGCTCTAGGGTTCACGCCTTTGTTCCCTCATGTAGCTAATCCAGCAGGGAAAATCGAATGCATTAACTGCAAGCAGCCCGGGCATTTCGCCCGGGACTGTCCGCAGCCGAAACGTAATCAGCCTCCCCCTGTTGCGGCCCCCGTTGCCCTTAATCAAGGATGAGTGGCCGCTCTGATGGATACGAATCAAGGAGGAGAACTCGTGGCATATGCCACAGAGCAGCCCTCCCCTTCGATGGCAACGGCATCGACATCGCGAGCTTCTTCCCCCGAGGCCGCTGACGTGGTCGATCCTCTCGAGTATCTCCATCTCCCAGGCATGATCGGAGCGATCCGATCGATCCCAGATCATCTCGAGTGGGTCGATCGCGAATCCAATCCAGGACCGCAGTTTCGGACAGGAGACATTGATGTACTGAGAACGCTCAAGCAGTTAGACATCTGCGTTCCTATCCCCGTAGGGCATCTGTTCACCATATCTGACGCGGCGAACGATAAACTTTTACAACACTGCCAGAAAAATCAAAAGCGTTTCACCTATCAACGCATACAACGGATGTTGAAGAAGAAGGAAGAAGGTGAGGAAGTGGTATCCCCTGAGCCGGACACTGAAAAACCTGAAGCCGCACGCAAAGCCGCCATCTCTTTAGCAGAAAAGGATCACTTCGTACGAGCTCGGCCAGTACTATGAAAAAGTGCGGAATGTGACTGTGAAGTTTGCGGTAAGCCGTTTAATGCCCTAATCGACACAGAGTTTTCTGCAGTGGCCATATCATTGGAGACTGTTAAAAGGACGGGACGACTTGGATCCATTCTTCCTCAATCTAGCAAAGACAACTATGTCTCTGCTGATGAGGAAGCAATGAACATTGTAGGCATTATCGAGAACATGGCGGTAAAGGTCGAGCGAGTACACGTCCTTGTTAACGCACTCGTAATAGATGTACGTTCCTACTATGTGTTGTTGGGATTACCTTGGGCAATGGCGGTGGGCGCACGTCTGCATTTCGATTCGAAACAATTGGTGCTCACACAAACTGGGGGAAAGCCTCAGACTGTTGCTTTGCGGGTTTCCACCTGAACGATAAAACGGGTTCTTAACTCGCCCCAAATAGGGATGATCCGAGGCATTGATCCCAAGGAATGCTCCCCTTCGCGCCTCGGGGATGGAATCAGGGAACGAGAATACGAAGAAGAGATGCCCAGTAAAGAGGAATGGAAGCATCTGGTTGAACTTTTCGAACATGAAACCCGCGAAGAATTTCAAGTGTGCCCCGACACCGCTCGAAGCTTCCACGTGGATTCTGAAGACAGTGCATTCACACCTCTAACAACCCAGGTCAGTCCTTCAGTCCTGCTCGGGGAACCTTTATTACAAGTTTCCGATTTGGCTAATGATTTGGAACCCCCTCGCACCTTGTACGAGGGAGCTCTTTCCTTACAAACGCGTTATTAGCAAACGGAATAGTATTTGGACGTTTCTGTTTTTCCACCCCGATCATTACTAACGACAGGAGCCACCATCGCCTTGATTAAACAAGAAGCGGAGGCACCAGTAAGTGACGTGCCGAATCTAATGCAAGAAATGACGGATCTAATAGGGCTAACTGTGGAACCGACTTCGGTTGGTTCAAAGACTGACGCCGAAACTAAAGAAACAGAGATGATCAGCCCCGCTGAGTCCCAGATGATAGCAACTTCCTTTTCTGTTCGCACCAGTAGTTCTGTTTTCTCAAGTGTCCATGAGCGGCGGGAACGACCGGTTGATTGGATCGATATGCCTCTGAATATGTCCGGGGAATCGACGATCCCCCTCCCGAGTCACGTCCCCGTGGAACTTCGAAAGTCGTTAATCTGTGTATTGAATGGTTATGCAGAAGTGTTGAGCGTGCATGACAATGATATTGGGTTAACTAATGTAATTGAACATGTTATTCTCACAAGAGATAATCCGCCCATTAGCTGCGCTCCCTACCGATACTCGCCAGCTGAACGAGCGGCCGCCTTTCAGCGGATTAAGAAGTTCGAAGTTAATGGATGGATCGAACCCGCTAAAGGACTCTGGTTTTTTCCTGTAGTGATAGTACCCAAAAAGGTTGGGGGGATTCGCATTTGCATTGATTATCGAAAGCTGAATGATATCACGATTAAAGATGTGTATCCCCTCCCCCGGATTGATGAGTTATTGGATGCGATTGGGAGTGCTCGATTTTTCAGCAAGTTTGATGTTCGTCATGGATTCCATCATCTTTTTGTCCAAGAGGAAGATCGACCGAAAACAGCGTTTGTGCTTTTCGAAGGCACGTGGCAATGGATTCAATGTCCGATGGGTATTTGCAATGCCCCTGCAACTTTTCAGCGGACCATGAACATGGCTTTTCAGAATTTCGTACGGAAGACTCGTTTGGCACAGAGCATCATCAACTACTGCGTGATTGTGTACATGGATGACATCCTAGTGTATTCGAGTTCCTACGAGGGACACGTGCAGCACATCGAATGGGCACTGCATGCGTTACGAGATGCAGGTTTCAAGGTGGCGCTTGAGAAGTGTCAGTTTTTCCTCACCACCATTTCTTTCCTGGGGCACGTGGTGACAGACAAGGGACTCCAACCGGAGCCGCAGAAGGTGGCAGCTGTCAGGGACGCGCCAGTGCCTACCACTATCACGCAAGTTCGCGCCTTTCTGGGTCTAGCCTCGTATTACCGAAGATTTATCAAGGGCTTTGCAGCGATTGCGAGACCCCTCACAAATCTCCTGCGCAAGGATCATCCGTTGATCTGGACGCCGGAGTGCGATCAAGCGTTTTCCAAACTCAAGGCTGCTCTCATTTCGGCTCCGGTCCTTATAAGACCAGATCCCGAAAAGCCTTTTGTTCTCATCACCGACTGGCAGCCAGAGGCGATTTCGGCGATCCTTGTCCAGGTGGGACCAAGCGGACTCGAGAGTGTGGTGGAGTATGCGTCCAAATCAGTACCTGCCTGCAAGCACATTTACGCCGCTCCGACGGGAGAATGCTATGCGGCTCTCTGGGGAATCAGTCACTTTCGTGCTTACCTGTATGGGCGAAAGTTCACCCTGGTGACTGATCATGAGCCCCTGTTGGCTCTGAAGAAGTCGAAGGATTACTCGGGCATGATTGGGCGATGGGCAACGGTGCTGCAGAACATGGACTTTGACATCCGTCATCGGAAGCACGAGAGACATGGGAATGTGGATGAATTGACACGACTACACCGGCCAGAGAAAGTTCCGAGGAATGAGGAGGTGATTCCGTGGAACGAACCCGAGCAGAAGATTGGAGCTCGATACAGCCAAGTGGAGATTTTGTCGAAGCAGTAAGTGATACGAGGACGAAATTGCCTGCTCTACTCTCTCCACAATTTAGTCCCGTCTCTCCCCTTTTGTCATCATGACTAACCCGCCTGCCTCCACAACCCCTTCTTCTCCTACTAATTCTGCCCCTCTTACTACCTCAACTTTCTTCGACACCCTCCCCGATAAGTTCTGCTATTTTTGCACCTGTATTGCACGGGTTTACAGGGTCGACTGTCATCCCTTCGAGACCGGATTTGTTGATTGGGTGGAATGTGCCACGTGTGTCAATCGTGCGCACGGAGCCAGCGTTCTATATCGAACGGGTAGCAAGGAATGGAGGTGCCCCCTGTGTAGAATGAACAAACTCCCCACGGAGGTTCGATTCGAGGCCGCCCGTACGGACGGTCCTGAATACGACGAAAAATACCGACGGGCACAAGTCTGGCCGGATAAAATTTTATTGGCGAAATTAGCGGGATTATCATTGGGCCATCTCACCAAACACGACAGACGTAGGGCGACCGAGAGATCTCGGGACTATCAATGGATCAACGGTCATTTGGAAAAGCGTAAAACTGACGAATCGGGTTCGTGGCTGACAGTTCCCCATCCCTTTCAGAGATACAATTGGATCCGATCTGCTCACGAGGAACAGGCCGCTCATTTCACGATAAGTGTCACGGAGGCAACTGTAAACCAGAATCGATGGTTTTGGTCCAATATACGAGATGATGTCAAATACATTGTCGCTAACTGTCTGGTCTGTGCCGCTTATCGTGCCCCTATACGGGGACCAAACATGATCGTGCCAACGGAAGTAGAGCGTCCTTTTCAGCGAGTCAGTATGGACACGACAAATATTGACGTACCACCTGGCCCAAACCGCAGTGAATATTCTATCCTGTTAGTATTAATATATCATTTTTCCAAGTACATCGAGGTCTATCCCTGTAAGACCCGAAAAGCCTCACAAATAGCCATGTACATCGAACGGTTCCTCTATACCAATCTAGATACTGAAGAAATTCTAACCGACAATGGATCTGGATTTAAAGGTGAGGTAGAAGAACTACTTGCGCGAAGAGGCGTCACGCTCYGACATACGGCACCCCACGTGTCCCAGTCGAACGGGTTGGTCGAGAATGCCAACCGTATGATTAAAACTGCCCTTCGCAGGAACTTAGCGGCACACAACACGCGTCCGTGGCCCGAGATCGTATATCAGTTCGTCGGCATCCACTAGGCCACCCCTCACGAGTCTACGGGGTTTACCCCCTTTCAGCTTCGAACTAATAGCCTCCCCTGTGTCGATTACCGAGGTAACTCGGAAATTGCTGAAGCAGGGGGTAGAGACGCGTGCAGCCCTCAAGGCCAAGGCCAAAAGGTACACCGATTTGATGGAACGGGCCGTCCCGAGGCTAGCTCGAAAAAGGCAAAGGATGACCGAGCTGGCCCACGGTAGACAGGTCCGTAGCTACGAGGCCCGGAATGGAAATATAGGGTCCCAATACCAGTATAAATTGGGGGACCTAGTGCATGTACGTAAATGTGCACGCGACCGGAAACTCGCTCCCAAGTTCTCTGGTTGTTTTCACGTTGTCGAACTCGGACCCAACAGCGCTAACACGGTGCGCATCGCGCCTGAGGCTAGCGCCAGTCATAGCTCCGTCCCCATCGTCAGACATACCTCCTACCTCCGTCTCCTTCCTACTTCCGATTTTCCTCCCTCTTCTTCCTCGGAAAGCGAGGAAAACGACGACGATCTAAMCCTCTCTCCTCTTTCTCCCTCTTGTCCCTCGTCCTCGTCTCCGACCTCCCCATGAGTTTCATCAYGGAGCGGGTTCTCGACGCACAGCTGCGGCAGCCACGTGGCCACATCTCAGAGATCCGGCAAGTTTGTCACCCTCGGCTCATTACGGATCTCCGCCGTTTGATGCGATTCTTCTGCGACGAAGGTATCTGTGCCGCCGCCGTGTTTTGGATAGAAGGAAGCCCTCACGCGATAGTGTTCGCGGAGGTTACTGCAATTCATCGGCGAGCGGGTCACAAAACAAGCCACGTCACCACAGTGGCGGCATTCACCGGCGACTTCAGCTCGGTCAATCCGTAGCGGCATACCGTGATCTTGGCCTCGCTGCGCAAGTGAACGGGGCAAGTGTCCAACGTGTGGCAGCATGTCCTCGCCCGGGAGGGGTATAAGATCATCCCGATCTTTGCATCGGACCTTGACGGCATTCGCCGATCACTGCAGGAGCGGCCAGTTGCGATCCCAACCCTCGTCCCCTTCCCCCATCCCCAATGAACCACGCCAATTTTCTCGCCCCTCTCTCTATCTTTCCTTTCCCCTCTCTCTTCCCCTCCTTCTGGCAATCCGATCTCCACCCTTCTCTCTCCTTCTCGTTCAAACCTCTTTCAGTCCCTCTTATCAATCCTGGACATTGGCGGCTGTGGCGCGAGACTTTTGAGGAGTTGTCCTTCTGCCTAACCCGAGTACAAGTGAAGTGGACGGGCACTATCGAGCACCCCACGTGGATCGAGAATCCGGAGCCGTTGATCATACAGGGTTGGAGGACTAACGAGGAAGGAGATCTTATTGGATTCCTCTTTGGATCGGTACGACCGGGTCGTCGTCAGTTCATTGCACAGGAGCTCATCGCACCAATCGTGCACTTGGCGGGCGATCTCTCGCCCGACATCTACTTTCAGAGCGACAACAGTCCTGCTCCGTACATTTTCGAGCAATCCTTGGATCCGTACCTTCAGTGGACTTTGTGCTTGGAGGAACCTAGGGACGAGGATACGCTACCATCGCGGCAAGAGTATCTGAAGCCGTACGAGATCATCCCTCACGCCTTCTACCCGAGGGCAGAAGAAGTGGTGATTGACGACGACAACGAAGAAGAAGAAGACGACGACGAGGAAACATCGGAGGAGGGAAGCTATAGTGAACATAGCAAGGGCGAGTTGAGTGAGGAGGAAGAGGAAGAAGAAGGAACCGGGTCCGAGTGGGAAGCCCCGCCGGAGGAAGCGACGCGTACGGGAACGGAGGCGGAAGATCCGGAAGCGGCGCGAAAGCGCGAACAGATTGCCTCCGGAAAGCGCCAGCTGGAGTTCGCTTGCGAGGCTAGCCTGCGCATCGGTAGCGATCTGACCAGGGATCCAGAGCCGCCGAGGCCCGAAGATGGCGACCCTGCAGCCGCCGCCACCTCAAGTACCGCGCGACAGAGATGGCGCCGATCCCCCTCCTCCTCTAGCCCCACCCGTCCCCTTGTTCGCCCACGTACCAATGCGGGCGATAGGCCTTCGACCTCGGACGCTGCCCCGCCGACCCCTTGATTTTCTCACCCTCGAGCAGATTCATACCCCCGTCACCTTTCCTTCCCATCCTTTCCATCCCCATCTCTTCCGCGACTTCTACTCTACCCGTCTACTTGCCACATTCCACCCCCATGCCTCCCTTCAGTCCGCTGCTCCCATGTTCTGCTGGCATCGCCTGCTGTTCAGCGCTGCATGGGAGCAATGCAACGTGGTAGAAGTTTACTGCATCACCACGGGGACAATCCCCGCTTGCCACCACTTCGAGATCTTTCGAGCGGCGCTTTTCCGTACCCTCTCCTCCTTCTATCGCGACTACCTCGCCTCCCTCCCCCGCAGTGGCGATCATTTCCCCCGCTTCCACCGAATCATCCGATATGAGGAGCTCCCGGTGACGATGGAAGGGATGAATCGCTTCCTATTCCCACTCCCCCCCCCTCATCCCCGCGAGATCCCCGGCATGTACCGCCTCTACTGGCCTATTCCAACCAGGCGGTAGATCCCATTCACTTGAACGCCCCCCCCTTTTTTTTCTCTCCTCCCTTCATCGGCACGAATCGGTAAGCTTCGCGAAGATCACGCCATCAACGATAACATCAACCTACGCGCTGATTCGACAAACGGCAACGAGCAAGGGTGCAGAGCACACGGAGATCAAGTGGACCATGATGGCGTCACCTGGACGATCTCCACGAGGTAGAGGGTTGCATATGACAGGGCTACAGAGATCTTGCCACGGATGTTGTCGCCATCTCATCCGCGGCCCAGTTATCGTTCCTTGTACTTCTTTCTGCTCTGTTGATACGCTTGGTTCCTCATGCATCACTCTGTTGTCCCCTCTTCTTTTTCGCCATGACATGCAATCAGGAGATCGCATAATTTTGGAACCCCCTGCGCGTCACATATGTGACGAACCACTTCTCGACCCCGTGCCATCTTTCGTACCCTTTCTTTTATTTGTATCATACCAACCCCGTTTTGAGTTCTTGCTTTCGGGTGCCGCATTTTCCTTTTTGAGAGTTTTTTCGACTGCTGAGTTCTGTTTTTCTTCTTGCAAAGTCGGGAAATACATGGGAATTTACGTGCGCCTTAGCAAGCGCACTGGGAATTGGGCTCGGTAGTTGGGAATTCAGGGATAAGCGAAACTTCGACGTGTCCTTTTTGGGTGTGTGAATGTTCTTGGGCGCGTCGGGGAAAACTCTCGGAATTTTGGGTGAATACGAATAGGCGTAGGATTTTCTTTTCCCGCGTCACTTTTTCGCGCACGGATATGGTGATTTCAATTTTGAATTAGGATAGAAGCAAGTTGTAACCGTTTCGGTGCCTTTTTCTTTTTTTTTGTTGACAGCGCCGTGCATGCAAAAGCTTCCTCCTCTCTGTCCCCCGCATCGCTCCCTCCCGCGCCTCCCTTCCCTTCTCCCTCCTTTTTCTCTCTCCCCGTAATTGTTTTTCCTTCTCCTCTCTCTCCCTCCCGCCTTGCTTTCGCGCGCCCATTTCCCTTTCTTGATCATCTGAATGTTGGACCCGTCTTGCGCCACCTCTCGTGCCTTTTCTCTTCTCACCCTCTACGTCTGGCGTACGACGCCCGGTCGATCCCCCGATAACTCCCGCTCGCCAATCAGGCGCGTAGATCGATTGGACCTTCCTATCGCGCGACGAATCTGATTGGTTGAACCTTGAGTTTCCAGGGATCAGCATGGCGTTCGTAGAGCACTCTTCTCAAAGTCTTCTCCTCCTGCTTCTTCTCTTACACCTCAGCTTTCCTGTCGCCTTCTCCCCCTTCTATCTCCCCTGTCGCAACTATAAAACCCGCAAGCACGTCCGCAAATCTCTCTTACGTTCTCGACTCCTAAGCCAGCTTCCGGGAAGTAGTGGCTAGGCAGAGTGGATTGATGCGAGTCGGAAAGTCCTGTCCGGCTGACGATAGGCTGGCCGGTTGCGCACTTGATCGCCACGACGGACTGTGGGATCCGGGCGAACCGTGTCGAATTTACGACAGCGGGGTGACGATCGCAGTGGTGGGAGTTAGCACGAGACGGTCGGGATCGTCGGTGCAGGTATGAGGTCCGATGATTGGAGTTGAGTGAGTGATTGGCCCGGGGCCATAGTGGAATTAACGGCGAATGCGCCTTTGTTGCGGATTGTTATCCTTGGCGTGAGTGTAAGGCGGCGACGCCGAACTTTTCTTTTTTCGGACCTTGTCGTCTTCTATTTTG
>BFEA01000257.1:162473-195281 GCA_003427395.1 Chara braunii
GTTCAGTTTCTGAACGGAAAACCCGCGTTTAATGAACGCGCGGTTTCACAGGGAGTTCATCTTCCCTGGGACATTCACCTTTTGTCATTCTACTGGCGGCTACTGATAATTCCCCTAACGTCAATGATTTATTAAGATCCAATCATGCTATAAGAGAGATCTTGTTCTGAGAGCGATTCCAAAAGGTGTTTGTTATTCTTAGGTCGGAATCCATGTCTTAATACGATCGCCGAGTTATTAATACATCCTCAAAATAAAGTTCAGCAAATTCACACATCTGATGTAGGTCATCGAAAACTATCAGATGGGTGGAGAATGAGTGTAGTAATGTCTTTATTGGTGGGTGTGATTTTTGTAGTATCAGACGACAGAATGATCTTTAGTTAGTCTATCACTTGTAACGATGTTTTTTTTGGCTCAGCCACTCTTTCCACTGTTCCTGTTCTTGAATATGCATTACTTCCACTTTGGTCAATAACTATTTTTGTATCATTGTCCAATACGCATCTGAATCATCAAGATTCATCATCATAACCCAGACTCTCTTCTGCAACTTTAATTCTATAAGTGATATATTTTTCCTCCCTTCTTCGATTTTGTACCTTAATTAGAAAAAGAATGTTGAATGGTCGCTGTTGTATATAAATTTTCACCTTCGCCCAGTCATTCTCATTAGAGAACAACTCTTTAGCTCCCTACCAAGCCTCTAATTGATTTTGCACCCAGTGAATTATACTTGGGTCCTTCAGCAGAGATACATTCAATTTGTAATATTTTGGGCCCCTTTTTGGGGTTCCACTTATTTGAAACCCCCCCACCACTTGCCTGTGGTCTGAAAGGTATGAAATGTGTATATCCACGCCTACACAGTCCTGCCACGGATGACCTTTCATCAAAAGGTAATCCAGTCTTCTTCGGACTGGTGGGGTTTGTGAACCAAACAAGTATAAGTTTGGGTGGTTGGGTGGAGTATTCGATAGGCATCGACCAAATTTCTTGATATGACGACCATTTCGTCAAAATTGACATTTTTTATTTTTTGAACGAAATTGAAACCGAGTTTTGTGGCCGAAAACTCGTCAAAATTTGTTGTTCCTGAGGATCCAACGTTTTACGAACGCTGGACCCCTGGCTGAATGTATCTCTGCTGAAGGACCTAGCTTGAGGATCCAACTTTAATTCTATAAGTGATATATTTTTCCTCCCTTCTTCGATTTTGTACCTTAATTAGAAAAAGAATGTTGAATGGTCGCTGTTGTATATAAATTTTCACCTTCACCCAGTCATTGTCATTAGAGAACAACTCTTTAGCTCCCTGCCAAGCCTCTAATTGATTTTGCACCCAGTGAATTATACTTGGGTCCTTCAGCAGAGATACAGTCAATGGTGGACCTGTGGGGGAGGTGGGTATGGGTAAAATTCAAAGTGGGGACTCAGGAGGACTGGACCGTTATGTCTATTTATGTACATGCTGATTATAACAAAAGACTGACTCAACTAGAAAAGTCAGTCTTTTGTTATAATCAGCATGTACATAAATAGACATAACGGTCCAGTCCTCCTGAGTCCCCATTTTGAATTTTACCCATACCCACCTCCCCCACAGGTCCACCATTGACCCGATGATTACTGCATCCAGGTTTTTGTGGATTAAAATTGTCGTCTCACCTCTTGTGCCTTGTGCAGACGACCAACATTGATGCCATACCACCAATTTTGAATTTCGCCACAACGAAGTTCATCCAATTTAGTTTCTTGAAGATATAGCACCTATATTTTATTCTTGTATAACCATGACTTTAAACGGTTTTGTCTTTGCTTAACACATGTGTCACACATTCCCCTAACGTTCCAAGAAGCAAGCCTTAGCTTGCCTCTAAGAGGCATGGGAGACTGCATGACCTGTTGTGAATTGGATGTCGCTTCCTATCCCTCGTGTTCCTGTAATTGTTTCCTTCGTCAACTTTCATCTCCTCTCGAAGTTCAACAACCATTTCGTCAAAATGGACGTATTATATTTTTTGAACGAAATCAAAACTGATTTTTTTTGCCAAAATCCGGTCGGAATTTTTTGCTCCTGGGGGTCCGGCGTTCCCAAAACGYCGGACCCCCTACATGTATCTGTTCTATGGTTGAGACCAGATAACAAAAAATAAAATAAAATAAAATACATATTATATTTTTTGAACGAAATCAAAACTGATTTTTTTTGCCAAAATCCGGTCGGAATTTTTTGCTCCTGGGGGTCCGGCGTTCCCAAAACGCCGGACCCCCTACATGTATCTATTCTATGGTTGAGACCAGATAACAAAAAAAAAAAAAAAAAAATTCTCAACCATAGAACAGATACATGTAGGGGGTCCGGCGTTTTGGGAACGCCGGACCCCCAGGAGCAAAAAATTCCGACCGGATTTTGGCAAAAAAAATCAGTTTTGATTTCGTTCAAAAAATATAATATGTCCGTTTTGACGAAATGGCTATTGTTCTTTCCCGCAGGGCTTGGAGCAGGGGCATTAACTTGGGTGTGAGGATCGAGTCCCTCTGCGCCGATGTCATTAACCACTCAGCAATCATTGTCGCCGAAATTTCAGGAATCACTCGGATACCCTGCAATTTTTCGTTGAGTGGAGAAGACAAGGATGCAAGGGAAACCAACTTCTGTTTTGCCTTAATAATACTGTTTCTTTCATCATTCATTTGCACTTCCATCAAGGCATAATAGAATCGTGCCCTCTCCCCTGTCCTTGTTTCCACATCCTGACCTTCCACCCGAGTCTAAGCAAAGAGCCCAGCGTGACGCCTTCCGCCGGGCCCAGTGGAAATCAGTGTGGAGGCGCGGGGGACTTGGGCAAGGAAACCGGGCTCGGCGTTTCGTGGAGGCCCGGGGCAAGGCAATAAGGGTGCACCGTTTCGCAGTGGTACCGCAGGCAGGACAGAGGTCGCGGCGCGCGAAACTTGGGCAAGGAAACCGGGCGCGACGTTTCATGGAGGCCCGGGGCAAGGGAATAAGGGTGCGCCGTTTCGCGGTGGTACCGCAGGCGCGGCAGAGGCCGGGGGACCTGTGTGGGCGTTGCGCGCTGCCGTGTGCGAGTGCGAAAGTGCGGTGCGTGCGCGGGCCCGCGGAGTTTTTTGCAATGCGTGGGTGCGGGGTGGCAGAGGGCCGATACCGGGGTGCAGGTTACGGTCGGGGTGGTGTGGCCATGGGTGGCAACGACGCACACAGCGGGGGAATAGCGTGACAGCGTTGTGTTTCGCGTCGTGTGGGGTGGAGGAGTGGTGTGGGAGTGGTCTTTCAAATGGTGCGATCTCGGAGTACAACGACGCTTGCGCAGTGAGCGAGCAGCCCGAAAGCAAGGACGCGCTCTTGAGGCGGAGCGGCCAAACTATAAAGTGTGAGAGAGAGAGAGAAAGAGAAAAGTGGAGCGCCACAAAGGTAATGATGCGCGTGTGCGGAGGATCGGTAAAGCTATAAAGTGTGTGTGTGTGTGTGTGTGTGTGTGTGTGTGTGTGTGTGTGTGTGAGAGAGAGAGAGAGAGAGAGAGAGAGAGAGAGAGAGAGAGAGAGNTCTCTCTCTCTCTCTCTCTCTCTCTCTCTCTCTCTCTCTCTCTCTCTCTCTCTCTCTCTCGCTCGCTCGCTCGCTCTCTCGCTCTCTCTCTCAGCGGATATGCTGACAAAGAATTAAGCATGACCATCAGCCTCGAATTCCCTCAATGCCATGTAGTAGAGCACTGGCCTGCCTTCCTCTCTGTAATCATCCCCTACACCTGTCATCCATTTGCGGTCGTGCAAATTGGCCACACTGCCCAATTTTCTGGTGAGGGCCATATGGCAAACGAACGTATGCTTTCCTGTCATCCTGCTCTTGAGCGTAGCCAGCATCCCATCATACGATGTTTGTTGTGCGATGTGCAAACAAACGTCTGTTGTGCAATGTGCATGTTTGCAGTGCATGGTCACTGGTAGCCGTCACAGTGACTGGTGCATTGAAGCTTTTGTGTCAGCTCGCCAGCATCTCATCTGTCTACTAGACCCAAAGACCATTGAAGGCTCGTCAGCAGTCCCTGTCATAGTCCATTTCACTCCTGCCCATGTTCTTGGGAAGGTTGCATCAACCCCTAGCCCCTGCTCCTGCCTCATTCCCAGGATTTTTTTCTTCCCTTACCCGAGCAGTAAGGGGCCAGAAGGGTGACGTGCACGCAATGACCCGGCTATGGAGATGATCACTATGTGTTCACTATGACACGTAATGCCTTACATGCGCTGACCCATTATTCGTCTGAATTTCACCTCTTTCCTGTCTTCTTCTTCTCAGTTGGGTACATGTGTCCTTCTACTGGCCTTTCCTGAATAGAGCCTATTCTCATCTGGGCAAGACAGTCGGAACCCGACCGGTGTCTAGGCACTCGCTGCTCGACTACACAACATTTAATGTGGGCAACCTTGTATCCTGTAAAGTGGAAAAGGTAGGAAAAAATGAAAACAAATGGGAAAAGCAAAACCAA
Source organism: Chara braunii (assembly GCA_003427395.1). Classification (NCBI taxonomy): domain Eukaryota; kingdom Viridiplantae; phylum Streptophyta; class Charophyceae; order Charales; family Characeae; genus Chara; species Chara braunii. The sequence goes on from BFEA01000257.1 coordinate 166,976, forward strand.
GAGAGGAGAAAGGAGAAAACAATGGGACACTGCCTTTGTCTCTGTTCTTCTTCGTCTCTCTCACTCTCTTGCTCAAAAAAGTGCTCTTAGGTTGAAACTCTGTGGCAGTATAAAGATGCAGGCACCGGACTTCAGGAGGATGCATGGGAGCAAGCGGATGTTCATAAAACTGTATGACGAGAATCAGATTGGAAGCTGTGCTAGTTCATGGTGCGCCCTGTGGGCACGCATTCCTGAGAGGAAGGAATGCAAGGGGAAGCGATAGAGAGATGGGTAGGTAGGTTGAGAGAGAGAGAGAGAGAGAGAGAGAGAGAGAGAGAGAGAGAGAGAGAGAGAGAGTTTTCCAGCCATGCACGCAGACAGATAGAGAGAGCACACTTCCATCGATGGAGAGAGAGAGAGAGAGAGGGAGAGAGAGAGAGAGAGAGAGAGAGAGAGAGAGAGAGAGAGAGAGAGAGAGAGAGAGACACAGACAGACAGACTCTCTCTCTCTCTCTCACACACACACACACACACAACCTCCTGATCATTCGGAAACAGTCTGCCACAGTCATGTTTTTTTTAGTGTATAGTGAATATGATGACAATTTTTTTTTTTTAATAAAAAACCCGAGCAGTGTAACAACAACAGCCCCGCCCCCCTGTTCGTCCCTCTCCTCTGCCGCAGCGTGGCTGCGGCGCGTCCACTTGTTATTCATAATTATAGTATTACTTATGAGGGGAGCATCTGCTGCTGTCATGACCAATTTCAAAAGTCCATCATTTGTCTGAGAAGCCAGAACCATCATTCCCTTATCTGAGTTAGCACACAGAAGGGGGACCAGGATAGGAATATCCTTATCCTCACGCCCCCCTGAAGTAGTGAGGGGTTGCACTTCTTTCAAGGCGATATGGTGGCCCACATTTCTATTCCCAGAATCCCTATTAATGAGAGATTACCTGCGTCACTCTGATTCTAACTCGGAGATATGGCTTTTCCCTATTAATGAGAGATTACCTGCGTCACTCTGATTCTAACTCGGAGATATGGCTTTTGACATTTCTTCCATTCTCTTTGGGGACTGTGTCCTCGATCTTTTGAAGGGTGAGTGCGTACTCTTTTTATTCTTAATCCTTGCTTTGCCTTTGCTAATAACGGCTTCTACCGCTTGTACCAAGGCATTTTGTTCCGAGTTCTTCCCGCCATCGTGTTCGTCACCCTCTTCCATATCCCCATTTACTGCATTCTTCTGAGTGGGCGTATGTTCTGCATCCTTGTCTGAACTCGAGACTTCCTTTTGATTTGGTCTTCCCCCAGAATCCGAGCGATGCATTGAGCCCGAATTGTGATTGGCGCCTGACCTATGAGACCCCTGGAGGCTCCCTATTGTGTTACTTATGTGAGACTTCACATCGTCGTTCTTCCTTGATCCCTTTTGCCTTCCAGAGCCATGGTGGGAGGAGGACCGAGAGACTGATTGACCCCTCACGATCGAAGGTCTTGTTTACCCTCAGAGTTGTAGGTCGTCTGATTCGTTGTTTGTTTACGACCAGTGAAACGCCTGAAGCCGGTGGCAGGGGGTTCTTCCCCTAGCGGCACGAATCCTAAAAAAGGCGGGTCCGGCGTCATACCAAGAGTCCTCATATAATCTTATAAGTTTCTTCTTGTTGTCATTCGACAGGATCGATGCTCTTTCTTGGAACAAAATGGTGATTGCATGTTCTTGCAACCAAGTTAGGTTTAATTCCGAAAAATTTTCCTTCGGATCGAAATGGGCGAAATCTTCCCCTAACTCGGCCGACGGCCACTACAATATCCAACCCAGAAGATAAGACGCCATCTCTGAAACAAGCCTCAAAATGTGAGTTTATCTGTTTTTTCTCTTCTCTTGAATAAACTCTGGCTGGAGTCGACATACTGATGGTAACACGTCAACGTTTGGGAGAATAGCCTTAACTTGAGTTTACTTAAGTTCACTAGAAACAACCACTTCCCACCACCATGCAACAGAGGGAGGAAGGAGGGGGGGGGGGGGCGGTAGAACGTTTTTACCTCCTGCTTTTCACACAGGAGTGACGACATGGCTAGATCGTGGCTGACAGGCGAGCTACATTCGAAGTGAAAACCCTCCAGTTCATCTGGCGTTATTGTATTACCGGTTGTCGTCATGTCATAAGTTGTCGAAGCGTCATCCTCCAAAGAGGCACGGAGGGGTCTTGCGGGCCGCTCATGGTTAGGTTCCACCCAGCCTCAAAAGTGGTTTGCTATTCAGTGTGAAAGCAGTGTTCTTAACCCTAACCTCCATAGCTTAGCTATGGGGGCGAGCGGCAGCTGTGGTACCCTTGAAATTATCGAGCCTGAAGCATTGGTACCGCAGGTGACATCCGCAAGGAAGCACGCAGTAGCGCTGCCCAAGCGGCGCCCGCCCTTCTCGGACTCTTTTTTTTTTTTTGATTTAATCCCCTATCGGCAAGAGCTCGGGCTCACACAGACATACTCGCCCCATCCCCTTACCCGACCGTCTAGTCTCACACACTCTGACACGCCCGACTCTGCACCCTAATGCGTGAGATTCCATTACTTTTCCGGTAGCGCGTGGTCACACCGTCCCCAAAGCCTCGCCCCCCAACACTGTCCACCCTTCTCTCCTCCCCCAACACTGTCCACCCTTCTCTCCTTCCCCTCCACCGCCTGCCTTTAGTCCGAGTTTATTCTGTTTTTAACTTTTTATTGATTACGTGGACGTACTCGCCATTTTCCCTCCTTCTGCCGACTAGTCTCATACACTCTGACACGTCCGACTCTGCACCCTACCATGTGGGATCCTACTACTTCCGTAGCTCGTGGTCACATCGTCCCCAAAGCATCGCCCCCCAACACTGTCCGCCCTTCTCCCCCTCCCCTCCACCAATCGCACCACCCCCTGTTCCCTCCCACTCCCTGTACTCCCGACATCCCATATATCTCCGACACCTTAATTCAATCCCCTTCTCTCACGTGCCTCCCTTATTATTTTTTCGCTATCATTGTTAGTCCAATGCTCCTCCCCAACACACTCTCAGTCTAATTAATCCATTCCCCCACCGATCCACACACTGCATGCGTACTTTCCTTGCCTCCTCTGCAGTCTTTCTCCCCCATCTGCCCGTAAGGTTAAATCTTCAGAATATTATTCTAATTTCCCTTCCCAACTTGCACCTCACCTCGATACCAACTCTATACAAACAAGCCTCACAGAAAGCTTTTGGTGGACTACGGTGCTCTCACCCTCTTCCCTGCCCCACAGCGGCACCCTCCTCATCGACAATGCTAGCAATGCCAGAGGAGGAGGTTACACGCCTAGCCAACTTGGTGAGTTGTTGGTATCTCGACCACGTCAATCAAGACATGTCAGAGTATATTGACGCCACCACCATAGACGAAGAGGAGAGTTGCATGGAAATTCACCCAAAGGATAATATCAGGGTAATTGAGGAGGAATTCCTCAAAACAATGAGTGTAGCTATCATCTTCAAGGGAGAGGCCAAAAATATGGCAAATGACAAGAAGACCATCTTCGAGGGAGAGGGAGAGGCCAAAAACATGGCAAATGACAAGAAGAATGCTTTGGTTCGCTCGCTGGAAAACGCCCTCCTGCCTGCAAACAAGTTAATAACGCACAGGGGGGTAACACACATTGAAAGTAAGGCACAACTGACATACATAGCAAAGGTCCCAGAAATCGTTCAGTGGATGATCAACAGGGGAATGGAAAGGTTTGTAGATAAAAAACAAAACGTATGAAATATTAAAATCCTTTTTCAGACCATGGATGTCACGAGCAGAGTGGATACAACGGAGAGAAGAAGACAAAAAAAGTGTGTGTTGCGTCATGGTGTTACGATTTCCAATTAACGCCCCTTTTTACATTAAGTCAAGCATTGAAAAGGTCATGGGCAGAGTGCTCAACGGGTTCGACCCAGTCGATGATCCGATCGAACCTAGACTGGGGAACCTCAAATTCCAGCTGCACAGTGATGCAGAAGCGAAGTACGTACGCTCTCTAAAGTTTTCGACAATGGACTGGGAGAGAGTACTTGACAGGGGACCTGGTGAATAGCAAGACCCCCTGGTGCACTGGATGCAGACGGTACCTCAGGCTACCTGACGAATGTATTTTCACCAAGGGTGCTAGTTCCTCAGCAGATCAGAGGAAACAGACTCCTACAGGTGCTCGGCAGGACACCACTGCAAGCCCTGGTGTGGGTCAGAAGACGATTCCCCATGGTTAAACCCTTTACTCCCTACGCAGGGTTCATTCCCATGGCAAAGGTCCCTTTAAAGATGAAACTTTAAACCCTTTATTCCCCATTTCGCAGCCAGTAGGATGCGTTTTGCGGTGACAACTTTTGTCGTCTAGCGGCCGTTTGCCATTTTCGGCATGTCGATGACAACTTACAGGGGTTTACAGGGCGGCGTGCGGTGCAGGGGAAGGGTGCGGTGCCCCTTTACATAGAACACACAGGCATACAACGACTCATCAGTTCTTTAGCGCGGTGCGCTCAGACATACTGCAACCTTTATGCGGTAATGGTACATACCGAAAATAAAATAAAATAAAATAAAATAAAATAAAATAAAATAATAACCGGGGCTTATTCATATGCGAGCGGTCTGACTAAGGGGAGATGACGGAAGTGAGTAAGGAGAGGGAGGAAGAAGAGAGGGAGAGAAAATGAGCAAAGGGAGAGAGAGATAAGAGGGGAGGCAAGGGAGAGGGCTATGACCCTRGTGAGAACCATGACTACCTCTTCCCCAAGCTGCTCCTCTCCTTTACCTCTCTCTTGCTTGCCTTGGTCTTTCTCCTTCCCTTGCTTGTTCCAGCGCCACAACTCCTGTTTGCCGTTCCGCCAGCGCTTCCGCATTCCCACAATTGAGGGCTCACCCCTTTCTYAAGTGGCTCGRCCTCTCTTTTAYAGTGAAGAGGCCGGGTGGTCGGGCAAGGTGCAGCAGCCCCTGGGCTAAAAATAGCACCGGCTTATGCTAAAATTAGCACAGGCCTGTGCTAAAATTAGCGAGGTCTCAGTCCCGATTCTGGGACACGAACAGTCAKTCCCATGCTAATAATAGCATGGGCCTGTGCTAAATATAASGCGGGCCTGTGCTAAAATTAGCRTGGGACTGCGCTAAAATTAGCATGGGACTGGGACATCCCGACTTTGGGACACGAACAGTCAGTCCCGTGTTAAAAATAGCATGGGCTTGCGATRAATATAGCGAGGGCCTGTGCTAAAATTAGCGTGGGACTGTGCTAAAATTAGCGCGGGACTTCGGATAAAAATAGAGTGGGCCTGTACTATATTTAGCACCGACCAATAATAAAATTACTGCCGGGCCTAATYAGACCCGACTTTGGGATACTAAGGGTCAGCCTTGTTTTGAAAATAAAAACACCCCCTTAACGTTAATAAGGCCTAATACAGCATCCCCTTGACCATTTCGGGCCGTACCCTCCCCGACGCGGTAGGTCCGGTCCCAAGTGGTCAATTCTCACTAACCCTTGGTCCGTTTTCAGTGCCGTTCGGAACGGCCCCTACTAATTCGGCCYTTGCAAACAAGGCGGTTCAACCCCAAAAGCCGCGATTCGATCTCCATGGGGCTGGACCGTCGTGTCGTCTTGCCTGTTGACTTGACCCAAGGGGCCAAACCAGCGTGTCAGCATTCTGCCGATTGTGACCGCACACAACCCCGCATCACGGAGGCGGAGCGCGATGAGTCAACTATACGTTGACGCAGCGCGCCGCTCTCCGACAACCATACCAAACCCCATTCCTGGCGTCTCCGCCAGGATCTGGCCACTATAAAGAGCCTAATAGCCTACTCATTCTCATCATTCATACAGGGACTCACATCGTTCAGTGTAAAGCGCTACTTACGCTCTTGCGACTACCGCCGCCTTCATYATTCTTGCTTGCTTGCGCCCTTATTGCACTAGTKCTTACCGTCGCGCAGCCAATTAGCCTTAGCCATGGCGCCGAAAAAACGAGGTTCGGGCGCTGGACGTGGGAGAGGAGGTCGACAGGGAAAGGCGCCAGATCGACCAATCGATCTGACGTACGAGGAGAAGAGATCCGAGGAGGAGGAGGAGGAGAGATGGGGAGGAACACGCTTGCGCCATCGCTCAGAGGACCGGCGCGGGCGCACTTCATCACCGAGGTCAATGATGTACTATACATATAAATACGAGCAGCGCTATGGCAGCCCGCCTCCACGTTTCGAGTCGCCCTCTCTATCGTACCTTTTGCCATATCGTCCTTCTTCTTCTTCTTCTTCTTCTGATCAGCCACCTCCTTGCCAACTCACCATCCTGCCACAGCCGCCTCGCCCTGCGCCACCACCAGATCCGCCCGCCGTCCGCCAGACTGCGCCGCCCAATCATCGCTCGTGCATCATACTTGCGCTATTCTTCATATGCCAGCTTGAACTGTGCGGTCTCATATGCTATCTGATATATAGAGGCATCATATAAAACATATCTAAATCATCAAAGTGCTCGCTCGCTAGGGCTCGAGTGCTTGCTCAATAAGGCATAGACCTCTGGTCCAAGCCACCATCAAAATCAAAGAAGGATTAGTCTTATCAAACTTGCATGGTGCAGTCACCGCACGCAAATATCATGACCGCTCATGCAGCCCAATCATACTACCAGTCCAGTTTTCTTGCACTACTAAATCAGTCTCAATCTTAGGTCAATCCTCTCATTAGGTTTGACCTCGTGCATCATCACAATCATACCCAATCTTAGACCAAACCCTATCATTAGGTCTGACCTAGCAGTCCAAGTCTCAGTCCTGGCCTGCGCATCTCAACCTCATCGGATCAGTCCATCTCATCAGCTCAACATAATCCTCATCATTATCTTAGTTACAGTCCAGCCAGGGGTGGATATGGGACTAACCATCGAACTCAGGATCATCCAAGTCATTTTGACCAAAGGCCGCCTCATAAGGGGGAAACATACCAAACCCGTTTCTCTTTGTCTGCTGGCTCTGTGTCACTTACTGTCGGGTCATACCAAACCCCATTGTCTTCGTCTGGCTATAGGGTACCTGCAAAACAGAAGTCATGTCATGCCAAAAGAAAACGAGAAAAAGGGTCTCCCCTAAAGACCCTTGACAACAACCCTTCCTCACTCACTCTCAGAGTCTTACCTTTCGACCTTCAAAGAGCGCCCCCGCTCGCCCTGGTGGGCTCCTCCGCTGACCCAACCCGGCAAGCAAAGCAAAGTCAGTCCTGATTCCCAGTCATGGCGGTCCGACCACCCTCCAAACCCTTCCTCGGAACAGGTCACGGGGAGCCGCACACCCCTTCATGAAGCCCTCACTCCGATGAGTTCAGACTCATGGATCAGAAGCTCATTACTCGACATCAGAGCATCTGTCTACTCGCTTGACTTCTTGACTAACGTCCGACTCTTTGCAACTTTGCGGGGAGCCAGCCAACACCCGACCAGACCCGGCTGGTGAGTCAAAGCGAGTCCACAATTAAGCTTTGCAACAGTGGGCTAGGAGGTCATAATGACCCTGTTGCCAGCTGGGCAGTGGATACCTGGCTTCGCCCGATGCCAAGGAATGCTCCTGGAGACACGACTTCCTAGAAACACCCCGATCATAGTGATAGTAGGAGTCTACCACCTTGATCAGCCAAATGTCGGATTTAGACTGGGAGAGGCTCAGGATGAGTCCTTCCTTTCCAGCAGGCAGACCAGGTCACCACGCGGTGACCCGGGAATGGCTAACCACTCGAGGGTTCGAGGCTATCAACCGCTATGGCTCGGACGCCCCGTCAACCCAGCTAGCCTATGGACCTGTGAGAACCTGCTTCAGGGAATCATCTCTTGCTCAAGAGACGCAGTTGAAACTCTCTGCCTCTTCATGAAAGACATAAGTGCTAATACCGCAGGGGACGCCACTGTGGTTAGATTCTCGTCGGTGAACCGTTGCGAGAACCCGGCGGCTGTAGTGGGAACACTCCTTCCATTACGAAGAATGCAGCAAGCCCCAAACCGCGACGATGCTGAGTGATCTTCCCCCCGACCACAAGATCGGACAGATCACTCCATCGACTATGACACATGACTGACTACCTATCCCTTCAGAGCTCGGTAGTGCCTGACCGTGAAGGCCCATCTGGAAAGGAACCCCATCCCGACGATGCTGAGTCCTTTGCCACTAGAACACTTCAATAGGTTAAGTACCACCATCTTTTAGGAATAACCAATCAACTTGTATCAGATGATCTTAGGCAATCCTCCTTACGCTATCGTACTAGGAGGTTACCCCATCAATTGAGCGCTGACTTATGAGAGGAAGAAAACATATTTTCACATTATCCCAGAACCATTCACTCCACAATGACATGCAAATCAATAAAATACAATAAGAGGCAAGAACTAAAATCCCAAGCACTGCCTCCCAATCCCCTAGGCATATCCCAGGACTGACACGTGACAAGCCAGATACAATGCAATGAACTGAAATTTAAAATTTTAACTTACATTCATACAAAAATGGTACCAATTTGACAAAAGAGAAAAGAATCAAGAACCTCTCTGTTTGCTGTCTATATCTGGTTTACTCCCASAGTGAGCATGAATCATAGAACCTGAACTTAAGAAGTAAGGAAGGGCATGCTCACACTAGCACTTCCCTTAGTGTATCTGACTGCAATTATAGTAGAACCTGGATGCATCTGACTGTAATCACATCCAAAGCTGAGTGAAAAAACCCCTATGTGAGTATGCCCTCSCATCCCCAAATACTACCATAGTGCATCGGTACTACCAATCACTTGTAATATTGGTTCTATCACTTGTAATTTTGCTTCACTCTTTTGTTCTCAGATGTTGAACTGTTTCTTGGTTGCTCGTCTCGTTGTTCTCGGATAATGAACTGTTTTCATCGGTCACACGACATGTTGTGTGTTCATGTTGTGTGTGCTTCGAACGTGTCATGCTGATGCTTTGTGTGTGTTGTGCATTACAAATGAACACTGCTGAACTCATTGTATATATCTGACATGGTGATGCGGTTCTGTGTTTGTTTCTTATCTGCGTGACCCAAACCCCAACTGCCAGTTTTGGTTATCAAATCATGAGCTGTGTCAGGTTGYAGCTAAAGACACAGATCTGGAACCGGTTTTGGTTCAAGCTGCAGATGCAGACCTGAACCGGTTTTTGTTTAAATGGCAAATGCAGTTTTGGAACGGGTTTTGGTTTCTGCGACTAATACARATTTGAAACGGGTTTTGGTCTCAGTTGGAGATGCAGATTTGGAACCGGTTTCGGTTTCAGCTACAAACACGGATCTCGCACTGGAACTGGATCTAGAGTCGTTGCTGCACTGCCAGTTTATGCAACTCATCGTCTTTTTCATATTCCTCCTCTTCGTCGTCCTCTTTTTCCTCTTCCTCTTCTTCGTCCTCCTTTTCCTYCTCCTTTTGTTGGTCCTCTTTTTCCTCCTCCTCTTCTTTGTCCTGCTTTTCCTCCTCCTCTTCTTTGTCCTACTTTTCCTCCTCCTTTTYTTGGTCCTACTTTTCCTTCTCCTCTTCTTCGTCCTCTTTTTCCTCCTCCACTTCTTTGYCCTCCTTTTCCTCCTCCTCATCTTCGTCCTCTTTTTCCTCCTCTTTATCGTCTTTGTCTGATTCCTCCTCTTTGTCCTCTACCTCTCCCACATTTTTTTTTTTYCTCCTCTACCTCCCCTTACTCCTCTACTCCCCCTCGTCTTCTCTTCCACCTGCTCTTCTTCATTCTCCTCCGTGTCCAATTCAATGAGATCCATGATCTTGATTTCTCCCCCTTTACTTTATCCYCCTCTTCCTTCTCCGCCTCCTCGCCGTCTCTCCTTCCTGTCCTCTTCTTCCTCTTCCTTGCGTTGCCACGTGTATGCACCCTCGTAGGAGTACGGATTCGTACTCTTGTACTCGTACGCTWCTCGTACGTTAGGGGCCGAGAAAGGTTAACAGAGTCCGAAATTTTCAGGATTTTTTCTGGGTCATTATAACAAACGTCCCATACCTTTTACGCCAGACTTGTCACCAGTCTATAGAGTGGACAGCAAATAAACCAACAGCAAAAAAAAAAAAAAAAAAAGATCAAAATGGCTTTAAACCCTAAGGCATAAGTGCATWTTCATGCAAAATTCACTCTTTTCAGTTTTTAGTATTTTCAGGATTTTTAAGGGCTGGCCAAAACAGTGAACTCCAAGACCCCAACAAACACCAAACTTGGCGCACGCTGATCTTGACAAAAAATAAAACAGGGCAACAAACGAAAAAAAAAAAAAAAAGACGGACCGGTCGTGTGTGAGGTCGAGAAGTTGGAGGCCCGTCGGTAGGTGAGTGCGGTCGGTTTAGGTGGTGGTGGTCACGGTTCACTTTCCTTTTCGGGAGATGGTCTTTTGGACACCGGGCACGTAGGAAATTTTTTTCTTTGGGCTCGCCCTCGTCCGTTTTGGAGTGTGGGTCTCGAAGGTCTTTTTTTACTGTTATTCGGGTTCATGTATGTGGGTGTTTTCTACATCACATTCAGACGTTCTTTCCAACGACAATTTCTTTTTTTTTTTTTTTGCCCGGCGGGGGCAATGTCCCACTTGCACGGATTACGAGATTCTGACCGTTGATCTGTGCTATCTCCGGTCAATATCTCGTAATCCGTGTAAGTGGGACCTAGCCCCGGGACGTGCCCCCTTAAGCCACAATCGAGCTCGCCACGGAGAATAAACATCATGTCACGAAGGAAAAAGGTTTCCAGAGGGCATATTATACTCGCAGGAGGGAATTGTGGACCTGTCAAATTTGGACAGGTCGGCCTTTCAGGCCTTTTTTTATTGTCATTATAGTATTACGGGAAACCCCGTAGCAGCCACATCCGTGCTCAAGCCTGCGTTGATACGACTGGGGGGTGTGACTGCGGCGATGCACGCAGAGTGTAGCGTCGTCGTGGTCTTCCGAGAACGCAGGAAGTGATGGGCAGCGTGGGCGAACGACTGCGGGTATGCAGCATCGTTGTGGCAGTCCAATAACGCAGGAAGTCGTCGCTGTCATGTGTGTGTGTGTGTGTGTGTGTGTGTGTGTGTGTGTGTGTGTGAGAGAGAGAGAGAGAGAGAGAGAGAGAGAGAGAGAGAGAAGACGCGCTCTCTGTCCCTTGTCTGCTCCATTGGTCTTCTTCTCTTCTTTCCCTTGATACCTTACCTCTCTCTCTCCTCTGGCTACCTCCCTTACCTCTCTCTCTCTCCTCTTCCTCCCTCCTCCATCCCTCTCCTTTCCCTCCTCCACCTGCCTCCTTCCTCTCTTCGTCGCTCATCTGGGCCGAGGTCCCACTGGCAAAGAGGATCGGGTTTTACACCTGAAAATTTGGACGTGTTTGCAGAAGACGGTCATTGTCCTGCTTTTCTGCATCTCTGCACAAAACGCATCCACATTCAGGTGTTTAATATACTCTCTCTCTCTCTCTCTCTCTCTCTCTCTCTCTCTCTCTCTCTCTCCAGGCCACCTCAAGCAGCAGCAGGCCGGTCCCGAGCCACACCAAGCAGTCGCAGGCCCTCCCGACCCGTCCCAACTCCGTCTCTGACCGTTTACCGCGTCTCCCTCCCACGTTGCCATGTGCCCTCTCTCTCTCTCTCTCTCTCTCTCTCTCTCTCTCTCTCTCTCTCTCTCTGTGTGTGTGTGTGTGTGTGTGTGACACATGGCAGCGTGTGCGCCCTTGCTGCAACGTGCCACCCGTGACCTCTTGTATGCGTGTTTTTTTTTTGTTTTTTTTTTTTCGGTGTGTGTGTGTGTGTGTGAGTGAGAGAGAGAGAGAGAGAGAGAGAGAGAGAGAGCTTTTACAAATATTGCCAGATTTCTGTGCTGGATTCAGCGCAGAAAGATGGCCAGATTCATTCAGAAAAGGCCTTTGCCTTCTTTTTCGAATGAATATAGCCCTATTTCTGCACTGGATTCAGCGCGGAATATGTCGGAGAGCGCAGCAGTGAGAGCCAGATGCACGGGCAGATCATCTGTCACCACTACACTGCACCTTTCCCCATCTTCCCCCTTCTGTATCGGCCTATGTGTATGCATGAATGTGTCCTGTGTATGCATGTTGCCTATGTGTATGCATGAATGTGTCCTGTGTATGCATGTTGTCACCATTGCTACTATGGCGAACTTAATAGCGATAGTTGTCATGGTGCGTATCTTCTCGTGATCTTCCTCTTCATGCTGAGGAAGTGTCAAGGAAAATCCTATGTAGTGTATCTGGCTACCATCCATGCCAGTGTGATGGGGGTATTCATTGGGGGGATAACGGTGGTCACATTGTACCGAACTTGGAGAGAGAAAAATGGCGTCGCTCTCTCTCTCTCTCACACACACACACACACACACACACACGCACGTGCGCGCGCAGACAAACACACACACAAACACGCGTACACGCACACACAAACACAGACACATCCTGGGCAGACTGTCGGGGTTCAACCTCCTGACAAGTGGGTGAAAGTCCGACGAAACAGTCTTCGGCACAGTCATGCTTTTCTTGAGTGTATAGCGATATGACAACACACACACACACACACAAGAACACACACAGACACACAAGAGGTAAGGAGTTGCCGAGTTGCAGCAAGGGCGCAGAGACTGCCACGTGTCACGCAGAGAGAGAGAGAGAGAGAGAGAGAGAGAGAGAGAGAGAGAGAGAGAGAGAGAGAGACAGACAGAGAGAGAGAGATGTCAGTGGCGTTCATGTGACGGTCTCATCGGACTGGTCCTCTTTATGTCGGGGATGGTGGACTCCTTGCAATGACCATCCGTTCTGTATGTGCAATTCTGTTTCGCCTGAGGTGCATTCCCACTTCAATAACGCTGAAGCATCGTGGAAGCAAACAGTGAAACAGTCGAGGGCTTGCGAAAGGCTGCATGCAACTATTGCATGCTAAGCCCAAATCTTGTTTTGTTTTGACTACTATAAAATGGCACACAGTGAAACAGGTTTTTCAAACTTGGTGGGGACATGGGATGCAGCTGTTTTGGAGTTTTGGTGGCTCATTATTTGTGTATGAATTGTGGGGAGTTCAAAAAAAAAAAACAGACATCCTTGGTGGCAAAACGGTTATGTATGAGGGTCTGGGCACACGGGGGCTATGTTGGAGTTCTAAAGTAATGAACTGGTCAGTGTAGTGACCTGGTTCATGCTTTTCGAGCATGAAAACCCTCCCCAGTTGGGCCTTCCACGAAAGCACCGAGGGAAGGGTGATGACCCTCGCTCTACTACTCACCACATGCACAGAGATATAAAATTAAATTATGGTGGTGCATTGTTCCATGTTCTAGTGGAAGATTCATTCTCATTCTGCACAATTGATAAGCATGGTACCTTGAGGGCAGTGGTTGGTGCCCCCCTCAACGTATCAGATGTCGTACAGTTGTTGATGATTAACCACAAGCGGGGTTAAGGTGGACAATCACTTACAGTGTAATCAGTCAGGGGATTCTGCAGACTGATGAGGATTCAGCCTCCAGACTGATGAGGATTCAGCCTCCTGATAAGTCCGTGAAACTCCGATGAAACCGTTTGTTGTCCTCTTCTCCCTCTCTGCCTGCGGTTAACCGGACAGTTCTGTTTGACAGTATATATTCATATATGTGTCGAGCACACAGGCTCTGGTCACACTGCATGCAGTTTATTACAATTTGCCATGTGTGGGGCCGTCAGCGCCTGTCTGTGTATGGGGACTGTCTGTGTATGCGTATGAGACCTGTTTTTGTGTGTGTGTGGGACCTGTCTGTGTATGAACCTGTCTGTGTATGGGACTGTACACACCCTGTGACCCTTTTGGGTCCTTACACGGATGGGCCACCCGGGCAAGCAACGTGGCCCGGGTGGCCCGCCTGGTAGTCTAGCCTCACACCTATAAACATGACATTAAAAAAAATAAAATACATTCGCTGTTTGTGACACAGTCAAACAGCCTACCACTACACTCCTTCGGTTGACCATGTGCTATGGATAGTGAACACAACAACAAAATCGTAAGTTATGCCGCTGAAATGTTGGCTCCCAAACTCGTTCCCACCTTCGTGGCTGCCAAGCATGGTGTGGGTGATGAACATGGTATACATGGGGGGGAGGGGGTGTTCCCCCACACCTAAACATAACAAGAAAAGGCCAGTTTTATACCCTGGGGCTCGACATAGATAAGGGGTGCCTGACACTCGACATCAATAAAGGGANGAGGGGGGGCGGCCCCCCCTCCCCCACACTTAAACATAACTCGACAAAACGCAAGTTTTATGTTCCCGAATCTATAAAGGAAAAACAAATGTCCCCTAATCTATACATGGGGGGGGAGGGGGGGATGGGAAGGGGGGGCTGCCCCCCCTTCCCCACACTTAAACATAACTTGAGAAAAGGCCAGTTTTATACCCTGGGGTTAGACATAGATAAGGGGTGCGGAAAATTCAGCAACACTTTATACCCTGACACTTGACATCGATAAAGGGAAAACAAATGGGGTGTCCACAAAAAACCGAGTTTTGGAACGAGCCCACCCTTCCCCTCACCGGAGACGGGAACGCTCCCTGCCCCGCAATTGTGCATGGCACCGCTGTGGCGTTTCGCAAGACTACAACCGCACCCCCTCCCTCCCGCACTTCGACATGGGGGGGGAGGGGGTGTGGGGGAGGGGGTGTGGGGGAGGGGGGCCGGAGCCCCCCTGCCCCCACACTTAAACATGACTTAAGAAAAGGCAGGTTTTATACCCAAAACCACAGCCCGGCCTGCCTTAGGGAACTTGGGGGTATCGCATATCGCTGCCACCCATAGCGTTTCTTAGGCCGAGCCTCTCCATCAACAAAGGAAAGCCCCTTGCCCTGGCTGCGCCACCACGCTTGGCGTGGTCTAACAGTCAGGTGATCTGCAGTATCCTCTCAACCTGCAATGCCATCTGTGGGGAGGAAGACACCCATGGCTCAGTAGGACAGAGGACAGGCCCAGCAATCATCCCCATGGCTAAACCCTTTACTCCCCCCCAAATTCAGGCGTCATTCCTACTCCTGCAAGTGAAAGAACAGGAGAGTTACAACATACAACATCCCTTAATATGCCAGGAAAGGGGACCAAGCTTCCCGTAGTATTGCGTCATCTCAGTCTAGGGGTACAGAGGGCCAGGAAAGACAGGGGCAATATGTCCCTTCTTGCCTTGGTTCCCCGATCTCCAATACATTTCAAATACATACTAGGGGTGGGAACAGGGTAGCATGGCAGCAAAAACGTCCAGCAATGGAAAGGCAACAGTGGGGGTGTTGGCGGAGTTTCTCATGGGGCAGCAGAGATAGAAGGGGGCGGCCTATCCTTAGGCGACCGCCCCCCCTCCCCCCTCGGGCCCCTCCTGCTGCAGGGACTACGATCCCAGCCGGAGGCGCAGTAGACATTGCAGCAGCTATGGCTGTTGATAACAGCGACAAAAGGGATTCGCCTAAAAGGACGAGGCCTCAGGCATTCGGAGAAGACGGCCTCAAAGCTCCCACAGTGGCAAGGCCTAATGCTGGGGGGGGGGCAATAACGGGCCCCTGTGTAGCAATGCTGATCCTCTTCAAGAATGCCAACTAGGGTTCATTCCTACTGGAAAACGGGTCCAGCGTCCCATATACAGATTGTAGTCAGAAAGCAATATAGAGGGCTCCTGCCAGCATTGATTACCCTGAGTTCCAGGGGATTGACTGAGCAGGTTGTTGAGAACGCTGGAAAAATAGCCACTGAGCCGGACATTTTTTGAAGTTTATCTCTTCACCCTCCAACAAAAGGCGCCAGATAGGCAGTTACGAGCTAATACTTATTCAAATGCCACTGCTCCCTCCAACTGTCCTAGATGATCCATCCCCTAACCACTGTATTCCCACTAAGCCGTTCCTACGAACTATCTTCTGTCGCAGAATACACAGGCAATAACTGATACTCCAAGAAATCATCCATCCATCCCATACCACGGCATTCCCACTAAGCAATTTGATGGGGGGGGGAAGAAGTCGGGAAAATTCGCAGGGGGCTTCAACGGGATAGTTGTATCAATGTTGGTCCAGTTATGGAATATCAGTCGGAAGTCTCTTACCATTTCCATCCTCCCTTGGCCCTCCCCGGATTCCTGTTGTGTCCCTTTCCATTCCACCTCCCCACCAATAGATGGAGTCTCTCCCAAGGTGGTAGTGGTGTCTGCTCTTATCAGCACCACTATCACCGGTAGGAGTGTTTCAAAAAAAAAAAAAAGAAAAAAAAAAAGGGGTTCATTCCTACTCCTGAAGGTGAGCGACCAGGGGGGTTACACCATCCCTTATATGTGGCATACTGCGCAGCCACACGGGCCTGTAGGACCCGACCAGACGGAAAATAAGGGCCCTCCAGGGCCTATGTCGTTTCAGCCTAAAAGCCTGAAAACGAGGGCCATTTTCAGGCCCTCATAAGGTCGACTTGGCCTGAAACTCAGGCGCCAGACCAGGGTTTAGCGCAGGCCACTTTTGGGCCTGTTTCAAGACAACCTTTGTTTGAACTTCAACGCCAGGGTCTGGCAAGTTTCGGCATTGGCAAGAGCAGCCTCACGGACGGGCCAGTACGGGCCAACACTATATAGTACTGGCCCGCCCTGCAGGCTCCAGGTAGTTACGGGGACTTCCCAGGCAGTTCACGGGCACTTCACGTGCAGGAGGCAGGAGGCAGTCTTCAGGATTCGGCAGCAGCACTCTGAGGACTCTGGAGGAGCGCTGCAGTAGTAGTAGTAGCATTAGGAGTAGTCTTCAGTGTTGGGCGCTATTAGGAGCTAGAGTAGCGTTGGAGAGAAAGAGACAGAGAGTTGGCGGAGGCCAGGGAGACTTACCTGTGGCGCCATAGCTCCAGCCTCGTCTTCGATGTACCTGCAACCAGGCGCCACCTTTACAGGTTAGTACCGGACTGAGAGAGAGAGAGAGTTCTTCTTCTTCCTCTTCTAAGTCCACCATCTCTCCCTCACCCTCTCACTACCTGACTTCTCGGTATCTACAGACTACGAGAGAGAGAGAGAGAGATTGGTGACTTTGGGACTTGACGACATTTGGATTCAGACTCGACATTGGGATTGAGACATTGGACGAGGGATTATTTGGGACCTGTACCGAAGACTTGGTGTTGACGACATTCCCATTTTCCCCTCCTTTTCGTCTGTGTATTGTCTGGACCTGGCGCCTTCTTCCTGCGTGTAGCGCTAGGCCCTTCACACCTTGCGATGATGATGATGTATGTTTGGTCTGCATTGCGACATTGATTGGTCGGATCGTTGGTATATTAGCCTTCCGCTGCGCTATCTCGTACCTGTCTCTTATACACATCTAGATGTGTATAAGAGACAGGTGTATTGTCTGGACCTGGCGCCTTCTTCCTGCGTGTAGCGCTAGGCCCTTCACACCTTGCGATGATGATGATGTATGTTTGGTCTGCATTGCGACATTGATTGGTCGGATCGTTGGTATATTAGCCTTCCGCTGCGCTATCTCGTACTATGTGAGAGAGGTCGGTTCTTGTTCTGGTCTGCACCGTTAAGGTATGCGACATTATGACTCCGACGGTACCCTTCTGGACCTAGGCTCACGCCTAGTGTGGGGGAGATTCGCGGTCAGACCCATCCCCAATCACCCGTTGATCAACTTCAACAAGATACTAGGTGCATCCAGGAAAATTTACCCGGTGAATGCTCTGTGCCTAGACTCTTCACCCATCCCAGGTGTCGACCCACAGGCTGCAGGGGAAGGGTTCTACTCAGCACCCATCAGTTGCTTCAAGGTGAGCAGTGATGAGCGCCAGATCCCAGTATTGGGTGCTGGCATAAGAGGGGAAATCATAACAGAAATTAATGAAATACTTAAGGGGGAGAAGAAGATGTTTTCCCGTCCCTTTGCAGAGGCCCTCAAGGCTCCATGGGACCCGGTTGTGTTGCAGCCAACTATTACTTTACAAGGGGACATCAAATGCAGATGGGCTCTAGAGTGTGAGTCTCATCTTGGAACGTCAGAGGACTCATTGACGGGAATGGTAAGCACAGGCATGTTACGGTGTTAGACTCAAGCCTGCATTCATCAATCGAAGTCTCAGGTTGTCTTACTTCAGGAAACCAAGTTAAATGTTGAATGGATACCAGGGGGGGAGAGGGAGCGATACTGGGAGGGTGGTGTACAGACCCTCATGTCTGGTCCCCAGCAATGGGAACCAGGGGTGCGGGGTAGGGATACTCATCCACTGTTCGCTGTGTAAGTCTGTTTCAGACATAGAAACAGACTCAGAAGGTCGTTGGGCCATGGTTTCCATTACCGTGGGCGCCCAAACATGGTGCATACTCTCAGTATATGCACCATCTCATCACAGTAATAAAATCAGTTCTTCCCAATCTCTTCAAACTCTCATCCCCATAATTTACCGAGTACTTGTTGGTAGGGGGTGACTGGAACACGGTAATAAATGAAACGCCGAACTCTTACTCTCCATTGTCACATCCAGCGGAATCACTTGCCATTAATGAACTAATGATGGAAAACGGTTTGTTTGACCCCTTCCAGAAACATCACCCAACTGAGAGAATGTATTCTTGGGTTTCATCCGCTTCTCATTCTCCAATGGCAGTTGCACGACGCAGGCTAAAAGTCATGATCTTGGTAAGTGATAAAGTCCTTCCGCTTGTATCTAATGCTGAAATAACCTTAGACTCCTTATCTGATCACAAACTAGTCTCTCTGATAATTACAATGGGAGATAGAATTGAGAAGGCACCTTCAAACTCAATATGCAGCTAATGGAAGACCCTTAGCTAACATGGTACACTGGGTACACTCCTTATGGGAAGAGTGGTGCTGCTCATCCAGCTCATACCCAGAGTCCCAGACTCAGGCGACTGGCTAGATAAGGGTCTGCACTTTATGTCTGCCCTACTTCAGACCATATCAAGAGTCAACTTGGTCTGTTAATAGAAATATATGACAAAATAAAACTTAAAAGAAATATTGACATGACCGAAAGTAAGATGGGATTTTATTCTTTTTCAGATAATTAAAGGGCTCTGCAATCAGACTCGTCTTCTTCCTACTCAGCATGCATGAAAACAGATAGCAATCACACTGGCGACGAGCGCCCACACAAAGCTGAGAGATATTGTGGCCAAAAACACAGTTCAGATTCAACTTGCTTTGAATGGCTATGGCGCCTCACAACACCCTTCCACGCGGTGTAATCAGCTCTGTTCACACGCACGCTGCCCTGGATCTCCCTGGATGTCCCACACACACACAACTCACTGCACACTCACTCACATACACGCTGTACACTACCTCTAACCTATAGCAGCTATGGCTGTGTTCTACCTATAGCACCAACTAGCGGCTATGGCCGCTTCGTCTCCCTCTCAGCCCACTTCTTCCTCGGGCACACGCAGACCTCATTGCACAAGTCGCTCAGGCAGTGCTTCCACACGGCTCACAATCTGAATGAATGAATAACTGGACGCTGCCTCTTGATTTATACTTCTGTTGGTCGCTGGTCTGCTACTTTCCTTCGGGCCTAGGATGCACACAGTCCCACATGGTACTAAGTCTTGCTGACTGGACGAAGTGCGACTGGGACTGGTACCGCTGACGAGACCTGGTAAGTCTGTCCACTTGCCCACTTGCCCACTTGCCCACTTGCATACGGACTGCTTCTGAGACTCTCGAAGGGCCAGTCCTAGAAGACTCTAGACCTTCCTACTTGCCCTTTCGGTACTGTAGCAGCTACGACTAGGTTGACCCTTCAGACCTACAGCAGCTACGACCCGACATAAGCTACGACTCCTATCCTACAGATAAGCAGCTCGAACCCACGCCACCCTTGTATCTATAACGGCCTTAGACAGACAACTTTAGGGGCAGTTCACAGGTTCAAACGTTGATGAGGGATCACAGGTTCAAACATTGATGGGGCAAAGTGTACTGTACACGGGTTTAGGGCAGGTCTAGGGATCGAGCCCTGGGATCTGCATGCATCTGCTACTGCAAAGGTGAAAACTGTTTCAGCTCGAAGGAGATCTCAATGGCTCCAAGCGTGTCAGGAGTTACGAATAAATAAACAGGGTTGCCCCCTGGCCCCATCCCTTTTTTGTGATTTTCTGCTCAATATGATCAGAACCCACAATGACTATAGACTCGGAGGCCCAAGGGTCACCCCCAAATTTTGAGTTGAAAAGCATCGTCTTAGCCGATGATGTCAAGCCTCTCTAGAGGCTCTGCGTCAATGCTTGGCAATCTATGAGACTGCATCAGAAAATGAAAATCAGTTGGAGCAAATCGACCGCTTTGACTGCGGATGACAGTAAATTGGTGGTGGATATGGGTCAGCAAATCTATGATCAGCACACCTATTCAAACCATGGACCAGGTTCAACCATGGTCAAACCATGGTTCAGCCATGGACAAACCATGGTTCAGCCATGGTCAAACCATGGTCAACGCCACCTCGGAACATTACCTAGGTGTGCTGGCCTCCTTTGGGAAATGCAGTCAGGAACATGACTCTTTTTTTTTCCTTTTTTTTTTGGGTGGGGGGGGGGCGCGGGCGGGGAATAGAATGCTACACTCTATTCGTTGGGAGCAACACGTGCAGCTGGGAACCGGGGCCAGCGTCCCATATAGAAATACACAAGTATTCAAGCACCCTGAGCGGCCATTACCCGGCATCGGCTGCGAAAAACTCTGAGAACGAACTTTTTTTTTTCTTTCAAATTGATGACTCAATAATAGAGAAAAGAATAAGAGAAGCATGCACGAAATGGTCCAAGCACCGATCCTCCTTGTTGTTTGGGAGAGCACTTAATATATCGAACTGCACTATTGTATCTACTTGCTGGTATATTCTCTCCATCAGACCAATCAACCCGCAGTCTGCTAGACTAGTTCGGCAGCTTCTCCCTCGGAACCTTCGGAAGGGCGACTCTAGCGTCCCTTAGTGTATAAATAAAGTTGTTTGATGGAAGTTAACAGAAAAAAAGTATGAAGGAGGCTTCAAGTTGGGAATAATTTACCCAGAGAAATAGAACGACGCTCGTCTAGCAAAATGACCTCGCACACCACGCAGTCGTGGATGATCCTGGCACAAGCCATTTTAAGCAGAGACTGGGGTTTATCGGACTCAGAATCAAGCTGTTTGGCTGGCCTTACTTCTGCACCCTATCATCCCCCCTATGATCTCATCCGCTAAATCTCGTAGTACCTTGGCACCTATCGTTAAATCATCGAGCAGAGTACTGCGGCCCTATGTCGTTATTAAACCCACAGACGAGATTCAAATACATAACACTTGTCTCTATGATAACCCTGCCATCACATACCCCTCCGGTGCAGGCCAGGGAATTTCACCAGGAAGTGGCTACAGAGGGGGGTTTGGCAGATCAGGCATCTCTTTGACTAAAGTGGTGATCAATGGAGGATGGTGGAAGTCCTGAAGGAAAAACTGTACGGTCTTCACAGAATAGAAGAACACAAAGAACAACTGCTACGGGCAATGCCGGAAGATTCGATCAGAAAACTCAAGCAGCAACTTGAAGACGTCAAATGGTTACTAGTGGGTACTTGGTGGAAAGTGAAGAGAAGTGGGAACAAAGCAAAGTTGGACCGTATTGAATCATCAGGAGGCATCCTATTTGAACTATATATGAGGCAAGATAGAAGGGTTCAATGTTTTTCCAGTCTCTCGGAGGCACAATGGCGCAAGCTAGCGCAGCGCCGCGTGAGGGAGCGCGAGCATGTGTGAGTGCTGCGCGGCTGGCTGGAGATGGTGTTGTGGGGCTGGCATGGGAGCGAGCGCTGTGTGTGCGGGGCTTGTGTGTGCGACGGTGCAGCGAGTCTCTGCTAGAGCACGTGCGAGCGGGCGGGCGATGGCGGGAGCTTCATCCTGCTGCCACGAGGCGTGTCTGGGCCAGAGTGTGCAGGGGAATGTGTGCGATGGTGCGCTTCAGCGGGCGTCAGCGAAGCAAGTGCTGAGCGACACGTGGATGGTTTAGAGCAAGTGGTGTGAGGTGGGTAATGGCAGTTGTCGTTGTTATCTCCAGCGCTTAGCGTACGCGCGGAGACTGGAGGCGCTTGATCGCGCCACGTCACAGGCTGACGTGGCAGATGATCTGACTCGTGGAATATCCGCGGGTTCCACAGAGGAACTCCATAGCCCCAGCTGCGTTCCTGCACGTGGCACAGTGGCCTTGGAGGTGCTGGCTTCGTCGACGCCTGTGGAGTAGGGTGGAGTCAGCCCTTGGTTGTCCGAAGTGCGAGGATTATCTTGAGAATGGAGTGTACGGCGGTAGACTGTCAGGGAGCGACCCGGCAACATCATCACAGCTCTGTCCATCTTCATCAACGGGGAGGTCACTTCATCAGGAGATCAGCATCAAGGGAGCTGTTGTCTGGAAGTTTATTGTCCCTTCGCATGTAATGTGTTGGGCAGGATGTTTTTTCCTTCGTCGACATTGTCAGTTTATTCATCAGCTTTTTTGTTCCCTATGATGCCATCAGCATCACTGGCCAATGGGTGTAATCATCATCGTCATCATCATCATCGTCATCATAATTGTCATCATCATCGTCATGCAGCAGTGCGCTCAATAGCACAATGGCAAAAAAAAAATAAAAAAAAAAATAATAATAAATAAAAAATCTTCATTGCGCAGTGCGCTGCCGTCATCATCACGCTCTTCTAGGGCGTCGTCAATTCAATCATTCTGCACGGCGCTTCTTGCCTTCTTCACGTTGAGTGTTTCTTCTCATTAACCTATTCGTTAGTCTCTTCATCCTAGGGTGATTATCTCTGTCATCATCACTTGTCATCTTCACTGAGTTCTCTTTTCTCTCTTCTAACTCTCCCTTTGTTAACTAATGATTTGGTTCGGGTGAGATGGTAAGTTGGGGGAGAGCTTTCCTCTGCAGGGGCATCACAAGGTGGGAGGTGATTGCCCTGTAGGGAGCGAGGGCAGATTTTGGGGATTGTACTAATCTGGGGCTGGGATCATAGCCCAGCGGTGGCAGATTGAGGCAAAGGGTTGATCAAGGCATATTTTTGTGGAAACTGTATGCCTTGTAGGGAGAACGGGAGGAGTGGATCAAGCCACTTCTGTTCAGCAGAGGCAGTGAACAGCCATGTGTCAGCGTAAAAAATAGGAAGAGGGAGGCGGGGGGAGAGAAAAGTCTTCATCCTCATCAGCTTCATCAACCATTATCATCATCATCATCATCATCATCATCATTAACCTCGCCACAAGGTTGCTGACGTAGAGGGTAAGATGGATCGAGTGGGGAGAGCTCTTTTTCTGCAGGGGAAACACAAGGTGGGAAGTGTTTGCCCATAGGGAATAAGGGCGGACAAGGGGGACTGTCTAACTCTGAGGCTGGGAGAGATGGAAGGCGGAACATCATCTACTAGCGGTGGCAGAGTAGGACAGAGATAGCTTGAGGTAGGCTTTTTGGGGGAACAGCCTTCTTGAGGGGAGTAGGGTAGAGGGAGGCTTTCATATTGCTGGGGATGTGAGGAACCGCTCAACAGCAGAGTGGTTCTGATTAGCGGAGGCAGCAAGGGAAAGGAGGGGTGGTCAGAGGAGAAAAACGGAGGGGTGGACTGGGGAGGGTCAATCAACAATCAAGTATCATCATCATCATCATCATCATCATCATCATCAGATTGGTTGTTTACTCAGGATCCCACTATTATCAGATCCGAATTCTTAAGGTTACATTCTAATCTAGTTGCTTTCTTAATTGAGCCTTATTGTGTTCTTGCCCAGGTTGAGTAGAAACCAGAACGACGCTGGCCGGCGCTGGGGCATCGCCATGTAACCTTCATAGGAGCTTGAGGCCTTGAATAGAGATCTGGGGATTGCCGAGGGCGGAAGGCAATTACAATACTTGACCAAAGGCTACAATCTGGCCGACGAGGGTCGGCRMTGGGGTGGGTGGCGCTRCCCTGTAACCTAGCTAGATGGGGGTGTGAGACCGGGTAGAGGCTTGGTTGGTATACAGTATTGGCTCCATTGAGACTGGCTGGTTGGTATGGATATCTGAGATTAGGGTTAGGGTAGTATGTGAGATCTGAGAAGATAAGCATTCTGAGTAGTCAGCATCAATCTTTAGTTCATTATCTCAATTATCCTGCGGTGTTCCTGAGTCATCCCAAATTTTCTTCCATCATCAATGTATTCCAATTATAAGGGACGTTGGGCCCGGTTCCCAGCACGTGCTGCTCCCCACGAATAGATTGGAGCTTTATTAAAATTAAAAAAAAAAAAAAAAAAAAAAAAAAAATCATCAGGAGGCATGCAACCTCCAGTAGCAACGTTGTGTAACCTTTTTTTTTTTTTTTTTTTTTTTTTTTGAGAAATCTTCTTGTGCAGAAAGCTACTTACCGAGGTGATAAGAGCACCCCCAGTAAGTAGGCCCCCATGTTGAAGGCTCCATCTATTGGTGGGGAGCTGCACCTGCTGGAAATCGGGTCCAGCGTCCCTGTACAATGATATGATGTGTATCAGCTGGAAAACGGGTCCAGCGGCCCTTCACAGTGACGTGTCGATGTCACTTACTAGTCAATATATGTCACATAATGGGAGACTCCCTATCGATCGAAGCAAGAGACGAAACCCAGACGTCGATGGGATGTGTATGACCTGGAACCTCAGATGGCAGTCGGTTCCTCAATCGGCATGATCCAGAGGAAGTAACGGTCCAAGCATACGAAGAGTGGGTTCAGATCAAGACCTCAGAAACAGATATTATGCAAAGGCAGCACAAGATTTTCCCCTTCAAGTTTAATGGGCGCTACCCCAAGTGAAGAATCGAGAACAAACGTCCAAAGGATTGGCTAGGTGCTATCAGACGATTCAGCTTCTTCTTCCAAGTTGTTGATTTCGGACTACACACCCAGAACCTGATCTGGTTATGCCATCTGTTCCAAGGCATCCACTCTCCGGGTTAATGCTGCATGGAATAGTTGGAGGAAGAAGGACTCAGTTTCAAACTGGGCGTTCTTTAATACTACATGGGTCAGCTTCTTCATTTCAATGTTGCTCAATATTCTGAAGATCAAGGTAGCAGACCTACAATGGTTGCATCTCCACTCGAGCGTCCCAATCGCAGAATGGTGTGTATCCAAAGGACCTGGTATGCAAGTATCCCTGCACTGTGACATTTGCCCCCATGAGTCACTTAGTCTAGAGGATTTCAACCACTTGTGGTAGGAATGCATATTAGTGGCAAGGGGGGGGCTTTTGGGACTGGATCAGCAGAGCCTGTTTTTTTTTGCGTACGCCCCAGAGAGTATCTAGAGTAAAGAGTTTATCATGAAGGGCGGAAGGAATCAGGACCAGGCATCTGTCATTGCTAATAACTTTAGAGTTTCAGGTTTTGGGGTGTTGCAAATGGCCAGAAGAGAGAGACACTTTAAGCATAATAATTGGCCTCTCTCAGTTCTTCGTAATAAATTTCGAGTTTTTTTTTTTTTTTTTTTTTTTTTTTTTCAAGAACAAGCTCCAATCTATTGGTGGGGAGCTGCACCTGCTGAAAAGGGGGTCCAGTGTACCATATACAAAAATTGTTTGAGAAATAAACCTGAGTAAAAAGAGAGCACTGCCTCATTCTTAGACTGGAGGAAGCTCCGCAGTGCCAACAACCATTTACTGATAACAGAGGCCAAAGGTAAAATGCTGGTCAGGTGGAGTACGACCTTCAAATGGATTACCTTCTCAGAACAGGGTCACCTGGTAATTTCCAAGCATCTATGGCATGAGCTGACAAACTCACCTCCCCAGCTGGATGACATGGAAGAGAACTACGTAGAGCCACTTGAATATCGGTAGGATCAGGATTTCATTATGTTCAGGCATCCCTGAGGGCTGAGAGATCCTGCGGGTACATTATGTTGTTCATAAGTGTACGAGCTGGGTAACGCTCCCAGTAGTCTGGCTATTCATGTAAATTTGGGACGCTGGACCCGTTTTCCGCAAGGTGAAGATCCCCACCAGTGGAATGGAGTCATCCACAGTAATGCCTCGAGCCCGTTGGTGCTCTTATCACCACGGGCCCGCATGCCTTTACAGGATGTTGGTGCCCCCCCCCCCCAAAAAAAAAAAAAAAGGTAACGTGCTTGTTAGGTCTTGACCTCGTATCTATATACCACTATTTTATAGCTATGCTCAGACTACTTAGCAAGTTACTGTAACGTGCCTTTTAGGTCTTGAACGCGTTTATCTATTTATGAAGTTGCCAAGTAACGTGTCTGTTAGGTCTTGAACTGGTAGCAGTTTCTTACTTATTTCTGGACGGAATTGCGGCCAGATGTGTGCAGGTCCAGCCGTAAATGCAGCCAAAGAAATCTAAGACAGTGTTAGGGCCTCGCCACACCACTGTCGAAATCTGCATTTTTGACATTTTCTCCTCGCCACACAGCATGTCGAAATCCGAGATGCGAAAATAAATCAGGAGCTGTCAGGGAAAGGGTTTCTACACACCTCCTCTCTAGCAGGGATCGTTTCCCAGGCTGCAACTTGGACATTTTCAACACTCCTCCGATGGGATGTCGAGTTCTTGCCTGAATGTCGAAAAGGAGAACGGACCAACACTTGTCCTATCTTCAACCCAGTTTGTCTCTTTTGTGCATAGGACTTGTAAGTTCTTCACTTCAACATGCTGTGTGGGGGTTTTTCTGTCGAAAGAGGCAATGTCGATAATTTCCTGACCTATGTCGAATGTCATGATGTTTCGACATTGGTGTGGCGAGGCCCTTAGTGTGAGAACTCCCCAAGTCGATTTGGTTTGTGGGGAAGGAAGGTAGTAACGACAAAACTGCTTCATTCTTGGCTATGTGGATGTACATTGCGTGTTTTTTTTTTTTTTTTTTTTTTTTTTTTGGCACTTCCTTTGAATCTCAATTTCGGGTCCAACTCCTTCAACTTGTAGTTTTGGAAATAGTCGGTCACCATGGAGGAATTTGTGTAAACAGAATGACGCATGAGTGACTTACTGTAAGTCGATGACGTACAGGTGCGTGGGACACGTCAACCCTAATATAACACTGGGGTGGGCGCCTCTGGAGGGGTGGGAGGAGGAAATGTGACAGAACCAATAGGGCCTTTGCAACCTGGACTCGGAGCTTGGGGGGACACACGTGATGGCTCGCGAGAACGACATCAGCAATAACAGTGCATGCCAGTTGGGCGGAGATTGGATGAACATGAAGAGCACACCATGCCCCCCTTTCTGGTTTTCCCACTCATTTTGGCATGGAATGAGGAGGAATTGAGTTTGCTCACGGCACGACAAGAGAACTATGTGCTCTACATACCTCATGTGTCTTGTGATGCTGAGCCAAACATAGACGAAATTATAATTGATATCCAGAAATGGTTGGGATCGGGATACAGACTGCACAAGTGGCCTGAGGTCCAATGGATCAAGATTCCGAAGACATGCCCAAATGGAGAGGAGATTTTGCTTCTTTTCCTCTTTATTGAAGCTCGGCGATCCGAGGGGGAGCTGGAGGTGGCAAATATGCCCACCGCACGCTGGATACCTTGGCGGATGTTTTCCGCCCCGGATTAACCCCATGACCCTCACCACACAGCTTGGTGGGTTGTGGACAGCAGAGCTTCTCCATGAGGTAAATTGTTATATGCCGCCTCTTTCCACGCGATCTCCTTACTAACAACTACTAACAGCACTATTCTCTCACCTACCCTTTACTCTCTTCTTCTTTTGGACTCTACCTCCCCCTTCTCTTCCCTCTGCACCCCCCCCTTTCCTCTTTCAGCACCCCCTCTTCACGAATCTCCCCCTGCCTACCAACTTCTCGCCAAATGGATAAACTAAAAGTGTTATCTTGGAATAATCGTGGCCTGGGAACACGACAGGTGGCACACAAACGCTCCCTTATTAAAACAGTGGCTAGGAAGAGTGGTGCTGCAATAGTCTGTCTACAGGAAACCAAGCTGAACAGACAGGCAATCAATGCACAGTTATCCTGGTGGCGTGGTGCACAGTTTTGGGCACCCGCAGTAGGTGCAAAAAGGGGGGTAGCCATATTGTTCAAAACCAACCTGCCCATCACCTCCCGTGACTACTTCTGGGACTGTGAGGGTAAGTGGATATGGGTTGTTTTTGAAATGGACGGTCTGCTGTCGGGGGTGTACATGTGTACGCCCCCGTGGATCGTAAAAACAGATCAACATGTTTCCACTTCTTATCGAGAACAACCCTTTTTTTTTTTTTTTTTTTTTTTTTTGGAAAAGGCCC
>BFEA01000257.1:199048-209707 GCA_003427395.1 Chara braunii
GAGAGAGAGAGAGAGAGAGAGAGAGAGAGAGAGAGAGAGAGCGAGTTACGCCGAGACCGCGCACGAGCGCAGGAAAGACCACTGAGGGGAGGGGGACAACTGGATCAACACACTCGTACTCCTAAGCAGATGTCCCCTAGTTCAGTTTCCCCATCCCCGCCCGGACGAGTACATACACACATACATGCATGCAATCAACAAACTTTGAGAGGACATCTAATCATCCATGGACCTTCAACATCACTCGTGCGCACCACCAGCTCCCATCACTCGAGGCTTCACACACACGGCATGCATAGTCAAAGCAGCAATGGAGATAAAAGCGAATCCTTCTTGTACACAAAAAAATCAATTAGTTGCCGCCTCCAGGCGCAGCCTTCAAAACTCCCCAAGACCACCGACCACCACAGCCACAAGGCCCTGCCGCGGCCGGTGTCCAATCCCCACCACTGCTCAGTCCCTCCGATTACTTCGCCCCAAGACTACCGCGGGTCCACCCCACGTCGTCACTCCGCCCGTCCTTGGGCTTGTTGAGCCTATTCGGCGCCGCGGACTCTCGCGCATAGCTCGCGCAGCATTGCAGCCGAGATCAAAGAGAGAGAGAGGAGAGTGTTGCGCGAATTTATAGCGCGGGAGGCGGCGGGTTTTCAGCGCGAGGTGCGGGCAGCGCAGGTTGTAGATGAGCACGACAGGAGGAAGGTGGGGAGTTAGAGGGTTCGACCCGCGGGATGGCATGGTCCTACGTGATTGGGGTGTCCGTTCAAGTGTCGCGCGGTTTTCCGCTCTCCACATTGATCCGGACATCCCAACTGCGTGGCCAATCACTTCGCGGGGTAAGGATCGAGCTGGGCGGAGGGGAAGACGAAGAGTCCGGCATGGGGAAAATGCGCGCAGCAAGAAGGGAAGATGGCGCGAGGKTGCAAAGCAAGAAACGGGGATGCGAGACGCGCGAAGAAATCGGAGCTTGGGCGCGTGCGCGCAAAAATTCAAAAAGTCCCAACCGCACCCGTTTCTTGGTTTTCATACCGCGGCCGCTATTCGCCCGCGGGAGTTATTAACCAAACAAAATGAAAAAGCCGTTTCAAAAAGAAAACAAAAGCAAAAAGAAAGAAAACCCCTTTCTATCCGCGTTCGTACTTCGGGGCTTCCGCGGGATTTTTCCTCAGGGATACGACAAGCCGCGCGGTACGGATCTGAGCTTATCACATCTGTGATACGCAGGGGGTTCCGAAAAATTAGCAGTCTCCCGACTGCTGATGTCATCATATGTTGGATGATCGGGCGGCCTCTTCATCGTCAGCTGGCCCGATCATCTTCGTAATCTGCGTGGATGCATCCTGCATCCTACATCTCCTCCTCCCATAGTATACATTCGATCGGGCGGCCCCTTCATCGTCAGTTGGCCCGATCGGTAAGTAATTGGTTTTTTTTTTTGTTTTTTTTTTTTTATATATATATACAGCGCGTACCATCGCGTGAACTTTGGAGATAGGAGAAGAAGGCGATAAAGAGAAGGAGAAGGAGAGAACAGGGGAAAGGTAGACGGGGGTGATCAGAGGAAGTGATCTATGTCGGGATTGAGAGGGGGCAGAATAGGCGGAAGAAAAGCGACCATTGCCGCGGGAGTCGTCGGAGCATCTTCCTCATGGAAGTGGTGTTGCACGAGCGAGGGATAGAGGAAAGCCCCCGGCACATGAGACAGGACATGGGGCCCCAGATCCGCCACCGCTCGCACCACCCGTTTGCGCACCGATCGGGGCCCCGGACCCGTCATCACCACATGAGTCTCGGTGTAAGGCCGCCGCTCGCGCTTCTGCGCCGCGAAGATAAGGAAGTGGTACATCGCATTGGGACGCTGCCCGGTCTCATAGATGAGCGTCCCAGCCAATCGCGCCGCAATACACCCTTGAAAAGGGGGTGTCAGATATGGCTCCCAGGCCGGATCAGGGCGCGGCGCCCCCGCGATGGCCTCGAGCCTGATGGTGGCGGGTTCCACCATGAAGTCCACCTCTGTCGGATGGACCGTCCGGCTCGGAGGAACTACTAATGTCAATGACCGGGGCACCCCGGGGTGGCTGGCGGGAACGGAGAGGTCCCGCGAGGATGGGGGGTCTGGATATGGGATCCGGAAATCCCATTCGACTTCCTTCTCCGGCTGCTGCTGATGATGATAGTCCGGCTCCATCAAGATTGAGATCGGGCACATGCGGAAATGGCGGCGATGGCACAACTATCTCCTTAACGAGCGTCGCCGCACGCGCGGGCTGAATCACTTCCTTGCCGTCTCCGATCCTGCTGCCTTGCGCTCCTGGCGACGGGTGGCGTCTCTTCCTCCTCGGCATCTTCTTAGCGGCCTTTGGTGGCGCTGGTCGAGAATACGACGAGGGAGGCCGCAACGGCCTTTCCTCGTGGAAGTCTTCCAACCTCTCCGCCCGCTGCGCAATGTAATTCGGGATGGCGACCACGTTGTACGTCCTCCGCGGGGCCATCGCCGTTCGCAATCGTGGTTGGATTTCCTCCTCCTCGCTCGCGATCACTTGCGCAATGGAGAGGATCTCAAGATGTATGAGCTCCAACAATCCCGGATCGATCATCTGGAGCTGGGCGAAGGGGTACAGCGCCACCGTCCCTTCCTTCTCCGCTGGCTTGGGCCGTGTGATGACGTAGTAGACGACGAAGTGCTTCCCGATGCAGTGGTCTTCGTGATCCACGAAGAACCGGAACATCCCCAGCGCCACCGACTTGTACAGCGCACGGTGCAACTCCCACGCGTCTTCATCGACGAAGGGCGGCGGCTCGACGTCAGTTAGCTCCACCAAATACTCCAAGAACTCGCGCATGGGATAAGGGCCCTCCTTGAGCTGGTAGGGGAGGGTGGTGTAGGAGAAGAAGGGAGGCATTTAGTACGGGACAGGGGGAATAGCTTGGAAGTTGAGAAGAGCAGCGGGAGGGAGAAGCGCGGGGAGCTGTGGCACCAACGTAATTGGTTCGTCCTCTGCCCTACGCAGCAGCACTTCGTGGGCTGTGAATCGGTGTCCCCCCCGTCCTTGCAATCTGGCCACTGATCTAGCCGCTTCCACCGCATATTCGCGCACAAAGTTGCGCGTCGGCTCCCGATTCGGCTGCGGTAGGATCGTCAAGTCTCCGATGAAGGTGGCGACGTTGTGCACGAAGTTGGGTGCCACCTGGAGCGCGCGGAACTCAATGAATACTCGGGTCGTCTCCCCGCCAGGCAACTGCGTCACGTCCACGTACACCCCCGCATATGTCAACCGATCGCAAAGCAACGAGTACGCCGCCAAATCAGCAACCCCGGGCGCTGGCACGTTCACCTGCTGGATGTCGTACCGCAACTGCCTCTCCTCATTGAACCAATTGCGCAACAAACGATCTACAAGCTGCGTCTGGAAGTGCTCGAGGGGCTCATGCTCCGGCTGGCGATGGTTCATCCTGCTCCCTGAAACTCTCAGCACCAAGGGACGAGGCAAATCGGGAGGAGGAGGAGGATGAAGAAGGAGAGGGTGATCTCGCAGGAGCGGGGGTCCGTAGGGGACCTAGCGATGGCTGGAAGGGCCGGAGCGTGGCAGCGTGCCACGTCAGCGGTCGGGCCTGGAGTTGTGACAGGGAATCAGCTTCACGGAGTGCTGTCCCTGTGTGCCAACTTCCGGGACCTCGTAAATGCCTGTGTAGCGCGGGTGGATCTTGGAGGAGCGCGCAGATTTCTGTACCTGCACGAAGTCCCCAACTTTACAGCGGGGCAGTGGTCCCGCCGACGCGTGTCGATTCTCGTAGTCACAGATCTGTCGTTGATGTGTCCGATCTACGGCCTGCTGTCGACGGCGAGCTAACGGGGGATAGGCCCTAGCCATTAAGTCCATGTAGTGGCGGGCCTTATCTCGGTTCTGGGCACGTGTTGCTCTAACTTCCGTACCTACTAAGGGGGACAATTGCACCCGAGGGACACTATTGGTTCTCAGTTGAAAGGGGGACACCCCAATACTAGAGTGTGGGGTAGCCCGATAAACGGCCAAGATGTGGTCGACAATGATCGGCCAGGGCCGGGTATCTCCCGCTGTGATATTTCGTCTAAGGGCGGTCTTAATCAGTCGGTTGGCATTCTCTACCAGGCCATTGGCTTGAGGCCAATGGTCCGGCGAGTAGATAATCTTAGCGTTCACCCTGACTAGGTGACGTTCTACTTCGCCTTGAAATTTCGACCCATTGTCCATGTGTACCTCTTCTACGTCTAGATGCATGCACAAAAATCGATTTACGTACCAGGCTACCTCCTGCGAATTCCGGCTGGTCATAGGGTACGCCTCGATCCATTTTGAAAAATGATCGACGGCTACTAAAAGAACATTGAGTTCTTCCTGATCGACAGGACCTCTCGGAACGTTGATATCCGTCGTATCGATGCTAACCCTCTGAAAGGGGCGCTCTACACGAGTGGGCACCATCGTCCGAGGAATCTGTAACGGCGGCTTGTCCGCCGCGCAGGCCGGGCAATTTTGAACGATGTATTTCACATCTTCCCGAATTCCCGATCAGTACCATCCGTTCTTTTTTATGGCTTTTTCCGTGTACTTGACCACGAAATGGACCGCATCCTCTTCATGAGCAGCTCATGTCCAATCGAACCTAGCGAAAGGGTGTGGAACCGTCAACCAGCTAGACCCTCTGTCATCATCGACTTTTCGTTTTTGTAACGTCGGTCCCTGCCAACGATAGTCCTGCGCCCGCTCCGCGACTCTCCGCCTCTCTGCTTCAGTAAGTTCTGACAGCGAGTCGCCTGACAGCCTCCGTAGCAACAGAAGGTTCGTCCAAGCTTCTGCCCGGCGGGCACTTGGCGCAAATCCGTCGGCTGTTCTGGCGTTCAGATACCGCTTCTCGGTAGGGACTTGGTCCGTTCTACAGTTGGGACAGACCCATGTCTTTTCACTTCGGAACCTAACGCACTGTCCATGAGATTTGACCGTATGACACCGACTACACTGTACCCATAAAAGAAAATTGGGCCCTCCCGGATGTGACCCTTCTTGGTCCGGGACCATAGGCAAAGTACAGAAGGAGCAGGGACTTAAATGCGTTTCAGGGGACGAGTAGGGACTAGACGAGAGAGCGAGGGAGTTGGATAAGGGCAAAGAGATCGCGTCTGCCATCTCCGGCAAAAGCTCCATTCCGGACTCAGGCGTCGTTCTTGCGCAGCACGTGTAGCTCCCCGTAGTGCGGTTTCGTCGCCGCGACTTCTGGCCTCCACGGAATGAGTCGCTCCTTGGCGGGACACTTGTTGGGCGGCAGGAGGCGCGTCAATCCATCGACGTTACCATGCTGCCGCGTGGCACGGTGGCGGATGTCGAAGTCATAGTCTTGCAGACGCACCGCCCACCTGCCCAGCATCCCCGTGTAGTCCGTGTTGTTGCGTAGGGACAGCAGCGGCTGATGATCCGTTACCAGCACGAATTTCTGGCCGTAAAGCGGAAATGCTGGATCCCCCACACCACCGCCAGGCATTCACCTTTGCACGCTTCGTAATTAGCCTGCGCCTGGTTCAGCGTCTTGGACGCATACTCAATGACATGCTCCCTTCCGTCCTTCCCGTGCTGAGTCAGCACCGCCGATATCGCTTGAGGCTGCCAGTCTGTGTACAGTGCGAACGGTCTTGTTGGGTCGGGGCGCGCCAACACAGGAGCAGATGTCAGAGCCTCCTTCAATGCCTGAAACGCCGCTTCGCATTCCATCGTCTACATCAGCTGTTCCTCTTTCTTCAGCAGGTTCGTGAGGGGCTTTGCTATACCGGCGAACCCCTTGATGAAGCGTCGGTAATAGGATGCCAGCCCTAGAAAAGCCCGAACCTGGGTGAGTGTGACCAGC
Organism: Chara braunii; assembly: GCA_003427395.1. Taxonomy (NCBI): domain Eukaryota; kingdom Viridiplantae; phylum Streptophyta; class Charophyceae; order Charales; family Characeae; genus Chara; species Chara braunii. Next base: position 204,923 of record BFEA01000257.1, read on the forward strand.
GCCGGGGCTGCTTGAAGTGCTGCCACCTTCCTCAGATCCGGTTTTAGTCCATCGACCGTGACGATGTACCCCAAGAATGAGATCTCCGACAAGAAGAACTCGCTTTTCTCCAAGGCCACTTTGAACCCCGCATCCTTTAGTGCATGCAAAACCCACTCAATGTGTTCCACGTGGTACTCGTGTGTTTTTGAAAAGACCAAAATATCATCCATGTACACAATCACGCAGAAATTGATCAAGGGCTGGGTCAGTTGGGTTTTGTTAACGAACTCAGCGAAGGCCATATTCATGGCCCGCTGAAACGTTGCAGGGGCGTTACAAATTCTCATGGGACACCGGACCCATTGCCACGTGCCTTCAAATCTGACAAAAGCGGTTTTGGGTCGGTCATCCGGTCGGACTGCGACATGGTGAAAACCGTGTCGGATGTCGAACTTTGAAAAGACTCGAGCGGCCCCGATAATATCTAACAAATCGTCGATTCGCGGCAAGGGATACACGTCTTTGGTAGTGATGGCGTTCAATTTCCGGTAGTCGATACATACCCGGACCGAACCATTTCGTTTTGGCACAAGGACCACGGGAAAAGACCACGGTCCCAGCGATGGTTCGACCCACCCCAACCGCTCGAATTCCCGTACCCTTTCCAATGCCAGTTGTCTTTCTTTAAGGGAATATYGGTAYGGTCRGCAATGTATCGGRKYGTGATCCCYGRTATCAATCGCGTGCTGTATCAAAGGGGTTAGCCCTATGTCGTGGTCCTGAATACTGACGGCCTCAGGATAGGCCCGTATAACTGCCAGGAGGAGGCGTCGGTATTCATCCGGAACACGGGCTGGTAACTGAACTTCTACGGTTCCCCCAGGAAGGGAGACCGTCGTCATAACCGTGGGGACCGCCGCGTTGGCATCAGGTGAGGCCCCAAACAAAGAGTTGCCGGTTTTCGCAGAAAGGACAGTCGCAATAAGTTGACTGTCCGCTGGGCTCATCGGCTCGCTTTCCATGTCACTGTCACTATCCAGTTCGGGTTCGGTCGAGGGTTCTACCGAAAAGGCCTGCGTCAGTTCCCTCGGTCCCCACCGATATTCCCTTGTTCGGGGTTGAAACGACACCCCCTCTTTCAAAAGTATCGCGGCTTTTTCATTCGTGAGTAGGGGCCGTGGAGGCCGAAAAGATAAATCGCACAGCCCCCTCAACTCGGTAAATCTTTTAGGTAGGGGGTCCGTCCTGAGATATAAGGACGCAGGGGGTTCCGAAAGGTCTGCTATTCGGGACACCCTCAGCAGGGGTTCCCCCTGTACCACGGAGGAGAACGAGTGCGACCGGTTGGACTCGCTCCGAACTATTTCCAGTGGTTCTCGCCGCCAAGAATGGCGCCACCGATCCTGAACTCGGATCGGATATCATCAGTCGGGTACATCAGCCTCATCAATTTCCGTCGATGGTTAATTTTTGCTTGGGGACAAGCGTCAGATCATGTTGATTTGATGGGCTTTCGTGGTGAGTCGAGGCGTCGGCTGGGTGCGCAAGCACACCGCCGGTCTCATTGGTATCGTTTGGGGTTTGGGGTGGGCCGATGTGAGCACCACCTTACAGCTGTCAAAGTGCATTCGCACTCCAACCGCCGCCTGCCACGGAATGCCTAGTAGAACATCATACGCCTGTACATCCAGCACGATCACGTCGCACAGACAATGCACCCCCCCCACCCGTATAGGCACGTTCGTTATTCGCCCCTTACAATGAATATTGTCTTCCGTAGCGGATATATACAGTTCATCCGGTCGGAGGGGTTGAACTTGTCCCTCCCTTCCCAACTGTTTCGTCAACCTCCAAGAAATGGCGACCGCTGACGATCCCGAGTCTAGGATGGCGGCCGAGGGATTTCCCCAGACCTCGCAGTCACACTCAACGCTTTTCTAGGTTATAGGATAGGCTCGGAGGAATACCTTGGGTTTTTTCGAGGTCGAGTCTACGGTCTGGATTATTCCTATTCGGTCGGCTTCGTGCACCTTTGAGGTCGAGGGCTGCGACTCCTCGTTTGTGGGTAGGTCCCGTGGAACCGGCTTTTTGCCCTTTCGACTTTCCTCGAACCGGCGCCTGTTTTTGAGGCATCGTTCGATTAATTTTTCGTTAGCCGCTTCGGAAATGGTTAGCAGATAGGGAATAGGGACGGGGATTCGAAGATCCACAGTCTTCAAGGCATCCAATATGTCGATATGGCCATCCTTGTATTCAGGATCAGGCGCTGCAAGGTCTTCGAACCCTGGTCTCCACGGCCTGAGGTCGCTTTCCTCGGTAATTCATTGGACGTGACGTATCACTCCGATGGTCCTGGGTTCGAACATCGCCGCAGCCATGTATTCATCGGGCCCTATCTCGGTGGCCGCAGGGGTCACCATTTTCGTCGCCCCGGCATCCATCATTGTGGCCACCCTCCCCTGTCCTGCAGCGGTTGGAGCAGCCAACGGGATTTGGAAAGGCCCAGCGGGCCCACCCTGAGCTCGAGGTTTCAGGCAATCTTTCGCAAGGTGACCTGGCTGATTACAGTTATAGCAGCGTAGGGGCGGGACAGCCCCGGCCACGGCCGGTCTTATCATAGGGGCCTCGGCGGCCATAGCCGCTTGTTGCCATTGGGCGGCGGCTAGGCGTTTCCGCTGCAGGCCCTGTACAAACTCCGCCAGCGGGGCAACTACCGTAACTAACTGGGACGCGACCTCTTTCATGGACACTTCTTCCTCACCCCGGTCTCCTTGTGCTTGACTAGGGCGACGGGAGGTCGACGCAGAGGAAGAAGCTTTCCGATCCACGCCTTTTTTTGTCGGACCCAACCCGAAGCGATCTTCGAACATTCGTGCCGTAGCGGAGTAGCTATTGCGTCGAACACCCGAAGGGTCATCTTCGTCGGATTCTGAGTCCAGACCCACATCGTAATTTTCTTTTCCGTACTTAATCGCGTACAGAATTAGCTCCGTCAGGGTATGTTCTATAGGGTTGCATTTCTTGCGGATCTTTTTCCGCAGCCGAGAATCTGACAATCCTCTGACGAAATCAGTCCGTACCATTTTCTCGTCCACCCCGGAGCGTTCGGCTAAGTATGTAAAACGTTCAGCATATCTAGCCAAGGTCTCCCGAGGCTGCAGCGTGTATTCCTTTATTAAACGGAGGCATTGACCTGGTGCGATGTGATCAAATCTATCGAGAAATTTCCTTTGGAAGGCTGGCCAATTGGTGAAAGGGTTATGTCCATACCACTCAAAAGCGGTTTCGGCTAACCTTCCGGGAATTGGTTCTCGGAGCAACTGGTCCGACCATCCCTGGGCTTTCAAAGCAGCTAGCCAGGTGCGAGGGTCGGTGTCATCTTTGGAGAAAATGAGAACTTCGCAAGGAGGAGGTACAAAGTATAGGGGATGATTGGCCATCCCCACGTGGTTATCACCATCGTTTTCACCCCCAATTCCAGGTTCCACCATCGCGGGAGGCAGGTTTCGAGCCCGGCCTCTCGCTCGGTTTTGGTTGCTATTCGCGGGCCGCCGTCGACGGGGAGCCAGCCTACTCAAAAATGCGAAAAATCTAAGGAAAAGATCAAAAAGAAAAACTTTAAAACAGGGTAATCGTCCTAGGAAAACCTCGGAGCCGAAACGAATCAGCTCTGATACCAACCTCACGCCCCCTCGCGGCTTCCCGTACGGGGTCGCCGATCAGAGTTCTAGGAGGGGCGTGGCCGAGGATTTTTGGCCGTAAGGGTTGAGTCTCCCGGACGGAATGGGAGGCCCTCGTTTCGTGCCAGAGGTTTTCCCTGGAGTCGAACTGTCATCGCGGAGTCCCGTGGGGGTCGGATCACTCCGAAACGATAAAATAAAAAAGGTTTCCGCGAAAATGAACTGCGGTCATGCATCGAAACGCAAAAAGGCGTCAAAGGGAGAGGGTCATGGCGGCGGAAGACAAAACTTCGGTCGTCAGGTGTTTGGGGGATAGGTGGTGGGCTCGAAGCTTTCAGGCCTCATCATCGGCCTCACAAAGTGGCCGAACCCTCGGGTCTTTGCTGTGGAGGTGGTTGGTTCAAGGCCTTCAAGCCTCGGCGTCGGACTCACAGAGTCCGCGCGAAAGTTTCCGGGAGGGTAAAGCGGCGGGAGGACTTGCGGCATCTGAATTCAAAATTGCGCGGGCAGCGCCCCCGCACTATGGGAAAGCTCGGGGAAACGTGTCGCTCCCTCGTAACCCAGGACCAGTCGTCGCCAAGAACACGAGTCCCCCTGGCGACACCAACGACAATCAAACTGCGGCCGCCACGCGACGTGAGCGGCCGACCAGGGCAACACCGTCAAACCCGTATAAGGCAATATTAGAGTCGGGGAATCAAAACGATCAATCAAAACAAACCCGTTCCCCCTTATCTCACAAGCCCRAGGCGGGTCTTGCCAACACACTTGCTYCGTCCGCCTCAGCGCGYGCCGTACGTCCGCATCRCAATAGACGYTGTCGTCATCTGCGATGGGGAAGGTCGGTAGCGAGATGAGACGATCGGAGGTACGTGATGAACACGGGCAAGGTCCCGCGTTCCCGGTCATCCGAACCAACACCGATTCCATACAACAATCGTCGCAACTCTTCTCTCTCTAAGGTGGGTGCGTCGAGGGAAGACGACGAAGTCTAAGCTCTCTCCCGTTGCGGGGGCGTCGACCGTCTGCGTGGACGCAAGCGGTTGACGTCACCGGTACGGGGGCGAGAAGCTCAAAAGGCTATGACTATAGTTCGAAAAGGAAAGCAATCGAGAGAGAGAGA
>BFEA01000257.1:226821-258161 GCA_003427395.1 Chara braunii
ATATCTCTGAGTCTTGTGTGGGCGCATGTCGCCAGTATGCTGCGTTGCTGTTTACATGCATGAAAAGTGTGTTTGAAAACGAGTATGATTGCACCTGCTGATGATGTATGCATGCCATGTGCTTGCCTGCTGAATTCTGGGTCGTAATCAGAGTCCCTGTGCCAACTCTGGTGGCCGTTTGTGTCTTTGCATCGGACAAGGACAAGGTAGAAATCGTCTTTGCATCGGACAAGGACAAGGTAGAAATAGTAGAGGTTCGGGGACAGGGCGAAAAGGTAGCTGCGGAGACATACTTGGATGAGAAGGATGGCCAGTGGGTTTAGTAGAATTTGTTAGGGACCTGGTAGGGATTCCGGGCCACGTTGGCAAGACCTAGAAGGGTCTGATATCTGTGCATAAGACAGGGACAAGGTAGAAACAGTGGATTCAGGGACAAGACTGAAAGTTAGCCACAGGGACATAGTGGGGTTGGAAGGATGGCCAGGGGAATAGGTAGGATTTGTTAGGGACCTGTCAGGGATTTTCCCCCATGTCGGCAAGGCCTAGAAGGGTCTGATAGCTTGCCAAGAGGTCGTGATGGCTAGGTCCGAATGTAGGTAGCTTGTAGGGATAGATTTGGGCCCTGCCATGATGTTTTTGCCAAAAGAGGGGAACAGCTGGTAGGCTAGTGCACTCAAGGGACCCTGGGGAGGCTGGTATTGCCTCGGCCAAGAGGTACTGGAGGCGGGGAAGTAGAGAATATACCATATGGTGCAATGAGCAGTCCGCTCACCACCCAACAGTCATGCTGCTGCTCTGCCCAGCACGAGGAACCCACTGCAAACCACCACCAAATGAACTTGAAACATGCAGAATTCTCACAGAAGATTCACATCAACATTGCAATGACAAGTCAACACCAAGAAGATGAAATCGCCTCCGAAACACTTTTTATAATACAAGAACTGAGTTTGATTACAATGGCCGCTATCGCCAATGAACCCGAACAGGTAAGCCCACTTCCTCTCTCTCTCTCTCTCTCTCTCTCTCTCTCTCTCTCTCTCTCTCTCTCTCTCTCTCTCTCCCTCTCTCTCTCTCTCTCTCTCTCTCTCTCTCTCTCTCTCTCTCTCTCTCTCTCTCTCTCTCTCTCTCTCTCTCTCTCTCTCTCTCTCTCTCTCTTGTTCGTTCACTCTCACTTCCTGAATACACTCGTCTTCCTGCCTACGTCGTCTACCTTCGATGTTGCGGCCATGGCAGCATCTTCCTCCTCAACTACCCTCACTATGGTGCCGCCCTTCGTTTTCAACCTTCACTCGACTGTCCAACACGTTGGTCGCACAAGCGCTACAGCAGAGCTTGCGTAACATGCGAATTGACAAGTGATCTGATGAAGCACTGCAGCAACTATAAATAGCAGCTGAGTGAATCAACTATAAATAGCAGTTGAAGTGAATTGTTGTTGGCTCCGGACCGGTACCGGTCGATGTGGCCTGTCGGCTGCAGTATGTCAGTTCTGGAACTTACCGGACTTGCCCAGGATGGTGCTGCAAAATTGGACTTTGGGACTGCAGACTTTTCTTGTCGAGTACCAGCCTTCGACTTCTAACGGCCTAACTACCGGTCCCTATGGACCTGGACCTGGGACCTACGGGAACCAACTGGGACTGGGCTGACGTGGGACTCTGGGACCGGGACTTGGGACATGATCACAGCGTGAAATCCTTTCACCAGAATGAGAGTGAGGGGGAGCACTTGGAAGTGGACGAGGAGCTTACTGGCAAGAAAGACCTCCGTGGCTATCAAGTAGTAGTGGGAGGTAGGAGAAGCCCTAGGCCATGGAGGTAGAGAGAGCGACCTTCCAGTTGTGCTTTGGATTTAAGTAGAGGTTTAGGTGGGAATCAATAAAGATACTCACCTTTGGCTACGGTGGTCCTAGATCTTTTCTTCCTAGTTGACGCTGCATCATGGAGGCCCTTGTTGGTCCACCGGCTGGTCATGGACTTCATCAGAGCGTAGTTATGGTGGTAGCGTAGAGGAGAGGTATAAAGAGTAGTTTGCCTTTGAACATCTGTGCCAGTCATGGGTGACCCACCATATCCAGTAGCAATACCAAGTGGAGTGGAGTGGGGGAGTGAAGGAGATCTTGTTCTACAGTGGTATGCACTTTTCAGGGTTGAGGGGGTTAACTGGGGCTGAAAAGTGGGGGTCCCTGTTAACTGCTTATGGACAAAGTGGAGGAGATGATGAGAACGAGATGGTGGTGGGAGTCGAGGGGGGAAATGACATTGTTTCCAGCTTCTTCTTCTTCTTCCTCTGTCCTTTCTTCTTTCTCCCTTCTTTCTTCCTCTTCCTCCTTCCTTCTTCCTTCTTTCTTTCCTTCTTCTTCTTCTTCTTCTTCTTCTTCTTCTTCTTCTTCTGTACTCATTTCTGTTTGAATTTTGAGGAATGGCATTGAATGACATTTGAGTTTTGCAACATGAAATGGACAAGATCATAGCAATTTGGTATCAGAGCTTTACTTACATGCTGTTGAGAGGTGAACAATCCGAGGTGATCAGGGCAAATTAATATCGGGTTAGGACTGCATGAAGTTGAAGTGGGGTGACTGGATTGAGGTGGGAGCAAAAGTAGGTTGGCGAGATGAAGAGGGGGGGGGGCGGGGGGGGGAAGGGGAGGAGGAGAGGGTCTTAGTCCGATTGGAGGGGACGGGCGGAAGGAACTTTCACATCAGTAGTAGATCTGGGGGAAAGAGGAGTTCACCAGCAAGGCTTCTTCGTTAATGGCGAAGGAGGGAGCCATAGCTCCAGAGGTTCAAGAGAGAGGCAACAACCTTCAAGTACTTTACTTGTAGCGAGGGATGCGCTGCTGGCGTGTGGAAATCCCAATTAGTCAAGAGTACGGTAGTGGATGTTGGGGCAGCTCATTAGGGAGAGAGAGATAGGAGATAGACATGACAAAGTAGAGGGGGGTGTATGCTACTCCTCTCAAGTGTTGATCAGCTACTGCAATGGGGGAGACGGGAGGTAGACAGAACAAAGTGGAGTGGGGTGCATGCTACTGGGATTCCCTGCGATGGGTCGATGGCTGACCATCAACCGAGACAACTGACACAGAATAGACATGAGAACGGAACGGCGGACAAGGGGTCATTCACAGCATGTTAAGATTATTACTTTAATAATAGAGAAGATATGATAGATATTGAAATGCTGCAGTCATCGGTTGTTGTCGGTCAATTTTTGGGATCTCATACCAGTTGTTGGGATGGCTTGCAGGTTGCAGCATGGAGCCTTACAATGGCTGGGGCTCGCAGCTGTGGACATCCCTGAACATGTCTATCTGATTGTGACAGTATCGCTTTCAGCAACTAGGAAGTGGGGAAGGTATTTGAATAGAATTCAACGTGGGGATGCAGAGGGGTTAAGAGAGAAAGGACGGCTGGTTTGTCTGTTGTGTGAAAAGTTGGGGGAAGCGGTCGCTGGAGAAGGAGAAACCATCGACTGGAAGCGATGGATGGACTTGCATGTGACGAACCGAGTTTGCAGTGTGAGCCTGATCTGCAGCAGAATGCGGAAGAGGTGGCGCGTGAAGCGGCGGTGCCCATCCCTTCTCAGAGATCTTTATGCCTGCGTTGTCCGTCCATGTACATTATTTTAAAGCTTCACAGTGAACAGCCTTTAGATAAACGAGGAGGTTTGGGCAGCAAATTCAAGAAAATTGTGAGCTCATTATTGTTGTCGTCTCTGAAAAGCAGGGCCCGTCAGTGTGGACCTGATGAAGCTATCCCCGTTTTTGAGTTCGTGATGTATGAACCAGAAAGTCTGAAGGCCATAATTCGTTGTGCGAGGGAGGACGCAAGTACTATCTGGGCAGCAGCAGCACTTGTAACTGTGTATGACGGCATGCGGGTGCGGCTGGAGGTTGTAGGTATGTCTCCATTCTTGGTGTCCTTAGCAAACGACACCCGTCGTTTCTGTCAAAGACTTGTCTCGCCGTAGAACTTTTGTCCGACTGGCAGACTTGTTCTGCTGCGTCTTCTGCTGAAGGCTGAGAGCGTAGCCGCCCACCCTGGTGATTAGAGCAAGGGCTGGTCATCGCAATCAGATCGCTTTGCCCTTTCTTTTTTTTTCTTTTTTTTTGTCTCCACGCTAGACTATGATCTGCTTGTGTCACCATAGAACTTTTGTCCGACTGGCAGACTTGTTCTCCTGCGTTCTCAGCCTTCCACCTACCCTGGTGATTAGAGCAAGGGCTGGTGATCACAATCCGATTGCTTTGCACTTTCTTCTTCTTCTTCTTCTTCTTCTTCTTCTTCTTCTTCTTCTTCTTTTCACCCTAGGCTATGATCTACTGGGTGCAGGTCTTATTACATTGGAATAGGAACCTAACCTTCCACACACAAGGAGGCTGTCAAAAACCCTTTGCGGTAGTGGCTGGGGCAGGATAAACAGCATGACTAGTCTTTTGTGCCGGCTGTCTGAATAGGTTTGGTGGGGAAGCTGAGCAGGCCTTTGGTTTTGTTTCTGTTTCGCTTCTGGTTAATGGAGAATCCAGAGTTATTGGACGTTTTGTTTTCCTTTTTTCTGTGAGAATCCAGAGTTATTGGACGTTTCGTTTTCCTTTTTTCTGTGTGTGTCGCATGCTTGCACACAGAGTTGTACAAATCTTTGCTGTCTATCACTGTTCTTTTCCATATCTTTGGGACCGCCTTGGGGCCACCTAAGACCAGTTGAAAATGGGTCAGTTTGCATGAATCTACGCCTTCGCACAGTTCAGCCTGACGCTTGTTAGGTTACTGTGTTGTTCAGCTGCATTACCAAGAATCTGGCAGAATTGTATATGCAGGCAAGTCAGAAATGGCGGTGAAAAGTACCGTTTTCAGTCTGGGACAGGTATGCGGTTGGGATCATACATGGCACGTCAGATGCACTGGTGGTGCATTGATCTCCTGATATGTCCATTGGGCGGGTAAGTCGATCTGAGCCGGTCTGCAGTAATCCACTGGAGTTGGAAAGGGTGGGTGCCGTCTCCAAATGTCGAATGCCAGGTCCACGGTTACTCTCTAACAGTCTTGCTCAAGGGATGCTGTACCAAAATCGGAGGCCTGCAGCGTCTTTTGTGCTCGGAGCTTGTAGTTCACTTGTTGATTCTATTTGATGGTTTGGTGGCCCCGTCATCTTCAGGACATTGCCACCACACTGGGTACCAAATAATAGCCCCTCAACAGCTGCCCACAACGCTTTCACAAAGGATCCACCGCAACACAAGAAGACATGAGACAACATCATGAGGTGCACAAACACACAAACACACACACGGACACACGGACACACACACACACACACACACACACACACACACACACACACACACACACAGAGGAAAATATAGATAACCACAAACAAGCGTGCGTCAAACCAAGGACAGAACAACACTGGCATCCATAGAACAAACTGTGGATGAAACAGTTTGTCACAGCCCCTCATTTGTTGTCCTCTTCTCCCTCTCTCCTTCCGGTTTACCGGGCATATATATATATATATATGACGATATATATATTTATATATGATATATATGTATATATGTATATATCTGGAGTGTATTTTTTGGCTGTGACAGACCTTTCTTTGTTTCGTGGGTGTTTTGCTTGCTTGTGATGGGGTGTGAACCGACAGTCTGTAGAGTTTTCCATCTGGTGTGGGTGAGTGATAGTCTGCTTTGACTTTTGCCACAGGTACCTTAGGTCAGTGGCTGGTGCCCACCTCAGGGTATCAGTTTTCGGGCAGTCGTTGATGCTTAGCCACAGCCGGGGTTAAGGTGGATTATCACTTACAGTGTAATCAGTTTGGGGATTCTGCAGACTGTTGAGGGTTCAGCCTCATGATGAGTCGGTGAAACTCTGACAAAACAGTTTGCCACAGCCCCTCGTTTGTTGTCCTCTTCTCCCTCTCTGCCTACGGTTTACGGGGCAGCTCTGTTTGACTATATATATATATATATATCATACTTGCGGAGCACTGGTGCGGTGTGGCATGCCGTGCGTGTGCGCCATGCGCAAATTAGTGCTGCGTTAATGATGCGCGCAATTTTTTTTTTTTTTCTTTCTATGTGGGGTATGTGTCTGTATATATATATACAGAGAGAGAGAGAGAGAGAGAGAGAGAGAGAGAGAGAGAGAGAGAGAGAGAGAGAGAGAGAGAGAGAGCAGTTAAGCCCCCTTTCATATATATCAGAGGGCCCCGGCAAGGAAATCGAGTGGTCCCTCCAGTATGTTGGCAAGGTCCTATCCCCACGGAGGGATGGGCGCCGAATTTCCAAAAGTGTGGAAAACCCAAAAATGTACAGTTTTGATTCAAATTCAGCTCTATGTTTCAGCAGTTACGGGTTGCTAACGTAGCTAGGCCATTTTGGTCTCTGGACGTGATTCTCGCTGAATGTGTGAAACTAGGACAAGTCTTCTGCTAGAACATGGAACCATATGCCGCCATATGTTCTGTCATGTGTGCATGTGGTGAGTAGTGGTCCCCAGGGCCACTGCACGTATTCGAAAGAAAAAGGAAAAAAAGAGAATCACGATCAGAGATCTGGCCCAGCTGAGTTAATAACCCATAACTGCTGAAACACAGACCTGAAAGCACGCCATCTAGGATATATGGAACACCGATGGCAGGGAGTCAAACTCTCTAAACACAACATGGAAGGTGCAATGGATGCAAGGTTCTTCGCAATGGACAAAGCAAAGGCAGGAAGATCGGTAATTGAGGCCTTCGAAGACCCTGAATGTAACCATGACCCCTTACACACATCCACAGCAGCCTGCACAAAAAATATCAAGGGACTTCTACCAGGCCCTATTCACAGCGGAATGTGGAAACTTACTGCACAACGAATGGAGGAAATTGAAGAATTATTGTGCCCATTAAACAAAACACTCAAAGAGCAACAAAGAGAAGATGTAGACAAGCCTCTAACAAAAGAGGAAGTATGGACAGCGTTATAATTACAGTCTAGGCAACAGGCGAGACAGGGGAAATAGTGAGTCAGGGAGTACTGATGCTCCTGTACAAATAAGGGGAAAGGGCCAACATTAGGACTTACAGACCCATCACCTTGCTCACAGTAGTATATAAATTAATGGCTAAAGCCCTAACTAACCTTATGGTATCAGTCATGATCGACATTCTACACCCTGACCAAACCGGTTTTGTTAAGGGTAGGAACATCCAGGACAATGTCCTCTTTGGTAAATAAAATGATTAAGTTAACAAGACAATCTAAACACAATGCAGCGATTATTTTCATTGACTTTGAGAAAGCATATGACCATGTGGACTGGTTCCTAGATAAATGGACCGTGCTTCAGACGTTGGGTAAAAATCCTTCACACGAACGCGGTGACTAGAGTTATGGTGAATGGGACTCTAGCCCCGCCCATTACTCTCCAAAGGTCAGTCAGGCAAGGCGACCTTATAGCCCCTTACTTGTTCGTCATAGTCATGGAGGCACTGGCAACCAATCTGAGAAGACATAAGAATATCAAGAAAATTCAAGTGTCTTCAATACCACAGGAGGCAATTCCGGTCTGCTCATTGTTTGCAGATGACTTGACATTAATAATAGAGGCCTCCCATGAATCAATGGCAGAGATCCAACACATGATGAACCGCTTCTGTAGACTCTGATATGAAAGTCAAATGGGGAAACAAAACCCTAGGCTGGTGGATACACCACCAAGGAGTGAGACCCCCGGAAGAACCCAAACTCAAATGGCTTCCAAAGGATGCTCCCATTAGATTACTGGGGGTGCTGATGTCAGCAGAAGGCAGACTGTCAACTGACACTCTTGAAAAAATGATACTGTGGAAGGACAAACATACCTCATTGATTGGACGCTCCCTAGTAATTAATAGCGTGATACTGATCTCCTTGTGGTACAAATCAGCTATTTGGGCATTAGACAAGAACGCCCTTCGCCCTTTGCAGTGTTAGATAGCCGCCTTCCTAGGGCGAGGAAATCACGAGAAGAGCATCGTGATCAGCAGAGTGGCTTGATAATCCATAATCCAAACCCAAATTGAAAGGTGGACTAGGCATTATCGATCATTCGATACAGACTAAAGCATTAGCTATACAATGACTCGAACGTTTACTCTTCAATCTATAATCCACTTGGCCCATCCCAAGACTAAAGCATTAGCTATACAATGACTCTTCACCCGTTTAGTACCACAAACATTGGAGCAGAGTGACCTGTTGATGTGGCTGAAAAATAGGGCATGGCCCATCCCAAGAAGAGGTGCGCAACATTGTGATCCCCTCCCCGACTCACCCAGACAAACAGCAAAGGCCGGTGTGCGCAATGAATCCTTTTGGCCTGACCTTATGAAAATATGAAAAAGTCTTCCCTTGTCAGATAGAACTCCACCACAGAGGTAAGAAGAGGTGGTACGACAACCCTTTTTTATAAACAAATGGCTAGCAGACGCGAAGGGACAAAACCCTCTATTGCATGGACTCCTCGTGGCAGGGCTGGGTCAGGCGAGGAATAACAAGGATAAAAAACATATGGGATACAGAAAAGAGAAACTGGATTGACCCGGACCAGCCAAGAGAGAGACTACGCTACTGTCATTAACCGGAGGAAGCCGTGGAAGCTAGAATCCGCAAGAAAGGTCTATCCTATAGGAATCGGACTGGGTGGCGTTGAGGGATCGATCAAGTGAGGGGGGCAATGTAGTCTACTGCGGGCCAAAAAGATCAATTAGAGTAAACCTCCTCCAAGTAAGTTGGAACGATGTCCTTCAAAGAACCTCTCCGGAAGAAAAAAAATTATACCAAAAGGAAAAACTATTCAGAACTAGGGTTCTTCATGAAAAAGAGCAATGGATCACCTACCTCCTCTGAGTCTCGGTTCACCAACTCGCCCTGGACCCGTTAGAATGGTCATGGACAATGTCAGCGGGGAAGGACATAAAATTCACTCCATCATTATATGGCATAACGATAAAATCGCCCTATAGACTCCTTAGGCCGAGAATAAACCTTCATGATCGGGTGGAAGCATGCTGGATGAACCACCTAAACATCGACAAGAACAAGGTAGGAGATATAAGGTGGTTTAGCACGATCAAGGAAAACACAGCAAAATTTGCCTCACTGCAATGGCAGATTGAGCACCGCTGCCTACTGACAAATGATTGGCTGATAGATAGGACAAGCCTACAACAGAGAGGGCAAGCCCCGCCCTGGTGTAGGCTATGCACCAGGGCATATATTTTTTTAGTTTCCATTTAGAAAAGTGGCAGAAACAAGTGAACATATATTTTTTCAGTGCCCAGGAGTGTTGTGGTTGTGGACATGGTGGGATAGAATCCGGGAACAACTAGAAACTCAAATCCAGTGGTTGTGGGATTGGAAAGCCTTGCTGTGCGAATGCTTGGCTAAGGATCACCTGGACGATTTCACCAGCAACATGTTCAAACTGGGACGTAGGGCGGTACTCTAGGCCCTCTGACGTTGCACATACAAAATGGAAAGAGCAAGACTGAAAGGATCAGAATTCACGGAAAGCATACAACAACAGATCCAAACAGAAATAAGGACAAAGTGGGAGAAGGTTAAACCACCAGTACTTCCTAGAGTCATGCTCGTTAATGCCCGAGTATTTTAGGAAACGTACGGACTACCACAGTAGTGCCCAAGTTCACCCGACTAGAAACGTTTCTACTCTTTTTTTTTTCGGCAGCCGATAGTTGGGCCAAGTACTGGTGGTTTAGGTTATGAACATGTGTCGTCGTGACAAGTGAGCAAACTCGACAGTGTCACAGTCAAGTACTTTGGCAAACAAAGAAAGTCGCGGAGTACAAATCAAGTATCCAATCCAATCAACAAGAACTGCACATGTGACGCTGGGTATGGATACCCCGACCGGTTTTGACCGCCGCCATGCGGTGGTCTTCAGGGGGCTTACCACCAGATACTTCACCCTCGACTCAGCCCATCGTTCCACACTCTCCCGTGACCGCTTTCACTCCGAACATTTTTGGAAATGACGGAGTGTCTGCGAAGTAGGACCCAGAAGGACCGACAATTGTCGATATAGAGTTCTAGTCTACTGACCGCTATAGAAAACGGTCGAGAACAGCACCCCCAAGGGGCAAAGGTTCCGGTACCAGCAAAAAACCTAGCTCGGTGGCCTACCTGCGGGCCCTATCCGTATCCACAGTTAGGATCCAATCCAACGCTGACAAATCCTTCACGCTGCACGTACTACAGTTAACACTGCAAACCACACCACACCAGACATTTACTCGTAGTATCCTACGTCTCGCTCGTACCGACAGAAACCTGTGTGAGAGGGGCCTGTCCCTACGTACTAAAGTTAACGCAACAAACCACACTTGCTCTTAGTAACCCATGCAAAACTCATTCAAATAGAAACCCAGTGCACACCACACCACCCGCTGCTTCCCCGTCACCGGACACCACTTCAACTCAATCCCGTTCCCATTACAACGCAACACACCTTCACATCCTATAAAACACACTTGGATTATACGGTCGTCGCATTACGCTGCTCACTCCATCCATGCTGGTGTCTTAACATCATGCGAAACACATTTATACTATGCACTCGTCACTACAAAATGACACGCCTTATCGTCCTATGAAACACACTTGGACTATGCAATCGTCACATTACACTTATCACTCCATCCCTACTGGTGTGGCCCATCCCTCGGGTTATGCAGCTAACCATGTAGCAATGCATTCCCAAATTGCATCTCTTCCCCTTGCAAAACTCTTCAGAACGCGTATGATGAACTTCAGAGGAAAATCCACCAACGTCAGCACCTTCTCAGGTAGCTTGCTACGCACAGTCGTGTTCATCTCGATCCGATGCAGTCGACTTGCGACGACCGCACTTTTTTGGAGTTTGCTGCCCCATTAGTGGTATCCTTGCCCAATTTTGAAATCCAAACGATCTTCTGTCCACACAGTCTTTTCATTCTTCGAAATCTGCACACACGTGATGAAAGGCACCACGTTCTGTTGTCGTATCACCACCCCAAGGAAATCCCAATACTTTTCACCTTTGCCCGTACGCTTCAAGCTCAGATTGCTCGGGTAGCACCTCTCAAACTCCGCACGGATAAAATCCCCCCTCCCTTCATCACCTTTCTTTGTTGCGATGACGATGCTCACGTCATCAATAAGTTGGATACCAAAAATTCTTGATTGCGAACTACCTTCTTCGCAGAGGAACTTGAACTCAGCATGTGTACACAAAATGCACGCTAGTGGTGGGCTGGTGCTTTTTCCCATGGGAATGCCGGCCACCTGTCTCATGAGGACACCTGTAGCCTTAATGTATGTGTGTCGAAGGTCAAATCTAACAAAACGCCTCAAGTCCTCCAAGTCGATCTTCCGCCAAGGATCGACGCTTGTGGTGCGTCCAAACAAGCACCCGCGTCCTCTGGTATTCACTCGTACTGATGTCTTCCCTTTCCTTCGGAAGTGGTCGACAATCCAGTCAACCGCCTACAAAATGTCTGCGTGAGGCAGTTTATTGAACATATATTTGATGTTGTACGACATCGCAGATAACTGCAAGTCGCGTATGGGTAGTTGTTGAATCCTCTTATTTATTTGCTTTATCCTTGGCACCAGGCCCGACACTGCTTTCAAGTTAAAGTGCCACTTCGCTGGTAGTGAGTAGAGCAGGTGATTCAATGCCTTGGCTGCTGCTCTCAACATTTTTACAGTTGGGTCACAGTAGGATGGGCAGATAAAACGGTATCTGTCAAAATCCTTGTGCTTTGGTTGCACATAAGCACAACCGAACATTCCCTTCCTGTTTATCTTCACAAACTGCTTCAACCCAGTCGCTGTCGCATCGCTGCTCATCTTCTCCACAATCGCCGCCTCATTCATCTCCATGATCTTGTACCCGGTGTTGCATACGAACGTGGTTAGCATCGCTTCGTGGTACAACGCCGGGAAGAGCACAAGGGTCTCGCCCGGGTTCTTGTCTAGTGGAGTGCATACCAAACCGGTCAATTTGCTCTTCAGCTCGTTGACTTTTTCGATTTCCACATACTTCTCACTTTGCCTCATTGCTTCTCTCATACACTGATTGACATCCTCCTCTGTCACCTACCTTTCCTTCGCCCCTCGATTGGGCTAGTTGTTGAAGGCATCCTCAATCTTGCTTCTCAGCAGCCTTGCTCGATGCGGATGTGGTGTCCGTGGGATGTTCTTCGCAGTATACAGCATCGGGTGTATGTCCTCCAAGTCATGCAGTCCGAATCGCACATGGTCTCCCATCCTAGGATAGGGTAACTCTACACAAGTGAACGTGCAGACGTCAACACTCGCGTACGTACGCTGATTGTGTAACAAGTTGGAAACCATTGGATTGCTTGTCCAAACGATTCTCACCATGCTACGTGCTCGCTTCATCATGCATGGTGGCAGTTCGAATTCTTCGATCTTGTTGTTTACTACTTTTCGAACCTCCACCAACCTTACTCGGTCGTCAAATTTCAATTTGACGCTGATGTTCGCACACATGATCCACCCCGAAACTTCTTTGATCACCCGCTCGATGATCCTCCGTAAATATGATCGTGTCGACTTCTTCTGGAATTCCTTCATTGCTCGGTACAATCGAAATAACTCCTCGATTTCCTGATGCTTTAGCTCCCCTATCCATCCAGGATCATGTAATAGTTTGATCAATTATTGTTTGTACAGCTACCCCGATTATGGCATCGTCGTAGATACCGTATTGTCACACATCCTCCCTCCTCTAGCTTCCGCTTGCACTTCGCCTAGGTCGATGCCCCACCTTCGCAGGTGACGGTCGTCGACCCGAACACCTTCCTAATTTTCTTCCATCCGTCTAGCCAACAATTGCCGCCGGTGGACATTATCTTGAACTTACGCACACCTTGCTTCTCCATGTCGGTGATTGTGCTGAAGATGTCAAACTGCTCCACTGTGAGTCATTCAATCCTTATCCCAACGGGTCTTACTCGTCCGCTTGTCTGCGCCACGTCTCCACCCAACTGTGTCCTTTCCCGCTCACGTTTTCCTCTTCGCTTTGTGTTGCGTCTCTTCCTCCTTTGACGAACCCCGTTGGTGTTCAATGACGAATTCCAATGGTGTATATACAATTGTTCGAAGGCGAGCAGTTTCGCCTCAAAACAAATTTCAATTGGCAACAACACATATGATTCTCATCCGAAGTCACGGCACCAACGATATAGGTGTGTGTCCTTGCTTCTTCTATCACATCGAGAATATGTTCTTGCCACCACACGTTCACATGCCGACTTGTTTGTCCCACATATTTTGCCTAGCAATGAGGTGAGGCTAGCGTATTCACCGCGTTCGTTGCTTCAACGAAGTCAATTCCCACTTCAGCGTACATCCGTACCCATGAGTCAATACATTTCGATAACCATCTGATTTCTTCTGCCAAAGTGAGTAGCATATTTGTAAGTCTGTAAAGTTTTTCCACTTGCGCCTCAAAGTTCGACGCTCGCCGGTAGTCGAGCAACCAAGTGTATAAGATCCACAAGCGGCTAGTATCTTCGAAGATTCATGCTTCCACCCCTTCGTCTTCGGACTCCTCGACACCTTCTTGCTTAGTACCCTCATTCTTGTTATCACTTCCCATGGTCTCGTCCTCTTCGCTTTCGTATGGTACGACTGCTTGCTTCTTAGCGATGTCCATAGCTGCAATAGTTTTCTTCTCATACTCCACGTCCTTCTTCCTACAAATGTCCTTGAGCTCGTCTGCTCCCAAATCCGCAAGAGCACATATGTTTTCACAGATGAAGTGTGCTCTTCCTACCGATCCAGTCGTGGCCGCGACCTTCGTACGTGGAGTCCCCCATCGTGGGGTGAAACGCGGAGGAGTCTTATTTTCCTTCGTCTTGCGCGTAGTACACTGTAACTTAGTAGTTAGTCGCACTGGCTGCACATCCGTAGTCCCAGGTGTCATTTTTCTTGGTTGCGTCATCGATGGACTGTTCCCCACCGCTTTATCCGCACTTCGTTTACGCTTCTCTGTTTTCGTTAGTGTTTGAGTGCGTTGGTAAGTCCGCTCCATGTCACTCGTATCGTCACTGCTTGTGGACGACGCATTCGATGGAGGAGGCGAGGTTGTTTTCTTCTTCCCCTTACGATAAATCGTTGCTGCCGCTAGTGTCCATATCATGTCGTCCGTCAATTGTTCACAAAAACCTCCCAATATCTGTTCATGCAACTCACTAGCAACAAGTGTTGCTTCCATCCTCATTTCCTTTTGCATTTGCATCTTCAGTTCTTCTGCCTCTTTCAACTTCGCATTCTTCCTCGCCAACTTCTTCTCGTGCGCGACTTTCTCCGCTGCAGCGCGATGTTGTTTGTCAATCTTCTCTTGCTTACTTTTTTCTTTTTCGAGCGTCTTCTGCTTCTCCTGCTCGATATGCCCATGCATGGATGCAAGTGACACTCCCAGTTCTTCAACTTGTTTTATCAGCCTCATACATTCATGTGAGGTTTCGCGTGATCTGCTCCTTTGCCATCCCCTGCCTTCACCAGGTCTTGAGCTGCCTTCGCAAGATAGTTTCCAGCATTGATTTCGATAATGACCTACTTGTCCACATTCAAAGCATGTGGGCGGCGCGCTTCGCCGATACTCTCCCGAAGTTTCACCATGCTCCCGTAAAGTTTCTCATCCATCGTCTTGATAGTAGTCTCGTCCCCCGCCGTGATGTCTATCCCTCTTGTCGTCATGCACTCTGTCATGGCGGTTGTCCCGCCGGTCTCGATCGTTGTCTCGGTAAGACCTCTCTTCTACTTCTTGGTCCTTCGCCTTCGAACACCATTACGCTTGGAACGTCTTCCCTCGTCCGTCCGCCTGACTGGTTCTCGTTCGAAGTTCTTAGTCGTGGTCATGACACGGTGGTAAACATGCTCACTCAAGCTCGGGCAAACGTATCCAAGCAGGTTCGCATGCGCCTTTAGAGGTTATGAAAATGGTGGTTTAAGGCACATGTCCAATTACTACATTCACAAAAAGATTTTCAACAAAAAATCAAGGAATTTAGCTTGAGATGGCTTGGGGGGGACAATGGGGGGAGGATAGCGAAAGTGGAATGGAAAGGGTGACAAATGACCTAGGGGAGAGACAAGGGAGAAAGGTTCTAGTGAGGGACTACTGACTCCTTTTTCATGAGTGAACTAAGATCGATATAACAATCCCGATGAGACCCAGCGAAAAATTCCCTGATCCCTCCCCCCCCCCATCAAATTGCTTGGTGGATTTGGAATGATATGAGAGAGATTGAGGATTTTTTTTTTTTTTTTTTTTTTTGAAAATACGCCCCAACCAGTGTTAGTGCTGCTGATAAGAGAAGACACCACTAACACCAGGAGAGAGGCTCTATCTATTGGTGGGGAGCATCACCTGCTGGAAAGCGGGTCCAGTGTCCCATATACAGAGAATGAGGATATCTGCGAACAATGAGAACAGTGAGTGAGAGGTCTGCAAACATTGATTGCCTTGCAACCTAGGGGATTGACTGAGCAACCCTAAATAGTGTCCTCTTCACCCTTGAAAAAAGGGCGCCAGATAAAACAGTTAAGGCCTGGTACTATTTAGCGTTGATTCTACTCACTCCTAATCATGCCGAGTAGCCATGATTTGCTCAGGACACTCATACTGCCAGAATGCTACACACTAATTCCTCCCTCCCCCATTTTTTGGAGGGAGAAACCTCTTCCTCCTGTATCCACTTAAAAGGAGCTAGTATCTTCCTCTCGCACTTTAGCCTTTGAATCCCTCCCCCTGTGTCCACTTGAAAAAAGTTAGTCTCTTCCTCTCCCATCTTAACTTTGGAGCCCCTAAGCTCCCCCACGTGTATCTGGAACAGCCCCCCATCCTTCTCCCCCGTGCCAGTCTATTCCTACCAAACTATTTGTTGGGGGGGGGAAATAAGTCAGGAAATTCATTACAAGGTCTCATAGGGATTGGACTATCTAGCTTGGTCCAGTCGTTGAAGACGAGACGATACTTGTTGCCCTGCATCCTTCCCTGTTCTCTTACTTCCCCATGCCATTCTACCTTTCTTATCTTCGCCCCTGATTCCCCCGCAAGCCAACATTTGCTGAATTCTTGTATTCTTTGCTTTATCTCACTTTGTGTGTACAAATGGCATATTTGTGCATTGAGTTCCTTCCATCGTGATGTTATGTTCGTATTGATTTGTGGAAAAGATGCTGCCAGGGTATTAGACACCAGGGAGAGGAGTAAGGGTTTAGGGGTTTATGCATCTACCCCAAGAAAGGAGTGTATGTCACTGAAAATACAGCACTGGTTTGGTCACAAAGATCTGGCGCCACAAAGAGAGGGGGCGAAGAGGTGTTGTACGGTTCCGGAATAGCTCGAGACACCCCAACATTTTCAGATGCTAGAGAAACCCTTAGGAAGTACAACCATGTTCTCCCAGGCAACACAGACATCAATGATCTTCATCTTACCATGTACTCAAGCATTCATATATTCAATGGGATGCTGGACCCGTTTTCCAGCAAAAAAAAAAAAAAAAAAAAAAAAAAAAAAAATTGAATTCGAATAAAGAGCATATATAATTGGCGTGCTCGCTCCTATCCCACACTTCGAAGACCAGCTCTGTCTGGTGACGAGTCCTTGCAAGTTTTCTGCAAGGGTCCTCTGGAAAAGAGATTGGATCCCAATTAGGACATGCACACACGGTTTTCGGCTCGACTTGGCCCTAATTTTTTTAATGTTTTTTTCACTCTGAATTTGTAGAAGGGAGGGGCATATTTGGCCACCACACCCTGTCCTTCCCAATTTTTTTTACTGACCCTTATTTTCGGGATGCGCTGCACCACGTGCGCCCGCGTGCATGAGCGTGCGCTATGCGCCTCATGTGCGCAACTCGCGTGCACGTGATGCTTCGCAAGTATGATGTATATATATATATATATCGTCAAACAGAGCTGCACGGTAAACTGTAGGCATAGAGGGAGAAGAGGACAACAAACGAGGGGCTGTGACAAACTGTTTTGTCGGAGTTTCACCGTACATATATATATAGAGAGAGAGGGGGGGGGGAGGGTGTGGATGGACGGGATGGCGGGTTTATTTGGTGTGTGTGTGTGTGTGTGTGTGTGTGTGTGTGTGTGTGTGTGTGTTGTCAATTGATTGATTGAGTGGTGGATGCCTCATTCATTGATTGATCGATCGATTGATTGATTGATTGGTTGGTTGGTTGATTAATTGATTGATTGTGCTGGATGACCGATTAAAAAAAAAAAAAGAAAAAAAAAAAGATGGTTTTGGCACACGCGATTACATAGCTTTCCTCCACCTCCGCCGCCTCCTCGACTGCCTTATCATCTGCATTCTCCGCCTCTCATCCTCAATTCACTCCTCGTTCACACGCTCGATACCCTCCTCCCCCCTGGATATTTTCCTCGGGACCCTCTTCCCTCCTCGATACGCTCCCCCGGAACCCCGAAAGGAGCTAAACTAAGGGAAAAAAGGAGTTGCGTTTGCGGGGTTCTTGGCATGTGTTTGTGTTCGGCAGGCAACACACACATTTGCCGGCGAACGTAAACGAGGTGCTACACAGATTGCAACTGATCATTTGACCACTACAATCGGACAAGGAAGGAAGCCCTGCTTTCTTCATGAAATCAAACCTTAAATATGTGAAGTAACTTACTCTGTGCAAATCAAGTGTCAGTCAAAACCTAAGATGAAGCGAAGTCGACAAAGCATCCCTTACCAAGCCATTTGACTCAGTGCGAACCAATAATTTGATTAAGTGCCCAACTATATCCCAAACACAGTTGAAACAAGCTCTCTAACTGAGAGGAAAAGAAAAAAATGGGTTTACCTCATGAAATAAGACCCAACTGGAGGTCAAACTAGCAACTAATCTATATGTCATTCTAGAGACAATGATAAATTAGCACAACACCACTCAATGACAAAAAGAGTCTATTATACAAAGTTTTGGAAGTAATGATGTAAGAGCGATAAAAGCACACTTGTAAGGATGAGGGAAAAAACAGTAACCCTACCAAAAGGTGTAACAGAATGAAGGAAATCTCGATAACCAATGTAAGTGGTGTATGCTTGTAAAAAGTAAACGTAGCAAACAAAAATGTGGAAGGCAAAGTTTTACTAGTCAGCTGAAGATGCCGACAATAGAAGTTCATAGCTGAAGGGGAATAAGGATGAAGGTGCAATACTTATGAAGAGTAAATTTGGGATCTTCACTTAAGGGGATCACTGCACGATGTAGCGACACTACGCAGACCCCATTTGTTTTGGGCCCGACCTGCAGCATAGTGTGACCAGGCCGTCAGTCTAGCTCTACTGCACAACACTGGTCCACAAAAACCTCGCCTGCCTGCTTGGCCACGAGGGACCAACCCCAACTCCATTATATTGTTGTCCTCTGCCATTTTCATTCAGTCCTTATGTTGGTGTCCCTTTTCTTTTTTTTTGGCTGTCGGAGCGTTATCTTCGTTATGTGCTTGAGTGATCCCACTCCCCTGATACCCTTCCATTGGTATCAAAACAAATATTTCTCCCTGCTCTTCCTCCCTTTTTGCATCCTATTGCCATGTTGCCACAATCTCATGCAGCCTGTCACGTTGGCTTGAGCAAGGGGTTTGTGGATTCCTCCCATGAAGACTCTGTCAAACATTTTTGCAATTATACACGTATCAGGAATCTATTGTTTGTGTCCTTTGGGACATCCGTTAAAGCACCAGTACACCACATATCGGCTCGCGGGTGTCAGCATTAAACGTGCACCACTTTGACGGCCGCCAATTTTTTTTTTCAACGGCGGGCCTGGCCGCTCGACGACTCCGAGTTTTGTTTGTGACGACAAAAACTTTCTGCAAGGCTGGGGCCGTCTACTAGCGGTTTAAAATTGGAATGATACAAAGAAGATTAGCATGACCCGTACGCAAGGGTGACGCACATCAATAGAGAACCGGTCCAGGAAAAAAAAACAACAACAAAAAACAACAACCGAAATTTGATGTTGGTGATGTTGGGCTTGTTAAATAGAACTTGTAGAGGTCTTCCGAACGTGCCACGACGCCTCCGAGTTTTGTTTGTGGCGACAAAAAGTTTCTGCAAGGCTGGGGCCATCTACTAGCGGTTTAAAATTCGAACGATACAGAGAAGATTAGCATGGGCCTTGTGCAAGGGTGACACACATCAATCGAGAAATGATCCAGGGAAAAAAAATAAAAAAATAAAATAAAATAGAATTTGATGTTGGTGATGTTGGGCTTGTTAAATAGAACTTGTAGAGGTCTTTCGAACGTGCCACACACGAGCTTACTGCGCCTTATGGGACTTCATATTTGAGATTTTTTTGATTCATCCTTGCGTTGTCAAGTCGGCTCGCCTGCACACTATGAAAGCTTGCCATTCCGTCAATCTCACATTAGGTCAATGCGACGCGGCAGACCCTCGATTGTGTAGTTCAACAATTAATATACCTTTTTCTTATTGCCCTTGTGGTATGTGGGGAGTTTATGTGTGGTCCCTCTCTTCCATTGCACCTGGATGTTCAGTGCGATGGAAATTGGATACGATTTTCCCATGGAAAGCTTTTGGACCTGCCAAATTCGACTTCCCGGGTTGTGGTTGGGATACAAACGACCTTGTCCTGCGGACGAAGGATGATATCATTCATCATGTCCCACTCCTCGGTGCGATGGCATGCGATTGTGTACAATGGTTGCTTTGGTCATTCTCATCTCCTTTGTATTTGATGTGCTGGTATATGGAAGGCGGCTGCTTTCCCTTTTTTTGTGCGGTAGGAGAGCGTTCTCCTCCATGTAATGAACGACATGGATCTCCTCCATTGTGACTGTATCTTCGAGGATTTGAAGCTTCTCTCTTTGGACTTAAGGCCTATCTTTGTTTTTGGTGAAATTTTCATCGAAACTGTCGTATTTTTTTGAATTTTTTTTATTTTTATTTTTTTGTTCTTTTTTTGTGTGATATATATGTGCTTTAGAGTATATATGTAATCAGTTTTAACGTATTTAGATCAGTAATGAAAAAGTTGGCAAAAACATCGAATTTGGTGAAAATTTTGGTACACTCCAAAAGTTGCACATGCTTTGAGAATACTGCGACATATTAGTAGTGTGTTGTTTCTTATTACTAGAAATTTAAATTTTCACTCATTTTCAAAGATTAGTCCCAAAGTAGGTGCTTTGTTCACCTTCTTCACTCTAGTTACTGAAATTTTTTGGGAAAACTACCATATGGGTTTGGGATGCTCGAAACACTTCCGTATAAATACTGCTATTGATCTATTTAGGTGCATTACGTTTTCTATTTTTTCTTACAGATGTAGCTTCTCTTTTTGTTTGTGTAGGTCTCATGAATATACCAATACTGAAATTCTTTGTAAATTGGTGGAGCACTTTGCATCAACCTTATAGTATTAGCCAATTTGGTACATCAGTACATGTTTCTATGTTGCTACCCATCTTTCTGACTTATAGCGGGATTTCTTAGCATGAGCGGTATCAAGAACTTCATTTAGTTGACACATGATCATTGTATATGTAATCGTGGTCCCTATCTTCCCTCTATTTAGGATCCGACGAATTTAAACCACCAGTATACCCAGTACTCAATGTATGACTCTAAATTTTCTATTTTGCCCTGAAAGCGACTGGTATCACCTCTTGGAAAATTTAGGGTGGTACAAGTACTGACCTCTCATGGATTGAGCCCTGGACTTGCTGCCAGCAGAAAGATGAACATTAAGATGATGTTTTACTCATGGGCTACCCCAGAGAAACTATGTAGCAAGCCCGCCTATGTATCCCACCTCTTTTGCACACTAGATATAACAACCAACAACAGTGAAAGAAAGGTACGTAGTTTAATGTCTCTCTTTTTTTTCCTTTTTTCAGTTTTGCCCTGCCAGTATGACAGGGCGTAAAGCAGCTTCTGCGCCCGAAGTTGTGCAACCACATTGCATTTGCAAAAACAAAAAGTATATAATGACATACTAAACTAGGATTTTTAATTTTTATTTATTATTATTATTAGTAAAAACTCTACTATCAAATTGTTTTTCCTTTCATTATCTTCCTACCACTACTCCTAAGAGAGGGGACCCCTGCAAGCATAAGGTCTTGCAAACGAGGTAAATCATATTCAACAATCTGTCGATAATTGCAACAATTCTTGTAAGATGCATTTAGGAAAGTGATAGGGGGACTTGCACTAAAAACAAGTACTGGTGGGGATTCTGAATCGTTTCTCCCCGCCCCCTTGCTGTGATGAAAGTAGGGAAGAAATGATTCACAATCCCCGCCAGTAATGTGTTGTTAGGGCATATTGAATATATCTGATTCCAATAACAACCAAAGCGAGGTAGGGTGTTCGGACCTTGAGCCTCTGAACTTCGTGTTTTTCTTTCTTTCTTTTTTCCAGCTCGAGCCCTGCCAGCAAGCAAGGCGTTGTGCATATTTTTTGTCCATGAATTTGTTTATACACGGAATCGACCACCGGGACAAGTAGGAGTTCATTCGCTTCTTTTCCTTGGGCCCAGTGGTGTCCTTCCCCATAGCACCACCAGGTTTTTCCGAGCCCCGAAAATCGAGGGTGGGGACAAGTTTATTTTTTTTCAAGGTCGGGGCCGTGTATTAGTGGTTTAAGTGTTAACTTGAACAACCTTTTTGTGTCAGGATTTAGTAAATTCGTGGAATGCAACCCAACTTCCTCGCAAGCGCGTGAGACTATCAGACTCTGCATCGACTACCACTTACTTAGCTGACAAACTCTTAAGAACTAATAAGAATACATATATTTTTTACGAGGGTCGATCTTCGTAGGAGTAATCACCAGATCCACGTGACAACAAGAGATTAGCCAAAAAATGTCTTTCAGTCTCGTTTCAATATTATACGTTTACAGTGATGTTTTTTTGACTTGTTAATGTCCTCGTCGGCTTCAAGAAAACTACAAACATGAACTTCAATAATCGGTCAAAAACTTATGTTTTCATCTACTTTAATGATATCGTATTTTTCATACCTGCCCTAAGGGAGCAACATTGCAACACCTCTATGAGATCTTGAACCATTTGTCATGCGTTTACTTTGATATGAAGCTCAAAACGTGCCTCTTTGTCACTGATACAATAAGTTTCCTTCACCGTTTTGTGCTTGTGCACGATCTTGATATAGACAACGCAAAAATCGTCGTCATTACTACATTGTCGACCCTTATTTGGTTTCATTTCCTTCATTGTTTCTAAAGTTGCTTGATACCTTCCTTACCTCATCGATAAGGATGCATCTTTTCAACATATTTCTTGACATGAGGATGTGCTCCACGATTTTGAAAATGTAGTTGTCATTACGAATCTACGAATCTTCCAGATTTTCACCACCTCTCTTTCTCATTACAAAAATATTTGAGCATGCAGCTTGGGTTGTCCTTTCTATAATTTGTTCCTTTGTGTCCCGATCGTTTATTTCCTTTTGCCTGATACCTTCTATTCTTGCTTTTTTGTCATTTCCAGATAGTATTGTTGCTTGAACAATACACACGATGCGTCCCTGTCTAGCGATCACACCTTTATTCGTTACGATACACTTATCTCAAAAGATGAGATTGTCATGGAACGTGCTGGAAAACCTATACCATCTATGAGAGGGAGGTTTTGCCCTTTGTTTTTGCTACGAGACAGTGAAGTTATTAACTGTATGCTAGTTGAGAGACCTTACATACAACAATGTCGTTGTAACATTATAAATACTACACTCACCCCTCGATAGACATAATATGAACACAAGTTAGTCGGGTTCAACTTTACGGTCATGTTTTGGACAAGACTAATTGGTTAGCATATGTGTCATCTGACCTTTTATTTATAACAATCAACTTACTTGGCCTTTTCATCATTATGTCTAAGAATTATGAGTGCGATCAGTATTGTTACCACTATTACATTTGCCCTAACTTTTCTAATGTTAATGAGGACCCTTTCTTGGAATACAACGATCTGTTGTTGTGACATCGATTTTGTGGTATTCATCCACCAAGTATGCATATTCCCTCTGCCGGTGAGGATGCGATTCGTGTTGTTGTTGAATATGACGATCAACGTGAAGTATATCATTTTGGTTTTTAGAAAACCTATGATCTTGTGTTTGCATGGTCTTGTTAATTCAAGTACATATGGGAATGCTTTCACATATGCTGCACTTGCGAGGAAGTGAACAACTGAAATACCAACCTTTTGTCTTGTTTAGACATTACATATCTCTATGTAACATTGATAGTTGAATTCCATGAATTTTATTAAACCTCTTACTGTTCGTGATAACAATGTACATTATTGGTCCGTAATGATAATTTAAGGTGACCAACCTTTTTGAAGAGGATCATGGTGACCGATCGCCTCACTATTTGCGAAAAATTAATTTCATCCGACTACGGTAGCTCTGCGATAAATGTAGTTAATATGTACTTTGATTATGTGGTGGTTTGCCACGGTTTGCCTTGGAGCATAATGTTTGATTTCGACTTGCATTTCACTAGCTCGTTCTTGCGATGATTGCATGATATATATAACTTCATTTTGAATCATCCTATAATCTTCAAGGAAATGATCAAACTAAGATGAAAAACAAAACTCCTAGCAACATGTTCAAAAAGTTAATTGTGCGTAAAAATGATTTAGATTTAAAAAACCTAAGTGAAGATGACTTACAAGTATGTCATTGCGCCTAACACAGGAATATCGGATCATATCTCGATATAATTGTGACTTAAGATACCCCCTTTATGCAACTGTTGAATTCCTTCGGCCCTTGTGGATCCATCCCAATAATATGTCATGCCTGGGATGAGGGAAGTAATGAGATTACCACTATTTTAGATTTCTCACACGCAGGTGTTACTGCTTTCTACTGTATAACAAAGAGTGTCAATTGATCCTCAATGAGTCATGAATTCAGAGTTAGTGGTGAGCTACTTTTGTAATCATGCACGTCCATGTTGGAACTAGTTTGCTTTGCAAGTTTGGATGTCATTACATTTGCTTCACTTTTGAAGAGGTGAAAATGTTGAATATTATAAATGCCCCCTCTTTATCCAAATGGATGTTGACGTGTAAGATTCTCAACAATTTGAAATGGTAAAGATACCAAAAATTATGAACAACACTTTTTTTTTTTTTTTTTTTTTTAAGGGGAAGTGTTCAAAATTTTCAACACCTTGACTACTATAAAATTTTCATATTCTATATACTTATTGGCGTTGAAAATTCTAAAAACTTTGAAATGGTGAAGAGGCTGAAAAATCGAAATTCCTCTTAGTTTTTTTTTTTTTTTTTTTTTTTTTTAAGACCACTACTACTTTGTGCATTCGGACGGTAAGTCACAAAAATAACATATTTCGAACAAGTCTGAGGCTCAAAGCAGTGGTGGAGGACGGAAAAAAAAAAAACTCACAACCTACGTTGCGACTTGTAATCACCCCCGTACGAGTACGAGTTGTACTCATTTCTTGTACGCTACTCGTACTTGAGGCCCCGTACGACTTTTAAAATTTTTTTTACTGTTTTTATTTTTTGTCTCCAATTCTAATAAGAATCTGTAGATGGTGCTCGGACAAATGTTGCTTGTTTTGTGATGTTACAACACAAATTTGTTTTTCGTATTTTTTGGATGACGTTTTTTTTTTGCGTACGGGTCGTACGGGGACGTACAAGTTCTCGTACAAATATTGCCTATACGTTTCGTATGGAAAGGCCCCGTACGTGTACATGAACGGTAATGTAGCTTACAACTTCGATTCCATTTACCTCAGGGAAGAGCCCCATGGAGGTAAAAGTCACACCAATGATTTGAGGAATGTATCTTACCACTATGTATGGAATGTGACTAACAATGTTTTTTTTTTTCCTTCATTTTTTCATTTTTTGTGTTGTACTAGTGCATTGCCAACAAGGTATGCCGTATTCCACGCTAGGCAACCATTTGCGTTGCTTACCTAAGACTTATACGAGTACTGTAGCGTCACACATCGAACCACAATCACAACGTAAGGGATGTTTGTTGCTGATTGGACAGACGCCCTCACTGAGGGCACAATCACACTAGCATCTTATAAAATGTATGATTATCATAACGTTAGCTAGGCTACCAGAGTGGCCCCGGGCCGCTTGCTCAACCAGACAAAAAAAAAAAAAAAAAAAAAAAAAAAAAAAAAAANAAAAAAAAAACTTTAATTTTTATTTTAGATCTGGTAAAGAATTTTGATGTGACCCTGAAGCAAACGTTGTTCAATTTATGTTTTTGCATAACATAGTTTTTTTTTTGGATTTTTAAATTTTTTTTTTTTTCTTTTTTTCTTTTTGCTAGGACCTTTCATGATCCTTGCACGACCTTGCAGTCGAGAAAATAGGGTGACCCGGGCGGCCCGGTTGGTAGCCTAGAACGTTAGTTTTTTTTTTTTTTTTTTTTTTTTTTTAATGCAACGGTCTTGAGGACTAGAAAAGAAAATACGATGAGACCTAGGCTCGACAAAACCCGATGCACAGTGAAATTAATTTTCCACAAACACATGATCATAGGTAGTGATGGTTTAAGGGAGGGTTGTTCAAATTTTCAGCATGTATGTTAATGTTTTATATTGATGAACCCATTAACGTTCTCTCAATACCTTGTAGGGGCGTGAAAACTTCATTGACATTAAAATGAAAAGGAGACACCATTGTACTGATATGAAGGGAGACCCGATCAACGACTAAAATATAATGGACAATGGTCAAGGGTGGGTATCACATGCGGTTATGTTTCTATGTAGAGTGATTTTGATCATTCGATTAACATTTTTCGCTAATCCATTGACCTGTGTTCGAGAGAATGGGGGATTGTGATATCCGATCGAATGAGCTGACATTGTACCTGACCTTAAAACTATGAACCATATCCATGTCGATCTCTTCTATACCTAAGTGAATGAAGAGAAAAAAATTGATATACCAAGCCAACTTCGTGATATTTCGACTACTCATTGGGTATGCCTTGGTTTATTTTAAACAATGGTTAATGCAGTGGGTAGTAATAAAACATTAAACTCTCGTTGATTTACCAATATGAAAAAGACGTTGATGCCTGTCATATCAATGCTAACTACTTGGAATGGTTGCTCTACTCTTGCATATACCATAATACAAGGCATTTGACTCGATGTTTTGTCTTGAATAGGCTTGATAATTTTGCACAATCAACATAAAAATTTCCCTGAATTAAATAATCATTCTATGCTAAAATTACATTCTAAATTTTAAATTTTCATTCGATCTTTAAAAATGTCATTTCAATTTTAAAATTTTTCGTCTTATTTGAAAATTTTCCTTCCTCGAATGGGGTAGCCCTTCTTATTTGAACTGAATGCTAGAGATGGAATGAAAGTCTGGATAAGTTCATGGAATATTTTAATTGGACTGTCGTTTTAAGTAATGATTTTTAGTAATAAATAAGGTCATCCAATCTAAATTAGAAGATATTTGTTGTAGTAGAATGAAAGCTTAATTAAAAAAATTCATAAACTCATCCAGACTTTCATTCCATCTTGAACAAATAGATGTAGTTGGAAGGAAAAACTCATATTTAGACAGGAACTTATCAAATAAAACTGGAAATTTTAGAATTGGACGAACATTGAAATGATAATGTATATATATGAAGAAATTTTCTTTTATGGAATGTTTTTCCAACTTTCATTTCTCGTGGGAATTTTTTTGTTGATGAGTTTCACCTCATCACGAATACAAGACAAATACTAACTATTTTTCTCTTGGATTTTTTTTCATGAATTTTACCTCAAAGTGGACGACATCCTTTTCATGAGCGACTTTTGTCTTGTCAAATCATACCAAGGGGTACGAAATCGTTAACCAGTTAGAGCCCATATCGTTAAGTTGCTTTATTTTTTAAAGGCGAGCCTTATAGTGAAGGTTATGGTGAACCCGCTTTGTATCACGTGTACGTCCAACCTTATTGAGCATCGCCAGAGGTTCTCTGTTTAATCATCACAATGCAAGAGATCGGTCCATATTTTTGCCCTATCGACATTTGTTGTAAGACTGTTGTTTTATTGTGCCGATAAGTAACGAGTCCCGGTGAGGAGTTATGAAACTTTACTATCGTGAGATACTCATTCTTTGTTCGTTCAACATCTTGCATACTAGCTATGAGATTGAGTGATGTGAGACTTATAAAAGCTTACCCACGACATGAAACTTAACTCTACAGGGCGGGGCTCTTGTCCAACGAGGATCACCACCATTAGTAGAAAAGAAACAAGATCCTTCTAATAAGGATGATAAAGGGATGTACATGAGGATAGGGAAGACGAAGATGAGGAGGAAGGGGAAGGGGCTAATGTGGTCACTATAAGCATTAATTGGCCTGCTTAAGTGTTTGTCGACGACTCTCGCCAAAGTATTTGTACTCCCCTTTCAACGATCGTTGTGGCTTCCACATATTGAACTTCCATTTTGAAAGCTTTTTGGAAGGTTGTAAACGTTTTAGTCCGTTGGCATTGATGTGCCGCTCTGAGGGGGAAAAATGAATATTGAAGTTGTAATCCTCCAATTGTGTCACCCACCTTCCCATCATGCCCGTGAAGTCGGTGTTATCTCTGAGGGATAGCAAAGGTTGATGATATATCACAAGGATGAACCTATAACCATACAGGTAAGGGTGGAAGCTCAGGATCCGAACATCACTGCTAGATACTCGTCTTTGTATGCTTAGTAGTTAGACTGCACTTGGTTCAACGTCTTCAGTGCATACTCGATGACACGCTGCTCTCCACCAACATTGATGAACTCGCTTGCGGCTGCCAATCAGTGTCGAGAGTAAACTGCTTCGTCGGATCAGGTCGTGTAAATATTGGAATCGTCATTGGAGTCTCCTTGAGTCATTGAAAAACCGCCTCACATTCGACTTTCAGGTGAGGTCTTCATCCTTCTTTAGAAAGTCCGTTAGGGGTTTGGCGATTCACACGAACCCTTAGATAAACCTTGGACAATAGGAACCCAACCCTAGGAAGACCCGAACCTGTGTTAGTGTCATTGTTGCAGGTGCTTCCAGCACTGCTTCCACCTTTCTTGGATCCGACTTCAAACCTTCGACCGTCACGATGTAGCAAAGGCAGAAGATTTCAAACAGAAAAATCCGCTGCAAAATTTTATAAGGCCACCATGAATCCAACATCCTTCAATGCTTGCAAGACCCACTTCCCATGCGCAACACGATAAGGTTTTGGAGAAAAATATATTATCGATATAAACCATCACACAAAAATTGCTAAGGGTCTGGGTCAGTTCAGTCTTTTTTAAGAAAGTCGACAAATACTATGTTCATGGCTCGCAAAAAAAATGGCGGGGGCGTTACAAATTCCTATGGGACAGTAGACCCATCGCCAAGTTCCTTCATGTAAGATAAAAGCGGTTTTGGTCTTGTCCTCGACTTCGACACCGACATGGTGAAAACTGTGTTGAATATCAAACTTCGAGAACTCTCGTGCAGATCCAGCCGTGTCAAGCGGAATGTTGAGGCAAGAGCTAGACGTCCTTAACCATCATGATGACATTCAGTTTTTAGTTATCAATATAGATACGGACTGAGTCTCCTCCATTTCTTTTAGGGAACAATACGACCGAAAAGAACCAAGATCCTTGTGATGGTTAATTCTACCCAACACTGAAACTCTTGTATCCTGTCCGACACCAGTTGTTCGTCCTTTAACAAGTATTGGTAGGGTCAACAATGACTTGGTGAGTGATTTTTAGTGTCGACCGTGTGTTCTATGAGGTGGGTTAACCCCCTTTGCCAACAACTTGAAGTTCAGAGTATTCTGGGCGCTTTGTGACAAGGAGGTAACAATATTTGTGAGG
Source organism: Chara braunii (assembly GCA_003427395.1). Lineage (NCBI taxonomy): Eukaryota > Viridiplantae > Streptophyta > Charophyceae > Charales > Characeae > Chara > Chara braunii. Next base: position 255,801 of record BFEA01000257.1, read on the forward strand.
GACATGAGCAGGTAGTTGGATAACAGTGTTTCCGTCAGAAATAATGACCGTTGATGTGACTGTCGGGTATTTCAATCGTTCCTCCAGGGAGTTTCCGAACAAGGAATTGATGGCCTTTTCCGAAAAGACATTCGCTATCAGCTGACTATCGGCAAGGCTTACCATTTTCGAATCGACAATTTCCTTATCCGTTTCCATATGATTATTGGACGGTGAACGAATTTTCATCGCCTCTGAAATTTCCTTTGGTCCCAGCCGTTGAAAGAGGCTCCGAGGCCAGAAACAAACCTCATCCGTTATCAACAGGACGACCTTAACATCTGTTAATAGGGGGCAAAGAGGTGTAAAGGAAGGGTCATATAAGCCTTGAAGCATAGAAAACATTTCGAGAAGAGACTCGGTACACCTATATAAGGATGCATGGGGTCCCTAGACATCAGCCATTCGCGACACTCGAATTATCGGCTCCCCCGCCAATATGGACCAAAAAGTTCCTTGCCCGGCTGGTATGCTCGGCATGACCCATTCATACTGGATGGGGTCATGGGCTCTTATAGGGGCATCAGACTCATCTCCAAAAGGCCCACAATGCCTATCCATCGAGCCTCGCACACTACCAGGCCGACAGATGGCGCCGTCACCCATATTGCTAGGCGCATAGGAATTGTTTGTGGCTGAGGCTTGACATATTAAGTCAAAACCACCTTCAAACTGTCAAAGCGCATCCAAACCCCGTCTGCGTGAGCATGCAGAGTGCTGGTGTCGTAAAGACAATGGACCACGTATGGGCACATTAACATCCTTCCTAATAGTTCCTATCCACTAAATATCATTTTCATTTCCGGACACATGCATCTTTCTCGGGTGGAGGAGTTGTAGGTCCCCTCTTTCCAAGCGACAAGTGCCTGAGATATCGCTATTGCTGAAGATTTGGAGTCGTGAATGGCGGGAGAGGGACTTCCCCATACTTCACAATCACACTCCACACTTTTATTGCTGATTGGACGTTGTCGAGTGCATCGACCTTCGCATGCATGCACTTTCGAGAGCCCTTCTGGCTGTGCCACACAAGAGTTCAAACATTTTCCTCTTTTCGTCCGTTTGATTGGAACAAAACTCCAACTTCTCGAGGGGACTTAGCTCTGCCGATGTGGTGCGCCAGCTGTATCTTTTGCGGAACCCTTTGACACAATAGGTTCGTGCGAGGGACTAGCTGTCACCATCCTTACGGGGCCCTGCCAAGCTACCAGCTCACGTGCGACAACTTAATTTGTGGTGCCAGAGGTGAGTCCGCCGAGGGGGTTTACTCGTTTGCTATAGCATAGCACAACCAAATGCCACATTGAGCCCGGTAGTGGACCACATCTTTGGGCGAGGGTCTCCTAAGTGCGGTCTCGAGCGGGTCGACAAGGATGGTCTCAACGTCTCACCATTTTCACTCCTCATTCCAACCTAGTCGTTTCTACCTCTTTCCATGTTTCATCTGAGGCTCATCTCGGAAAGGCCCACCCTGGCTATCCATCGAACCTCGCATGCTGCTCTGGAATACCCCCAAATTCAAATGCAGTATACCTATGTTGTATTCGAATACAATGTACAACGTAACTTGTTAAGGGCCGCCCTGGAAAAGTTTTGCCCAAAAATTTGTTGCACAACGTAGTGCGTACCTCGTATTCGAATACAAGGTACTCCGTATGTTGTATTTGTACATTATTTCCAGGGTAAGAAGGTAGTAGTAAATTAGTAATAGAACCCAGTGGAGGTGGGGTTCAAGTTAGCCTGGGTTGGACTCGGGCTACCGTAGGGCCGTAGGATGGTAGTCGGGAATATAGCGTTGGCCCATCAGAATGGCCAATGTCAATTGTACTTGCATGGTATAGCTGGCATAAAGATGGTAGAATACCTCATCGGCCATTGTGGCCCTGGTGGCCCTGGTGCTGGCTATCAAAGACGTGTTTTTTGGGAAGAAACTTTGCCAGCATTTTTCACCCTACTGCCACGTATCCTGAAACTTATTATTTATTTTTTTCTTTCTCTTTTGTAGTATTCATGTTTATGTTTTTTTTTTCCCTCTTCCTAAAACGTTTTCTATTGATCGCAGACTGCGGAGCTTGAGTTGCTACAGATCGTGCACTCATTTCGTGATTGTCGCACACTTGGAATAGCATTTGCCCCGTACAGGCATATAGCTGTTGATGAACAGGTCGTGAGTTCTAGTCCTGTAGTCCTGTCGGTTAGGTTAATGTCAGGGGCTGTCTGCCTTTGAAATTATTGTCAGAATCATTCCGTAGCTCTTGGTATTTTGCTGCTCCTATAAAGCCTACAGTTTCCAAAAAAAAAAAAAAAAAAAAAAAAAAAAAA
>BFEA01000257.1:321595-336773 GCA_003427395.1 Chara braunii
CAGAAAAGACATCATTAGTTCTTCTCGATATTAAAAAAAAAAAAAAAAAAAACGTAAAATAAATTTGAATTTTTGAAATAATTTTATATAAGTAATAAAAAGTTGTCAAATCATTTGAATTCCTAAACGAGCCTTTAGAACAGCAGAAGGTCATTCATGAATGAGTCCTTTTATTTTGTCATTTAGGCTGAAGGAAATAAATAGAGGGTTCAAGTTCGAAAAGACATAAGACGTCAAAAATGTTGGGGGGAAAAAAACTGTCTCAGAAATTCAGAATGCACCTGGGGATCTGCCTGTCCAGGCGGATTCTGACTTACAGCATCTGCAAAGCCTGGTGCATTTATTTATTTATTTATTCTGACCGGGCTAGTTATTGTATGTTTCCTTCTTCCTCCTCACCACGCTTCCCCTCCTTCCCCCACAAAGACAAAAAACTGTGCGTCGGAATGTACCTGGGGAATTGTCAGTCGAGGTGCAGGCAGCCCTTCTCCTTTTGTTTCTCTTTTCAAACCTGAGAGGGATGAGCAGGCTGTTCTTGTGCTTTTTTTTTTTTTTTTTTCAAACGGGCCCAGTGCCCAAGGCTGATATTGCCAATAAGAAGATTGAGGCCGGGGTCCTCACAGTCTACCCGGAGTGACCGAACAGAACATGCTGAGAATCGGGCTCAGCGTCCCTCATATGATGATGATGATAATGATGATGATGATGATGATGATGACGATGATGATTACATTCTGGGGAAAAAAAATTAATTAAAAAAAAATTCCACCGGTAAACTTCGTGGAATGACAGCGAAATCAAATCACATAATTTATGGTGTTGCTTAGTTGCTGCATATATTTCCGTTGCACATCATTCATAATGACATTTCAGCATTAAATAAAAACCATTATTCTCGTCTTCTCTCTCCCCTCGGCTCCCGCACCCGTCCCCCCCCCTCCCCTCCCCCGGAGGAAGACACCTATACCTCCTCATTTTCGTCTAGGACAGATCCTGCCCAGCTCCGGCAGGAACAGGCGTCATGTCATGGATTGGCAGATATTTGTTTTGCATTTTTAATTTTTGATTGATTGCATTATCATCAGAATATGGGCTAATGTAAGTGTGATCACTGTGATGATTCATCTGAATAGGCGGATAGGATAGGGTAAGTGGTATAGCTTAGCTATGTCAAGGCTATTTGTTCAGATTTGTTTCACTTAGGTTTACATTCTGAATTTTGAGCAGAATTGGAGTACAATGTACATGTTCTGAATAGGCAGACAGGTTCAGTACTAGTTTGGCTTTGTCCAGGGTTTTTTTTTTTTTTTTTTTTTTTTTTTTTTTTTTTTTTTTTAAGAAAAACTCTGTCTATTGGTGGGGAGCAGCACCTGCTGGAAACCGGGTCCAGCGTCCCATTCACAAAGTATGTAGATAAAGTTATGGAAAATTTTGGAACAAAGGCCTGAGAGACTCTGACTTCCACCAGCATTGATTGCCCGGGAAGAAAACCCTCCGGATTAACTGAGTGGATTACTTCTAACTAAGCATACAAGGGCTCCTGCCCTCTAGATTTGACTATACCAACACACAAGCCATTCAGTCCACTCAGGCACAGCTTATGAGCACCTTGACGAATTTGGAGGCCCGGGTGTGACGCCCAACATCGCGCCCAGCGCGAGTTCCTGATCGGAGTCGGATGGGGGCCCGGAAGTGCGAAAAGGGGTGTGCCAAGGATTTTAGGAAAGTTGGGGTGGAGTCCCAGGTCGGAACTGTGATCTCCTGTGGCAAGTTTTAGGGGTACAGGTGCAAAAAAAAGGCGTACTTAGAAGGGAAGTTGCTGATGTCGTGCAGCATAAGGCAGATGGCATGCGTAGTGCATTTCAGGCTACAATTCGGGGATTCTGAACACTTGCATTCTCGAACAAAATCCCAACAACATTGCCACAGTCGAAAGGAAGGACGAATCACCATCGCCGCTGCTTTCGTCTTTGGGGTCGGTCGCACGGCTCGGCCAGTTGTCGGCGCCGCTCGTAACAGGCTTCGGATTCCGCCGAGGCACGTCGTGCGCGGAGGCCTTGCAACCGCGGCTCGTCCTTGGTTCGAGTCTGTCGGGTAGTTCCCGAAGCTCGGCGCGCCCGGTGATACCGACAACCCTCGCACGGCAGGTTGGGCCAGTAGCGTGCTATGGGATTCCACGGTACCACTGTGAGTTGGTGATACCGAAAACCCTCGCACGGCAGGCTGGGCCAGTAGCGCGCTATGGCATTCCACGGTACCACTGTGAGTTGGTGATATGGGAGGAGGAGATGGAAGGGAGGGAAGCTGGTGGTAATAACGACGAAGCCGGGGGATATGAAATATTGCGTGTTATAAGTTTCCGGGTAGTTGGGCCACCTGGGGTCGCTCGTTATGGCACAGTGAAAATCACTTGCGCATAATCGATTGTTTTCAGTTAGGCAAGGGAATTCCAGATTTCTTAAATTTCCCAGCCGTCTGAGTTGTTTGCCTTCCCAATACTCACGATATTCCGGGTCCCTCAGATTCTCGTAATCGGACGGCCAGGAAGGAGATCTTGCAGCCATGTTTGTCTAGTACGCCGTATCCCCCACATCCTTGCACGAGGTTAAGGCTGACTTACGCGGGCGAGTGCGTAAGGGACAGCCGATTGGTTCCGTGTGCTGGTTGGACGACCTCAAGCACAAATATCCTACCAATCACTACATGCCCTACATGTGACACAAAAAGGAGGGAAGAAGGGATAATCGACAGCTAGACTTCAGAGCATTCCTAATCAGGCCTGATAGCATAGCTCATGCAGACGAACATTGGTTAGAGACAACACAAGCATCGCAAAACAGATCGAGAAGATTGCTAACAAAAGAGAACCTATATTCATTCCATGCATACATGCCGAGCAAACCAACGAGGAAAATCTGAGACAATGTACAAGAGAAGTTAAAAAAGGAAGGGCCGTGATAAAAAGATCGGCCATATCAGAATTCAAATTATATAGATGAACAAAGGAAATGAAAGGAACAACAAAAAGAAGCCTCATCCCACACCCATACCACTCTCTCTCTTCTCTCTGCTCTCGTGCGGGCAGTCCGTCGCCTCGCACCAACACCCACGATACCGGCAGTCCGTCGCCGCGTATTCACGCAGAGTTGTCACCCCGCTTGGTCCGCGTACACCCGTCAGGTTCGCCCGTGCGCCACAGTCGTCGTGGCCTACACGTCAACCCCGCATACTTGGCACCAGCTCGTCGGATCGCCCAACTCTCATACTCACTCACCTTCCAACTTGCTCGTTAGCCGACCCTCACTGATCGCACTGTCGTGGCAAACACCCTTACAAGGGTATTTGCCGTCCTTTTCAAAGGTCGCACTGGGTGCGTCCTTGACCAACGAAATGCGCTGATGAGGTAAAACCCTGATCAGGGTGCTTACCTCGGCAACCTCGCGCTTGGGGAGACTCCGAGTCAAATACGACCGAATTAGAGAGTATGTGGGGCACGCATTATAGCGTTGCACTGTGAGGTGGCCGTTAGTCATCGGCAATGCTAGGCTGGTGAAATGACGCCAAAGCCGTAGAACCTTCTGTAATTTTTATTATTGATTATATTTTTCTTTTATTTTATAAAGACCAGCTTTACTCCGCAACTAGTTCGACCTCTGGTGGGGCACGGCGCGAAAAGGATAAAAACTTTACCTTGCACACACGCAGGAAGAGTGTGTTTGGCGACACATGGAAGTGTGCGGGGTTGGCAAACCTAGTATGGGGGAAAGTCGGGAGTCCAACAAAGCATGTCGTGCGCTTGGCGACCAGGATACCAGTTAGTTACGATCCTAGGCGCGGGTGGCGTTTCGGCGTCTTCTGACGGCCAGAAGGTTGGCTGGTAGACCAAGGCGGAGGCCTGGTTTGTGCAGGTAGGACCAATCACGGTCCCGTGATTATTCATATGCAGCCTTTGGCCTAGTTCTAATGGTTACAGTACTGGACTTTCAAGCGACAGGTTTGGGGTTCAAGGTTAGCAAGCGACGATGGAGCAAAAAATCGCGACAGGCGGAGACTGAGGGGTCGAGGGTCTTAAGGGACTATCCCCCTTGTTTTTTTTTTTTGACAGGCCCAAGCCTGGGTTCGACTGGCAAGACCAAGAGGGCGTCGGCAGGTCCTCGTCCTCTTCAATTTTACTATTTTTATCTCTGTTGATTTATTTTTATTTATTTTTATTTTTCTCCATTTTCCCATCTATTGACCAAGTCGGAAACTGGGTCAGGGACCGACGGCGAAGAAGTACCGCGAAGAAAGATGAAAAAGAACTTCAAAAAAAAAAATAAATAAATAAATAAAGAATGTTGAAATTGTTGAGCAAGGAGCGGATGGAGGCAAGTCATGCACCCGTATCTGAACAGGGGCGGAAGGCGACTCTGTCGCCCCCTTCGTTGACCTTGAACGCAGGGGTGCGTGCCAGCACGGGCTGTAGTGACCAACATTGCACCACGGAACGACAAAGAACCCGCGTCGGTGGCCGTCACAACAGTCTAGGACCTTGAGCACACGCCGCTTTTAGCGGTGGCGTTCGGGGTTCTGCGTATTCGGGTACTGACAAGGTTCCTCTATCCTACCCGTCTTGGTGCTCGAATATATCGGGTCAACGTGCGTGAGAGTTGGTGGGTCCATAGCCCACGGAGCGGAAGAAACCCGAGTGGCGGGGGCACTTTGCAAGTGCACCACTCACCAATCGCGATCTGCTGTGGGAGGCTGATGTAAGAGCATGCCGTCGTGGCCCGAAAAAGGGTGAACTGTGCCTAGGTAAGTCACAGCCAGAGGGAGCCCTGGTGCGGGCACACTGCAGTCGCACCATCCGCCAACCACGAATTGTTGTGAGAAGAATGAGTGTGAACAGTCTTGTGGGACTGATGCCACTGGGCCAAACCCGGTTGGTACACTCGCAGACTGTTGAGAACTAGGCCTGTGAGACCTGCATCCATGGGCCAAGTTCAGCTGGTACACCCCGCAGGCTGTTGAAAAACAGGCCTGTGGGACCAGCACCCATGGGCCAAGTTCAGCTGGTACACCCGCAGGCTGTTGAAAAACAGGCCTGTGGGACCAGCACCCACTGGGCCGAGCTCAGTGGTACACCCACAAACTGATGAAAATAGGCCTGTGGGACCAGCCCCACGGCCTAGCTCAGTTGGTATACCCCCAACTGTGGAAATACAGACCTGTGTTCGAACTCCACCAGAAGCAGATGAGTGACATACTAAGGTTCTGCAGTGCAGGCAGGAGCTCAAGTCCAGGTACAAACAGATCACCAGGCCAGGACCTCGTGAGCCAGTCCGCAAAATCCCGCGGTGGGACTGCGACTTGTCCTTCGGGACATCCGTTAAAATTGGTACGATAGGTAGGACGCTTGTACAGCCCCTGGTTGCGCAGCCACAGTGCAGCCGTGGGACCCGACAGGTGGTGAACTGTGCCTGGGCGAGGCACAGCCAGAAGGGGGCTCCGGTGGGGGCTCACAGCAATGCTGGCATGCAGGTCGTTCGACGGGCCTGAGTAATGGACTAAAGACTATCAAATGGTCTAGTAGCCAGTACTCCACAGGTCTCCCCTCAGTGCAGCTGAAGCTTCAGCTGCATCCTACCTGGCTGTGCACTATTCGGGTGTACAAGGGCAAAAGACTATTGTGCTATCTTGCAGCCAGTTCCCTTCAAGATAGCAGAAACTGCCGTGCAAAAACGTTTGGCAGACTTGGGCACACGATGAAAGACTAGTCAAACTGCCTAGTCCTAGGCTCTCTCCGAGATTTCCCTCAGAGTGGCAGAAGCTGTCGGGCTGCGCCGTAAAGATGTCGGAGGAAGGAGAAGACACGAAGAAGACGACGACGAGAGTGAAGAAGAAGACGAAGGGAGGAGAGAGGAGAAGACTAGGAGGGAAGTAAGTAGTAAGATGGCGGAGTAGGGGGAGGGAGAAGAGAAGCAGAACGGCTGAAGCAAGATACATGGACCTGGCCGGGATCAGGTCCAGGTACTTGAAGAAACAGAGGCGGAGAAGAGAACGAGTAAGGCGGAAGGAGGAAATCATAACTTACTCAATTTATATCAGAATAGAGGGGGGGAAAGTGCTAAACTGGGGTTTTTAGGGCAGGCGACATCAGATATGAGGTCAGATCTAGGAGGAAGTTAGTAGAAAGTGAGATAGGAGGAAAATGAGGTGCGCGGGCAAGCCGAGAGAAGAGAAGAGAAAGAGGACAAACGGGAAAAACAGCCTAACTCGCCCATTTCTCAACGAAAATGAGAGAGTGAAGATGCAAACTGGGGGTTCTGGCATGCTTCGGATATAATGGCCATGGCAGATTCTGCCTTAAGGCCACGATTTTGGCGCTATTGGGATCGGGGGTTGCACGACTACTTCGAGAGGATTTAGAATATGAGGGTGTATCCTCCCCTGTTTTAGCGGAAGATCGGTTCTCATTTGGCAGATTTGGCGAGTAGTGCTGGGTGGCCCGTAGTCGCACCTGATCGGCAGTCTCTGAGCGCACTCGTGGCCGTCATTCTCCAGTTGGTGATCCGCTGCCCGATGGTCGTGTTCATCTTCAAGGTCATACTTGCTTTGCTCACCTCGACCCCGGCGCTGCCCCTCATCTTGGTCGCGGACTCGCCGAGCTCTGATCTTCATTGAGACCATCGACTAGTGGCCTTCTCATGTTCACGATCTTCGCCCTGTTAGTAGTCATCGGCACTTCAGAAGGCCACGGCCTGCTTCACGAGTCGCGCACGTTCTTTTTCACGTTACTGATGACACATGCAGAATGAACTTGGCCTACGCCTCCAGCCAGGTGCGTGGAGATAGTAAAGCAAGAGTAAGGGAAGGAGAAGTGGAGAGAGATGGAGAGGTTCTGACACTTACCTAGTCGGGACGCGCTCATGGCCACGCAGGCGGGAGGAGCTAGGTACGGACCTTCGCTGAGTGCGCAGCAAACGAGACAAAATAATAATAATAAAAATAAAATAAAATTACTGCATCTAAATAAAATTACTGCATCTCCCCGGATTGTAGCGGGAGGTGTATTCTTATGTTGCATATTTGGTAGTGGAACGTGGTGAGATCGTCGTAATAAGCTTCGTCTTGGCGCTCCTCGTGTCGGCCTTGATCATAGTCCATGCCTACATCTCTTGAATGTACAGAACAGTAAAGGCAGTCAGGTGCACTAGGACTCATTAAGAGAGAGGGAGACGAGTGAAAGAGGGAGTGGACTGAACTTAGGCACGGGGCCGACCACGTGCACGGAGATTATAATAATGGACGCAATATATAAGTATTGCAATGTATCTTTCCATGTTCTAGCGGAAGTTACATTCTCAGTGCACGTTTGAAGAATAGTGAAATGGATGCAGCAATAATCGTCAGCGTGAGCTGCTCCCAGAGCGACCACAGATCTGCAGTGTGTCTGGCTTCTGCGTGAGCATACAGTTGTTCTTAGTTGGTGGGGCAATTGGCCTGCTCCATTGACTAACGGGATTTTTCCCCACGGCAACGCATTATGAAGACGACTCTCAACCTCAAAAAGGCTGGATACAGCAAGGATTGGCAGGATTGAGAGTTCTTTCTTGAGTCTATGGGTGGTGTTGCTTGGCTGTTTACAGGTGGTGGAGTGATTTGTCTGGTTAGTTTCGTTAAACGAGCGGGACCTCGGGCTACTATGGTTCATGCTCCACTGCTGGAGTTACCGTAGTCTGGGCGTATTGCTGGTTAAGCAACAAAGGGCTGTGCTGCTGCGACCAGTGCAGTCACTCGGTCGGTGTGATCTTGCTGTAACTATGTACAACCAGTGTGTCGATCGGCAGAAAGAGTGCAATGAGTGAAAACAGAAGAATGTGAATGGTAGAGAAACGCCTGGGCAAGGGAGCGGCAGCAGATTGAAGTTCAGGGAGGAAAAAGGAGGCAATTAGAAAAGAGGAAGAGTGGAAGGAGAGCGACAGGATCAGAGAGAACTCATACCTCTTGATGACAAAGTGGGCAGCTGTCTCACCTCAAGGAAAACTGCTTTTCTTCAGCAAAGGGGTTGCTGCTGGTTTTGGAGTTTGAGTTGCAGTTACGGGGTGTTGGGCACCGCGTGCTGCTGCTGAGATTGGTCTGCGGGCCATTGGTATTCGATTTATTACAATTGATATCAAGGTGTTGCAGCAAACCTTTGAGTCTCCGGGTGTAGCAGCAGATCTTTTGCTGCAGCAGGACTGGCTATGGTTGGGAGGACTTTGGCTTGAAGATCGAACGATCGGCGGCAGCCAGTTGCTGTTGCCAGGCAGCTGTTGCGGAGTACGAGGCCAGTACTGCTACGCGGCAAGGTGCTGCTGCGACGGTAAACTGGTTGTTACTGTTGATCAGGCTCCGAACTGCTGTGGCCGTGACAGTCGCGAAGAGTGGGCTGCTGCTGGTTCTTCGACAGCGGCGGGCTGCTCAGCCGCAGCAGGTAAACTGGTTGTTACTGTTGATCAGGCTCCGAACTGCTGTGGCCGTCGCGAAGAGTGGGCTGCTGCTGATTCTTCGACAGCGGCAGGGTGCTCCGTTGCAAGATTACCGATCATATTCAATTTGTTGTAAGAAGCAAAAGCTCATCATGATATCCTCCTTTTCTGCACAGGGCATATGCAATGGGCACCCTTTTCTTTCTTTTTTTTTTACAAAAAACAACGCTCCTGTCTATTGGTGGGGATACACACAGAAGCAGCATTTCTGTTTACTCTCGAGTTGGAACCCAGGTGCCGGGGGGTTCCCGGACGGCTATTTTTTCGACAACGCTCTCCTTAAACTTCAATGTGCGTATTGGGGATGCGTGGTCATGCTAGGTTACCTGTTTTACAAATTGGGCTGTTTTGGGCCAGGGCCCCTGAGTCGGTTGACATGATCGAATAACTTCGGGTATTGTCGGTTGTCGGTTCGGTTTTTCGTTTCCAGGGGCCTGCCTGGTACTGGTTGCTTCCCATTTGGTCTTGGGTCTCGCCGGGTCCTGATTCTTCGTTGATGATGATAGATATACTAAGCAGTTCCCTTTGCAAAAGATTAGACACAATGCAACATCATTATGATAGTGAAGAAGATAATCTGATAAATTAAATATGAGCTTCAGTATCATGGGGCCATTATCTCCGTCCACGTTGTCCTGGGCACTCCACACCTGCCCAGGGGCCAGGAACACTCGACCCTTCCACTCATCAGGCCACTGCGATTGAGGCGCAAGCCCCTGAAGATGGCCGGTGTTCTGACGGCCCGTCCGAAACACGTGTAGGGTAGTTCCGTCAGTTGTGCGTCATGGCTATGGTGCTTTGCGCCGACTTTCACGTGAACTTCATCGTAGAATATTTTACTAATTGATGTGCTCGGGGGTTAGCTCTTTTTATCTCTTGTCTGGACTCGTCTTGTTCATGTCTGCCATTGTCTGGTTCTTGTCTCTTCCTTTTGCAAAGTGCTTGCACTTGCTTGTATGTTGCTCACGCTCATCGTTGGGGGGGATACATTGCAAAAATTTCCAATACGGTTGAAAAAAGGGGTAAAAAACATTAAAAAAACTTTAAGAACGAAAACAAGTACAGCAAATAAAGTGAAGTAAATTTAGAACCTAGCAGGCAGGCGGGCAGAACCTGCTGCCGGGTACTGGCCCGTGGGGTCAGGCTGAGGGTCTGGTCGCACTGGCGAGTACTACCAGCAGGCCCAAACAGGCAGGTTTGGACCTGAGTACCTCCACTACCTAGTACCCACATCCTCCATGTCAAATTGCAGATCATACCATATTTATTATTTAGTATTTAATATTTACTGTATTAGGAAATAGATTGCGCAGTACAGGAGACCATAGACAGTCTGAGAAGTTAAACCATTCACATAAAAGTTACTTTATTTGCAATTAGATTGCACAGTAGAATAGAAGATAGACACAAGTCAAATCATCCATAGAGAAAAAAAAAATAAAAAAATCATCGATAGAAAATACAAGCTCAACGAATACAATTGATGCCGCAGTCACTCTTTTCACGACATTCATCATGAGTAACACGGAGTTATTACAGGTCAGGCATTTCCCAATTTTCCCACTCCACATTATTTTGACGGCAGCCCAGGGGGTGCCACCAGTCCCAATACCATAGCAGTCGATAGGGTGACTCCCCGCATAATGGATGCTTCCGGTGAATAGACTGAAACAAGGTTAAAAAAAAAACAAGTGTGCTGGGGCCTACGGTTGTTGAGTTCAGAAAACTCAACGGTGTGATGCCATTTCGACTTTAAAATATTCGAAACAAGAAATCTAAAAACTGAAAAAAATGCTAGAAACAGCTTTTCTCCTGATTTTTTATAACGTAACTCCGAGAAATGAAGCATGTCTGGAACAGTCGGAGTGAACGTCTCCGTGAAAAAAGGATACTCCCCGTGGTGAGGGGACAGGAGGTCACCATTTGTAAAATGGACAGGGACGACGTGGATGGCCAAATGCATTCATTGCCCAAAGAAGGAAACGAGTTTGATGCCRGACAGCCAAACACAGCTGTCAGAGTTCCTCCGTTTCAGGATGCAATGAGGACTTAAAAAACAAAAAAAAGGAAAGGCACTGAAGTTGAGAAACGTACCCTACCCTCGGTAGGGTAGTTTTCTCAACGGAAAATGGCCTCCCGCCCAAACCAAAAGGGCCAACGCATACTACAAAACGGATTTCTCGTCAAAAAAAAAATCTACAAAATGACTAAATCTAATAGGTTATTCTCCTGTATTTTGGTACCGTTAGATTCGCAATACATCAACGGCAGAGCTCCGTCCCACCATGCCACACGTGATAGAAAGCTCAGCGTTGAGAAAACTCAACGCTGTAGGTGGGACTAGACCCCAGGTTTTGAGCTTCAGAGGCAAAAAAAAACTTGTGTTGCCAGGTCTGTGGCCACACCGATTTCATATGCGTTGGGCAATTGAAAAAGATTGAAAAAAGGTATGGCAGTCTGCACACCAGGGCCCCCCTGCCTGCAGAAAACCTGACTCGCCTGTTTTGAGAGTCTCGTATGCCTTTACGAACTCGGCGCGTGACTGACCTGCCACTTTGGGCTTTAAATTTGTCTTCCATTCGAAACAGAGAAAAAAAAGGAAAAAGGGGGCGGCTCCCCATCCGTCCACCGGAATCACTCGATTAGCACCTGTTCTGTCAGTGACAAATTTATTTCCCAAGCCAGCTCAGAACAGACATCAATGATTAGACAAAATAAAATAAACGAAAAAGACGGCGAATGACTGATCTGAGCTAGCCCGTGAGTGCTGCAAGGCCCGTCATGGGAATGCTGGTCCCATGCAGCCGTAAACATCAGCAAAAAACTATTTTCCTCACCGCTTGGTACGACACTTGGGTGCCTGCCCGCCCGCCTGGCAGCGCGTCCCGTGGAAGAATGTGAGGACGACATTTGCCACAACTCTGGAGTGTCTTTTTTTTTTTTTTTTTTTCAAAATAAGCTATATTCTTCTCTCAATTTCCCCTCCTTTCACTATGATCTACCTACCAGCATTACTCCTAATAAGCCTATACAGCAGACCCCTGCAAGCTTAGCTATCCACCTCTCACAATAATTAAGGGGCTGCATGTGTTACCCCCTGCCCTGTCTTTTTTTTTTTTTTTTTTTTTTTTTTTTTTCTCCAATTCACTTTATTACCAAATCACCCATTTGAAACAAGGCCGGGGACCTCACAATTCAACCCGGAGTTATCCCAGCAGCATCGGCCGGTTTAGCTTATGTGACTTCAATCTCATCATACTTCGAACCTGCGACTAGTCACTAATCAAAAACCTCTTAACCATCAATATCTTGTATGCAAACCAATTCTCCATCTATAATAAGCTCTTCACAACGTGTCCTTATTATCATACTGACCCTTTGTCAAGTTTTACTTCCAAAAGAAAACAAAACTTTATTATTAACCTACTCCCCTAACCCTTATTTCCTATTCTACTCGTGCTACCCTATTCACAGGCCTATCATGGCCTGACACCGGCCTAAATCGTCCGATTGGAACTTAAGTTCCGCGGTACCCCACGGCTCACCACCCACCCCCCACGAGATTAGCCTCCTGCAGCTCTGGCTTCGAACCGAGTGCCCAGGTTTGTAACAGAAAGGAAGAGCCTCAAGCCCCAAAAGCCAAACAAACCTGAAAGGAACTTTGGATCCGAAAGCTCTATCCCCTACTGTACTTCCCCCTTCCCGTCCCATCTCTACTTCTCTAACCATGCCGACACTTCGAGTTTCCCCTGAGCTGAAATTCGTGCCAATTGGCCCCCAAGGCACCAGGTGTCCGAGAACCACTTCAGACCTGCCTGTCGGTCTCCGCARAGAACCCGTTTGTACCAATCTGCCTTTATCTGCGTTCTGACCATATTCCGGAAAGACTTTTCCGCTTGGGCTTCTGGTGTTGTCTCCTCTTGAAATCTTCGTTTGTTCCTGTCGCCCCAGATAACCCACATCATGGTCAGGCGTGCCACTTGAGCCACATATTCCCATCCTTTACTGCTTGTCCGTCCTGGTGGCAGGTTTCCTTGAAGGATCCATCTTCTTCCCGTCAGGCCTCTTCTGTTGGAGAAGGCTGTCCAATGTCTCTCCCACCATAACCACCATTTGTTCGAGATTGGGCATGACCACCACAGGTGGTCCATTGATTCCTCCTGAACTTTGCATCTGCCACAAACCGGGTCCACCTCCATCCTGTGTTCTCTCAGCCATGCCGCAGTGGGAACCGCTACGTGTGACTGTAGCCATGCTAGCGAGGCAAGCCTCTGTGAGGGCACTTTCTTCAATTGTGACCACAGCAACCTCAGTTCGTTTGCGGAAGGTGGTTCTACTTCGGGGCACACTCTGTGCCAACGACTAGCAACGGTGGTCTCCGTTGGTGGTTTGCGAGATAGGAGTTTCAGCGCCAGCCTTGGGTTCAGTTTCTCCAGCCCGACTATCATTTCTTCCTCCACTTGCCATTCCCACATTTCTGGATCTATCCTCATCTCCGATATCTTCATCCCATCCGCTACTAACCTCTGAACATCAGGCAGCCCCGGCTCTGAAGGCGGTAAGCTTCTAACTCTGATGAGTCTGATCTCTTCCAGGTGCTGCAGACCAAACCGGAGGGAAACTCCGGTACTCTCCATCTCAGGCAGTCCAGGCAGCTTCCTTTCGAAGACTTCGAACCAGCACTTACCCCGATTGTCTTGTACCCATTCTTGCAGGCGATTAAACCTCTCTTGTTCTTCCTCTTTTCCCCGATACCAGGAGCCTGGGGGGTTTATCCCTTCCGGTCCTAGTATATGAGACCACCCTCCTGGGATTGCAGAGATTAATTCTTCCGGTCTTTCTTCTTGAAACGGCAGCTGGCCCAATTGTTCTCTTATTTGCTCTGGAGATTTCCATGAGTTCTTGAAATCGTCCCAGATGTCGCCAACTGAGGAGATGCCTCTCTGAATCCAGCGCATGCCAAATATTCCGGCTTGGATTCCTGCTGGAAACGGTTTCCCTTCCTTCTCCAGAATTGCTGGATTTTAGAAGAGATGTTGTTTCTTGACTTCTTAGTTTGTGTGCGGCTGGCATACTCTGAGTGGTTTGACTTTCTTCCACGCCTTCAGAACATCCTTCCAGAATGGGGAGACAATATGTTTGTTCAGAAACGAGTTGTAGAATATGGTCACCCAGACGTCCGAGTGTCTACTCAGAGCTCTTCTGCTAGACTGATCCAATCCACCTGTGATCCAAGTTCAGCTACTCTCACCACCCACCTGGTGAGGAGAGCTGTGTTTTGCGTTTCCGGATCGACTAGACCCAGTCCTCCCTCCTCTCTAGCTTTGCAAATTACATCCCAAGCCACTTTTGCGATGAAACCTCTTTCTGGTTCCCCGTCTGGTTTCCAAATGAACCGCCTCTCCGAGCTTTTAATGATCTTCAGAGTGTCTCTTGATAGTTTCCTCACTGTAGCCACATACCAAAGAAGAGCAAAGGCTGACTCAGAGGCCATAACCACTAGAGCCCTTCCAATCAACGAGAGGTGTCTGGCCTTGCCCCAACTTTTAATTCTTTTCACCACCTTTTGTTGGATGATAACACCCTGGGCTGTTGAGCAGTCCCCCAACGTCACCTGCACTCCAAGAAAGCGTTCTGCTTTACCCGCCGTAATTCTTTCCATACCCCAATCCACTATGGGCCTGAATTGGTCCGGAAGAAAAAACACCGACTTTGCCCAATTAACTGTTGCTTCCGAAAGATCTGCGTATTGCCTCAATAAGGACTTCAATGCCTACAACGAGTCTTTCTCATTGGCCGATATGGCAAACAGATCGTCTGCAAGGGCTTTAACCTTGCATTCACTGCCCTCTGTCAGCTTCAGGCCTTGAAAAGCAGACGTTGAACGCAGATTGCAGAGCAAGACTTCGAGTTGAACCACGAATAACAGAGGTGCCAGCGGGCAACCCTGCCTGAGGGAACGGGATAGCTGAAACTTCTGGGACAACTTGCCGTTCACACAGACGACCGCCGAGGAGGATCGATACATCGCCACGACCCACTTGCAGAGTATGTATCCCCCGCGGTCATGACCGCGGGGTCCAACTCGGCCAGCGGTCGGGATCCCAACCGCATAGGTCGGACCCGCGGTTGGGTGCGCCCGAGAATTTCAGACATTTAAAAAAATATATATATATAGGCCAAAACAAATATAAAAAAATGGGGTTGTAGGGTTTGAAGAGACCTACAACGCGGTAATTTTTTTTTTGTATTTTAAAGTGTTTTCTTATTTTAAAAAAATAAAAAACCAAAAAACATGTATTTTGATCAAAAGAAAGTTAATAAAAAAAAGGGAAATTTTTATTTTTTCGTTTGTGTGTGTGTATGCATGTGGGGGGAGGAAGGGCGACCCCTTCCCCGCGAATCAATCAATCAATCAATCAATCAATCAATCAATCAATCAATCAATCGATCAATCAATCAATCAAAAAAAAAGAAAAAAAGAAAAAAAGAAAAAAAACAGCGGGTTCACCCCCGCGCGAGCGTTTGTGTGTGTTTGTGTATGTGTGTGTGTGTGTGTGTATGCGCGCGATTGTTGGTGTGTGTCTGTGTGCGCGCGATTGTTGGTGTGTGTGTGTGTGTGTGTGTGTGTGTGTGTGTGTGTGTGTGTGTGTGTGTGTGTGTGTGTG
>BFEA01000257.1:337351-349755 GCA_003427395.1 Chara braunii
GTAAAAAAAAAAAACAATGAAAGGGGGTCCATTATTTTTCTTCCACCCCCCTAAAATGGACCCCCCCATTTTTAAGTCTTTTTCTTTTTTTTCAATGTAGGGGGCTGGGGCCTGGGGTGCGCCCCCGGAATCCCTACCCCCCCTCCCCTGCCCGCGGCGCACGTTTTTCGCCCGCGGCCGCCGTGGTCGACCGCATGGGCCGCGGTCATGCCCGCGGTGACCGCGGCCGCTGGAGATACATAGCTTGCAGAAGCTAGACCCAAAACCTATCCTTTTTAGCGTCATTATCACGAACGCCCAATTTACCCTGTTGTAGGTTTTTTCTAGGTCTAGCATCAACATCGAGACATCCCTATCTTCCTTGTGGATCAGCTCAAGGGCCTCTATTGCAGCCACTACATTTTCGTAAATTGACCTGCCTTTTACAAAAGTCCCTTGATCCCTCCCTATTAGACCTGGGAGCTGCCTGCTCAATCTTTCTGCAAGTGTCTTCGCTAATAACTTGTAGCTCACGTTCAATAGCCAAATGGGTCTGCAGTTCCTAACCTCGCTCCGATCTCCCTTTTTAAAAAGGAGCGTGATGATTCCTCTGTTCATTGATCTCCCCAATCTCCCATCCTCCCTGATTCCGTTGAACAATTCCACTAGATCATCTCTGAGTAGGTCCCAACGAGCTTCGAAAAACTCAATCGGGAGCCCGTCATCGCCCGGGGCTTTGCCCCTTGCCATGGCTTTCATCGTGTGAGTGAGCTTTTCCCCTGTGACAGGTTTATCCAGGTCTAGAGTCCCCTGAGTAGAAAGCCGACAGTGGATTTGGTCCTAGAACGGGGTCTCTAGGGACAGATCTGCATCGAAACCTTGTTAGGGGTTTCTCGAGGTCAGGATGTCTCGATAGTAGTCAGCAGCATAGGTACAAATTTCCTCGTTATTCACAGCTAATGGAGCTCCCACCCTGTGGGGATGTTGGAGTTCCCTTACCTGAGCAACCTTATTAGTGGAGAGGAGTCTTTTAAAAGTCTCTTTCGTCATCTTATCCCGAGTCCCCATCCCTTTCTCCGTCAGGATTTGATCCCATCTCTTCTGTTTTTCTACCTGTAACTGATCCCATCCTCTCACTCTCTCTTGCCTTTCCTGAGACCATACCAGTTCGGAAATTGGATGAGAGTCAATTCTTTCTTCGGTTTCTTCAACCCTTCTATGACATTCTGCTTCTTTGGCATTTCTGAGGTAGGCGGCAATTACGGAAAAGGAGTCAAGCTTACGGGAGATAATACGAAGACCCGCATCTAACCAATCAGCTTTTGATTCAAAATGAACTTGAGCCAACTTCCATTCCGCCCAAAATTCCTCAACCCACTGTCGAATTTCTTCTTCCTCCAGATTTTTGGTGTTCAATCGGAAACAGCCCAGGCCTCTGTCCTGATGGTCATCGACCCTATCCACATACTAACCGACTTATGATCTGACATAGAAGCCTGCTTCTCTTTAACATTTATTACTTCGCCGGCCAGCTGTTCCGACACAAGGAAAAAATCCAACCTCCGCTTGACACCTATGGTAGGACCAGAACTGCCAAACCACGTGTATCCCGAGTCTTTGGGATTAACTCTCCGATACACATCAACCAGCGTCCATGCTTGTTCCCACTTCACCAATGCTGCTTGGTCCGAGCGAGGGGCACACTTTGCCTCTGAATCCAATCCTGGATCTAATACAACATTCCAATCCCCACCAATTACAAACCTATCTGTTTTCGGTAAACAGTATAGTAGAGATTGAAAAAACTCCCTTCGTTCTTTCACTTCGTTTGGAGCATATATTGTTGCAAAAACCCAGTCCTTTCCTTCAATCGTGACTTTCCCCCAACACCATCTTCCCCACAAATGTGAGTCACAATCCAACAGGCCTGCTTCCACCCTCTTGTGGAATAAGATTGCTGCCCCTCCTTTCGAACCTCGAGGGAGGGACCAGATTTGGGGTCCATCCCACCATTCCCTCATTTGTCCCAACTCCTCCTCCGATAATTTTGTCTCCTGGATGAACATAATATCCACCTCTTGCTCATGAATCCAACTCTTTAATTTTTTTCCCTTCTCTCTGCCCCCCGAATCCCCCAACCCCTGTACGTTCCATGTTGCTATTCGATACTTATTCATAAGCGTCTCTTTGTCCGTTGGTTGATTAGATGCAGGTTTGGTCAGTTTCGGCCTCGGTCCCGTGAACCAAATACAGGTTGTCGGGCCATCGTTCACTCAGAGTTTGCACAAATAGAGCAGAGGACAGATTTTGCCATCGTGGCAGTCTGTTGTTGACATCAGCAATCCTAGCCGCTGTCACACCTGGTTCCAACTGAATCTGGGACAGGATTGCTATCGAGGGATTAGTAAACTTTAAGGCAGAAAGCGGAACACTAGTCATTCCCACCCGATTGATGCTTGACCATTGATCCTCCCGGAGGCGCACATCGATGAATGAGATTAAGTAACAAATTCTCTTGCCCCCTGGCAGATCTACATCTAACTTCAGCATTAGACCTCCCAGAAAACCTATCATCGTACAATTCTCTTGTTTTCCTCATGATCAATCGGGGTGGCAAGCCCTCCTATCTGAGCAGCGGGAAGCAACATCTTACCAGCTTTACTTACCAGACCTAGCACAAGAATATCCTGGCTTTGGAGAGTGCAGACTAGCGGGAGTAACCATTTTTCTTCGTACCCTTGCGCTCCTCCTGCTACCGAATCCCTTCCTTCCGGAATCTCCCTTGATGGCGACGACTCCATGAGGCTACTTCCCGGGTTTCTCTCTCCTTCTGTCTGATTTCTGATCACAGTTCCTGTTTCCACTTGATGGATTTCTCTAACGACTTCGTTTCCCTGACCAAAGGTAGGATCACCTCCCATCCCTCCCTGTGTCTCGCTTGGCTCGACTAAGGCCGATCTCACTCCCGTCTCTTGCATATAGCCCCTAGGTGTCATCCGTGCTCCTTCAGTTATTGCCCCCCACGCAGGGAGCGAATTGAAGCGAGGATCCTGACTCGCTACTTGGGGCAGATAGTTCAATTGCTGCAGGTCATATGGCTTTGGAGCCCCGCGTGGCGGCTGTTGACTGTACCAAGAATCCATGCCTTGATGTCGATGTTGATTACCTTGTGAGGTTGTACCTCCTTGCTGCCAGTTGCTGGAGCATTCAAAGATTATTACCATCTTGCTCCTGAAAACCCAACCTCCTTCGTTCCCCTTGGGCAGAGGAGCCCGCTTCCGAATTACCTGGAGCACCAGACGGGGCGTCTCGAGCAGCATCTCTAATTCCCCTCGTCCTTCATTCATTATTACCTCCACCTCCATAGTTCTGTTGCGGCCTAGCGTTGTGTCGCGTTTGTCTGCCTCGGGCAACCATCCGTTGTCGTATGTCATTATTATTTCCCTTGTTCCGCCCAATGCATCACGAGTCTAATTGAATTTAATTGAACTTAAATTAATTTAATTGAATTTAATTCAATTGTATGTACCGTTTCTCCAGTGTGAGCCCTGTACAAAGGGATGAACAGAGAGAGGGAGGGCAATATCTCTCAGGGGAGGTGCTCCTGGCACTTGTGTAGCCGTGGAGTGGTAAACACAGTGGTAGGTCCAAACCGCGTGTGCCTCTCACTCTGTGAGTAGTTCTTTTTCTTTAATGACACTATATTCCTCTCTCAAATTCTTTTGCATTTGACTACTACCTACTACTAAGGCTATATAGAGGGGACCCCTGCGAGCACAGCTACCTCTCACGGTGAAGGGGATATTGCACCTTGCAGGGTTGGGGCCCTTTTTCTTTGCTTTCTTTTCTTTTCTTCCCCTTTTTCTTTTTTCGTTTTTTTTTCCCCTTTTTTGAAGTTTTTTCCTTTTTTTTTTGTGCGTGTGTGTGTGTGTTTGTGTGCCCTACTTTGTGAGGGAGTTTCACCTGGGACAACCATAGTGGTCCAAGGTGGAAACAGACAGAGTAAGCACTATTAGACTAGGTAACAGCGATTTCGACAAAACGGACATTTTTAATTTTTTGAACGATTTCGCTGGAATCCGCCCGAGCCAGGACGAAATTTGACGAATTTGAGAGTCCGGCATTCTTCAAATGCCGGACCCCCAGGATGTATTGGACCCAGCTAGAGTCTAGGGGGTCCAGCGTCTTAAGAACCCCGGCCCCCTGGATGTATCTAGACTTTGCTGAAGTCCAAGGACTCCGGAGTCTTAAGAACGTCGGACCCTGAATTTTGACAAAATTTCAACCTGGCTCAGGCGCATTCTTGCCAAATTAGTCGGTTTCAGTTTCGTTCAAAAGAAAAAAAAAATGTCCGTTTTGACGAAATTGCTTTTTTTTTAGGTAGCTTCAACGGATGCCATCTTCCCCCAAACACAACTCACCCTCATTACGGTTGAACCAAACCAGGCCAGTAAGATAGCTTTGTAATAACCTTGTTCAAAAGTAGCCTGGGGCCCAGAACTCAGCCCCAGGCCACGCAGACCTGAGAAGGTCTGCGCTGGGCTGTGTGACCAAAACACGCCCAGGCCTGAGTCTGTCGAATGTGGCTGTGTGACTGAACGCTGCACACAGGAAATTCAAGAGTCAAAGTCAACTGCAGAGTCAAAGGTACCGCACCCAGGGCTTGGGTTAGATACACTCATTTATTGTGCGCAGGTACCCAGACAGCATCCAGGCCGGAGGGAATTCGGTTTCAGGCCGATCTGAGCCCTCATTCGCATTGAGATCTGGACGGCCGAGGGATACAGCAGTCGGGGTCCAGACCCCGCGTCAACACTACATAGGAGTTGACATCCTGCCATGATCCTGGCCTTGACATTCATTCTGTCTTGCGTTGATACTGACTTCACGCATTGACTTTGACGCTGGCTTGACGCTGGCTCGACGCTGCTGGCATTGTGACTTGGCGAGGTGCTGCTATTCCGGCATGGTGGCCAGCTTGCTCCTGTCTTCTTGGCCTGCTGACGTGGCAGCTGCCATGCACCTTCGCTGATGTGGCTGCTGCCACGTGTATCATGCTGACGTGGCTGCTGTCCACGTGTTCTGTGACTGGGACTACATATTCGGCATTGCTGTTCTGTTCGTCGTTACTTCAGGAGGAGATCAGGCTGTGGGGGAGTTCAAGGATACGTACCTGGTGGTCTTCATGTCGACATTGCTCCAGATGCTGATGTGGAGTTGATTGGACGTGCCACGTGGCACATTGAGGATACTTGGATACTCATTCAAACTATTGATTGATGAGGTGGCAGTAGAGGAGGGAGCCCGAAGCAGGAGTGGGCATTTTTACTTCCTCTCCTTTGTCTCTTCTCCCTCCTCCCTCTTCGTCTGTGTATGATATCTCACCTCATTCTGTCTGATCACGATTTTTGACTATTTGTAATTATCAGCCGATGGACATTATTCTGGACTTGCATTGTTGACAACTGTCTCACGATCTGGGTTCATTACAATTTGGTATCAGAGCTAATCTCCTGAAGTCGACATTTGTAGGTGCCATGTGGCACGCAGGTAAGAGGTTGAGTATGTGATGACGTGGCAAGGGATATTGACGAGGTACATACCTGTTCACGACATTGGCGGGGATTGCTGACGTGGTACACACTTCACAGACAAGAAGACATTGCCGAGAGTGCAGACGAGGTGCAGACTTCACTGGCGAGAGGAAGTCCCTACCAGGCTGTTGACGTGGCAGAAGGGACTGTCATTGGAGATACCGCATGCCAGCCTGGATCGCGATAGTGACATCGCGATCCCTTGCTGACGTGGCATATGTTGTGCCACGTCCGAGGAACTTGTTGCTGATTGTTGACGTGGCACTTCTTGTGCTGCTGCCACACGACATGGTCTACCGCAGGTGCTGACGTGGCTTTGGGGACAAGACTGATTGCTGACGTGGCTGGAAGAGTCATCACACCTGTCTTATGAGGTGGTGGCTATCTGCTGACGTGGCAACAGACCCTTAGCTGACGTGGCATGATCTGACTGGCTGGAACGACAACAGTATCTCACGAGACGCGTGGAAGAGGCACGTGGCGAGGATCAGGACACACATTAGCTGACGTGGCATCCCACTACTGGCTGACTGGACATTAGAGTGCTGACGTGGCAGGATCTGTTGTGTTGGCATGACAGGGGTGACACGTGGCAGGCAGGACTACTGCTAAGAAAAAGGGGCACTCTGAAGACAAAGGCGGTACAACTGACTGGAGTAATTATACAGCTGTAGTGCCAACTGTCCGAGCGAGTGCGTAATCGCACAGACAATCAAGTGGACACAACAAATTGACAAAGTTTGCTGACAGATTGTTGTGATTGTTGTTGACATACTTACCTGTTGTTGATGTGTGTGGTGTTGTGCATACTTACTTGTGTGTTGTATCTGATCACACGGGCCTGACGTGGTACCTGTACACTTAGGACGTCATCACACAGATAGACATAGAACAACAGAAGTTAGACATAAAACTTAGAAATAATTGTAGTTGTTCTTTCTTCTTTGGGTTACCTGAAGTCTTGCTATAAGGAAAGGTGCGGCTGTGGAATCTATTACTGTTTATTAGTTATTCATTGTGCGACAAACGCAAATCATGATGTCTCATTTCTGGAAATGTCTGAAACTCTCGGTGCTCACGCGTTTCATCTCACTTCTTTTCTATCCTATTTCAGTAATCTTTGCGGTAGATGAAGAACAGCCAAAACCACGAACCATGCAACAAGTTGATGAACGGAAGAAAGTCTTGATTGCCCGCTTGAATCAACTTGAGTCTGAACTCCGTGGCACTAGTCCAGAGGCTGAGTCCCATGTCCGTGAATCATATGATTTGCAGGCACTAAGAACTGCCATTGAAAATGCGAAAACTGGGACCGACGTCCTTGCTGTCCAAGGCATACTGATCAAGTGCCATAATTTTGTCGTTGGTCAGTTTGCTGAAATTGGGAACAAACAGAAACAAGAAGAACAGAAAATGATTTCTGAAGAAGTCCTCGATGAAAACATTAGACAACTCGAGGAGGCACTTGAGAAAGAGAAGAAAAAGAGAGAAGAAATGAGAAAGAAAAAAAAAAGAAATACACAGCAAGAAAAGAAAATTGAGGAAATTAGACAGAATGTTGTTGTAACCGAAGGGGAAGGACAGACAGTATCTATTTCTCAATTAGTGACTTACCTTGCACATCTTGAGATGAAGATTGATCAGTACGGTACTCGTATTGATGAGGTAACCGCGGGATTACAGACTATCATCAATCTGGTCAAGGGAAAGAACAAAGTGACTGAGGAAGTCAAAACTGAGAAAGAGAAGAAACCTGAGAAATTGATGGGAGATGCTTTTAAGGCACTTGAGGGAGGGACTAAGAAAACTGAGGGGAAGGAAGGGGAGCCTTCGAGTTCGCCTTCGAGTCCACCTTCGAGTCCGCCATCGAGTCCGCCTCCCGCTGGAAATAAGACCACCACCCCTCAACCTGAAAAACCGAAAAAGAGAGAAAAAGTCAAGATGAAATTGCCATTTACGTTTTGTAACAAGAAAGACGAAAATCTGCTTTTGTAGATCGCAGAAATTCAGACGTATTGTGGAACAGCCCCCGTTGAACCCGAGTCTCAAGTGGCCTTCTCCACTTCATGTTTGGGTGGGGAAGTAAAAAAATGGGTTCTCGCTGAAGCCAATGCGGCAGGATTTGACGACATCGGAGTATGGGCTGGAACCTTGGACCTCAAACAGTTCCTTGCCAAGATCAAGGAACGGTTTTTGGATACGACGACAGCCGACAAGGCTTTTGACCAGCTCACTACGATAGGTCAAAAGCATTGGACTTCTGTTGAAGCTTTGTCTCTGGAGGTTGACCGTCTGTTGTAGGTTCCCGGTTTCAACCTGCAAGACAATTAGGTATTGTACATTTACTCTCGAGCTTTGCCTGAGCCCATACGCGGTCAGCTCGTGGCAGAGTCAAAGTCAGGTAAGTACAATTACCGACAATTTCGAGACCTTCCTCTCCAAAGAGAGCAAATGACTTCGCAAATGAAGAATTCTTATGCATCTGTTGTGAAGTATGGTGGTGGTGCAGGAACAGGTAAGCGAGTACTTTGGCACCAAGACCACATCCTTGTCGTCTTCGATGACGAAACTGTGGAAAGATAGTCGTTGGAAGTCGAGGGTGTGGCGAACAGCAGTGATTCCGGGAAGGGGGAAGTCACTGCTGTCGTGGTCAACAATGGAGGGCCACGACCGCCAGTTAAGAAGAAGAAGCCACGCTCGTTCCCAGAACACCCCGGAATTGCGGCCGGGAAGCCTTGGGAGAAGATGGGTCTGTCACAAGAAACGTGGCAGGAACGAATGGACAACGCGCAGTGCCTGAAGTGTGGCATTGCAGGGCATGTAATTGCATGGTGCCCGTTGATTCGTAACCCAAAAGTGAGTCGCCATTAGGAGTAGCATCTGCTCCTACTGAGTTTAAGGGTTTGGACCAGAATGAAGGTAAGGCGCCTACTAACCCTTCCAACCCTTTGACTCGCATGGCAAAGGATGGTTCTTCTTCGGCCCATCGTCCAGAACACCCTGAACCTGTCTTATGTTCTATCTCTCTAGACGACTCTCTTGACGAGCTTGGTAACGAATTGCTGGCATTACGAAGCTCGTGGGCTAAGAAAGCTAAGTCTAAGGATGACCTACTACTCGCGGATGTAGAAATCGCACGTACACGCGTAGGTGCTCTGTTAGACTCAGGATCCACACGATCCTATATATCCGAGAAAGCAATCCGCAAGTTGCATCTCGGAATGAAGGTGAAGAACCTGTCTAAACCTATAACGTCTGTTTTGGCCGACAAAAACACGATCACTGTCTCACAGTATGTTGATCGTGTCAAGTGTTGGTTTCGACAAAGGAAGGTAAGAAGATTTTGCATGAGGTATCCTTCCTGATCGAAAAAAACTTAGCATTTGACTTGATTCTGGGTATGGATTGGCACGAGGAAGCCAACCCAGATATTAACTTCAAAGAAAAGATTGTGCAATTGCAAGACGCACAGTCTGATTTGAAACCAATCAAATTGTTTCATAAGTCTGGCTCTGACTCTAGCCTGTCTTTCTATTGTATGAGTTACCCAACGTTTCGTTCGATGGTTTCAAAGAAAAGGTCGGAACAGGAAGTAATGATGGTCTTAGTAAAACGAGCAGGTGAGTCTTCTACTTCCTATCCTCCTTCGACCGAAAAACTCCTTGATGAGTATAAGGATTTGTTTGCCGAACCGACAAGAATAACTGAACGTGCTATCAAGCACACCATCGAAATTATTCCTGGAAGTAAGATTCCCAAGGGCCCTATCTATCGAATGTCTGCTAGGAAACTTGAAAAGTTGAAAAAACAACTGCAGGACTTAACAGAGAAAGGATGGATTCGCCCTAACTCTTCTCTTTATGGTGTCCTTGTCTTATTTGTGCCCAAAAAGGAAGGGGAGTTGCGTCTTTGTATTGACTACAGAGGGTTGAATATCGTCACTGTTAAGAACGCTGAACCGCTTCCTCGCATTGACGACTTACTTGACCAGTTACAGGGATGCAGGTACTTTAGCAAGATCGACTTGAAATCCGGATATCACCAGATTGAGGTGGAACCCTCCAATCAGCATAAAGCCGCTTTCCGGACCAGGTATGGCCAATACGAGTTCGTGGTAATGCCCTTCGGATTAACGAATGCTCCTGCTACGTTTCAAAGGTCAATGAATGACTTGTTTCGTCAGTGGTTGGATAAGTTCGTTATTGTCTACCTCGATGATATTCTAGTGTATGGTAAAACACTAGAGGATCATGAGAAGCACCTTCGTCTGGTGCTAGGGAAGTTGCGTGAGGGCAACTTCAAGATCAATCCCGAAAAGTCTGAGTTTGCTAAGTTCGAAGTGCTATACTAGGACGTATAGTGAACAAAGAAGGCTTAAGGCCAGAAGAGAAGAAAATTTCAGCAATTAAAGATTGGCCACAACCTAAGTCTATAACGGAATTGCGATCTTTCCTTGGTTTAGCCAGCTACTATAGGAAGTTTGTTAGAAACTTCTTACTGATTGCTGCACCAATGTGAAGATTGTTAAAGAAAGAAACTATCTGGTTGTGGGACAAAGATTGTGAGTCCTCCTTTCGGAAACTGAAGTATGCCCTGACTCACTACCCCGTCCATAAAATTGCTGACCCATCTTTGCCTTTCATTGTTACTACTGATGCAAGTCAGTATGGGATTGGCGTTGTTCTACAGCAAGATGACGGCAAGGGCTATAGGCCCATAGAGTTTATGTCTGCGCGACTGCCGTCTGAAAAGGTTGCCAACTCCACCTATGAAAGGGAGTTGTATGCCTTAGTCTATGCACTAAACACGTGGAAGCACTACTTGTTAGGGAGGCACTTCACTATGTATTCATAACACTCTACCCTGAAGTGGATAAAGACACAGTCGAGGCTCTCTGATAAGCTGGTACGATGGTCTGCGTTTATTGATACCTTCGATTTTGAGTTGAAAACGATCAAAGGTAAGTCTAATGTGGTCCCAGACGCATTGTCCAGACGGAGTGACTTCTTTGGTGCAATTGTCTCTTACTTGGATGTTGGCAATGACCTGAAAGATCAAATTCGCCAAGGATATGCTACTGATCCTATCTGGAAACCAATCATGGATGTCCTTGTACGAGACACATCCCAACTACCCAACTATAGAATGACTGATGGATTGTTATTCTTGATTGACCAAACTAAACAAAGACTGTGCACTCCTCATAAGGAAGAGATAAAGAGTGTATTGATCAGGGAATGTTACGATTCTGAGGGTCACTTTGGTTTCAAGAAAACATATGCTGAAGTCAGAGAACGTTTCGAATGGAATGGACTTAAAGAAGATGTACTAACGTATGTTCGTACTTGCCTAGTGTGTCAGAGAAACAAGCCGTCGCACGAGAATCCCCTTGGACTTCTCAAGCCGTTACCTATTCGAAGCGAACCAGGTGAGTCTATCTCAATTGATTTCATGAGTCTGGTTAAGATTCGCAATGGTAACAGTCAAGTAATGGTAATTGTGGATCGTTTCTCTAAATACGCTATGTTTGTTCCCTTACCAGCAGAAGTGCGTACCGAACTTGTCATCCAGAAATTCCAGATGCGATGGGTTATTGAATATGGGTCTCCCAAAACCATTGTGTCTGATCGAGATGTCAGGTTCACCAGTCTGCCATGGCAAAAGCTAATGGAAGCTTATGGCACACGGCTGACCATGTCGTCAGGGAGGCATCTCGAAACGAATGGCCAGACTGAACAGATGAATCGTCTGTGCCAACAGCTTTTGCGTATGTATATCAGACACGATCAGATTGATTAGGACGAGAACTTACCAAAAATTGCGAGTGCATATAACAATAGTGTTCATACTTCTACGGGAAGAACCCCCAACGCACTTCACAAAGGATGGAAGCCTAAACGTCTCATTGATGTACTAAACCGGGACCAGTTTCTTAGGTTGCCCCCAGGAACCCGAGAATATGCAATTTTGTTTCAGGAAGACATTCAGGAAGTTAAAGAGAATCT
Source organism: Chara braunii (assembly GCA_003427395.1). Taxonomy (NCBI): domain Eukaryota; kingdom Viridiplantae; phylum Streptophyta; class Charophyceae; order Charales; family Characeae; genus Chara; species Chara braunii. The sequence goes on from BFEA01000257.1 coordinate 348,930, forward strand.
AAGGAAAGCTCAACTACGAATGATTAACAAGCCAACAAGCACCATCGACCGTCTACATTCAAAGAAGGTGATCTGGTTTGGGTAAAATCTAACGAGTTTTCATTAGAAGAAGATGTCTCCCAGAAATTGCTACCTGTCTATTTTGGACCCTGGGAAGTTCTCAAGGTAATTAGAGATGCAGAGGGACCGTCTTATCGAGTAGATATTCCCCCTCATCTCAAAACATACCCTGTCTTTCATGCGTCAAAATTGCTACCTTACATAGAAGGAAAAGAGTTTCCAAACAGACCCTCTATGATTCCGCCATCTATGGACGACAGATATGATGTAGACCGAATCATAGAACATGGGTACTTTTCTACAGCAGCACGTGGACGACCTCAGAAGCAGTTCAAGGTACATTTTAAGTCTCAGGCACCATCTGAGGACAGATGGTTTAGTAAAAGAGAACTTCTTGAAACTGCTCCTGATATTTCTGCAGTGGAACTCGAAAATGGGTCGGCAGGAATGTAATAACCCTGTTCAGAAGTAGCCTGGGGCCGAGAACTCAGCCCCAGGCCACGCAGACCTGAGAAGGTCTGCACTGGGCTGTGAGACCAAAACACGCCCAGGCCTGAGTCCGTCGAGTGTGGCTGTGTGACCGAACGCTGCACACAGGAAATTCAAGAGTCAAAGTCAACTATAGAGTCAAAGGTACCGCACCCAGGCCCTGGGTTGGATACACTCACTTGTTGTGCGCAGGTACCCAGACAGCATCCAGGCCGGAGGGAATTCGGTTTCAGGCCGATCTGAGCCCTCATTCGCATTGAGATCTGGACGGCCGAGG
>BFEA01000257.1:363163-383938 GCA_003427395.1 Chara braunii
CCCCCCCCTCTCTCTCTCTCTCTCTCTCTCTCTCTCTCTCTCTCTCTCTCTCTCTCTCTCTGTGTGTGTGGTGATCGCGGCCTCCTGCTGAACAGTCTTTTATTATGTCTTTAAAGTTTCTTCCGACTGTCCCAAGTACTGTCTTTCCCTGTATAGAAGGCACAGTCTTTTGTAGTGTATACGCTCCGGAAGTTGCCTTGTTAAAAAAAAAAAAAAAAAAAAAAGAAGAAGAAGAAGAAGAAGAAGAAGATGAAGTAACCTTGAATGCGTCTAAATATAGCGATGGGCGGTGACGTCGGAATATTTCCAATTTCCCACACTGACCCTTGGTTATGAAGATCAACCGCCAGGAACAAAGAGTTCAGGCAACAGGGACGGGGAAGATGGTAGCAAGGAGTCCCTGCTGGCAGGTCAGATGTATGTCGGATCAGCTGGTAGCCTGGTAGGCCATACATGTGCATGGGAGTTGGCCCTTCTTCTCCTCCTAAACTGGGATTTCTTTTCACCCCCTTGTTTTTAATGAAAGATCATATTTTTTATTTTTTTGTAACCACTCAAAACAGACACTACAGTTGATTTTAGCCAAAAGGCCAAGAAAGGTATAGCTGGCCATTTTTCCATTCATCTATCATCCAGAATGGAAGGGACGTGTTCTTTGGGGGGGGGGGGGGGGGGGGGGGGGGGGGGGGGGGGGGGGGGGGGGGGAAAATCACCACGGGCCGGTGGATCTTACAGACCCCGGAATGGACCTGTAAGTGCAGGTAGGCATCTGCAGGACCTGTAACCCGGACCGAGGTCCCACCAGCAAAGAGGATTGGATTTAATGCCTGAACGTGGACGTGTTTGCAAAGAGGTGCAGACAATCAGGATCGATCTGCATTTCTGCATCTCTGCGTAAAACACATCCAGATTCACAGCGAATTTCATGCACTTAATTCAGTCCTCTTTGCTAGTGGGACCTTTCCCCGGGAAGGCTCCAGGTACACTGGCAGGGTCATTCTTTCCATTCAATTTGGAAGCTCCTCATTCCTAGGTAGTAGTTGCTGTCCTCAAGGAGGCAGCACTTAGGGGTGTATTTGGGAGATGAATATCCCTTTTTTCTCTGTGAGCTCAGGGAAAGCACCATTATGGCTGGCTAAGCTTGAATGCTGACTCGCCAGTTTACTTTCTTTTTTCTTCTTTTTTAAAGGGTTTTTTTTTTTAATAGAAGACGCCCAAGGTAGTGCTAGGGGTGCTGATAAGAGCAGGCAGCACTAGCAATCCCGGGGGGCTTCCATCTATATGTGGGGAGCTGCACCTGCTGGAAATCGGGTCCAGCATCTGAATCACCAGCTTACAAAGTGGGTGGAATGTGGATATCACGGCCTCCTCCTCCACTAGGTTCCATTCATTTAGTACCCCTCTTAACAAAAATGTCACAGATCCTCCTCAGAGGGGTGGCCAGTACTATGGTGAATTTAAATTATGACAAAAAAAACACGAATTGCCAGGGTTCAAGTTCTTGCAAACACCCAGTGAGAGTGAGAGACTTTGCCTTTTTTTTTTTTTTTTGGCGCTTGGCTTTAGTATAACACTGTAACAGGTCAACTGAAGACTTTTCCCTCCTTGTAGTATTGGTGAGGGTTTTGGTGCTTCACCAAAATCATGAGGGCCTTTTTCGGCCTTGTGCGATAGATAGTGTTGGGTTTTTGGCTTTTCAGCCTCGGGGTAGTTCTCGATGTGCCCATTTCATGGCTGCGAGCCTTTTTGTAGGTAGTGTTCCGTGTTGGTCTGGGGTCAGTAACAGGCTTTCCTTTGTGCCATCGCTCTCCGATTGACAACATTGGAATTGAAGGCGACATGTTCCATCCCACCCTTCCGCTGACCTTGAATAGCGACGGGGGCTGCTACTGGGAGCAAAGCTGATGAGAGGCGACCTGCCCTCGGCAGTTGCGCTTAGAACACCAGTACCTTTCCCCGCTTGAAAAACAAATATGCGCCGGCTAACACAGGCAACTTCCGACGGTCCGCTCCATCGCGGTCGATGGAGCACCGCTGATGGCAGCCTGCCTTGGCAACCGGCGATGCCGGGAGGAGGTGAGCTGGCAGTCAAGCGCCGGCCAGGGATACCCGTCAGGACAGTGCTCTCCGACAATCAGCATGCATTGATAGCACTCCTACATTGAAGGGCAGTAGCGCGAGAACACGTTCTACAACCGGCTCACGGTAACAGTGGCAACGAGCAGCGAAAACTTGGCTGCGATCTGCGGCGATTATCTTCCATCTCTTTGCTTGACCTATCTTTGAGTGCAGGTACCCTTACGAACAGCGATGGCTTCTGATTCTGACATTCTGGATCAGGGTGCATTGTTGCAGCGTGCCTCTGGCTGCCCTGGCCTAGAGCCCGGGCTATCTGGCTATTTTGCCTGTTCGCCCTATGGGACCAGGCCGTGGCCTGACCCCAAAGGCTGTGTGCTCATTCAGTCCAGTCCAGTCCTGCCCGATACCACTCTCGGTACCAGTCCAGTCCAGTCCAGTCCAGTCAGTCCGCTGCTGGTATACCCCAGCTGCAGTCTGTTTGCAGTCTCCTTCTTCACTTGCACAGTTTGGAGTACATGCATGTTGAGTCTGCGTTGGAGCTGCGCTGTTCCCTTCCAGCTCCATCTCCATCTCCCTCATCCTCATCCCTTCGTCTTGATCTTGACAGACCGCCATCCTGGCGAGTCCGTCACACTGGTATCAGAGCGGGAACGGTCCCCACTCCCACCCACCCCATCCCGCAAGTGCGGGAAAAATGGTGTAATCCCAATAGCGGGATTTTGCGCCATTTTCGGCCATTTTCGGAGCAAACAGACAGGGAAACAGCGGGAAAAGGTGTAGCATCGAGAGAGAGACACGTGGCGAAAGGAGAGTGTAGTCAACGGTCCCCGCTCCCACCCACCCCATCCTGTAAGTGCAGGAAAAATGTTGTAATCCCGATAGCGGGATTTTGGGTCATTTTCGGAGCAGACAAACGGGAAAATAGCGGGAAAAGGTGCAGCACCGAAAGAGCGACACGTGGCAAAAAAGGAGAGCGTTGTCATGACGCAAGGCCAAGACCGCCGCATGTACGTACGCACGCCACACGCCCACGTTGTCGCTGCCCCGCCCCATCCCGCTCCCAAATTATATATATATATATATATATATATATATATATATATATACGATATATATATATATATATATATGAGTCGGTGAAACTCCAACGAAACAGTTTGTCACAGCCCCTCGTTTGTTGTCCTCTTCTCTCTCTCTGCCTACGGTTTACCGGGCAGTTCTGTTTGTGACGATATATATATATAAACAGTTTGTCACAGCCCCTCGTTTGTTGTCGTCTTCTCTCTCTCTGCCTACGGTTTACCGGGCAGTTTTGTTTGTGACGATATATATAGATAAAGACCCAGGATGCATGCTGCTGCCAGGTTTTGAACTTGGGCAGCTGCCAGCCATGCGCGTGTGTGGCCAGTGGCTGAACACACTGGCCAAACTCTATATATGTTTTGATAGTGTGGCATGTTGGTGTTGAACAGTGCGCGACAGTGCAATCAGGGTGGCTGATCAGATCTCAGCCAACCCTATATTATTTTTCTGCTGCAGCAGCAGGCTGCCAGCACCTTGAAGGCCAAAATCATGTAGATCTTGGTGATCTTGTTTGCTGCTGGCCACCCAAGGGATTAGGGAGTAAGGAGCAATCGATGCCTCAGCACCAAATGAAAGGGGAGGAGGCACAGAGAGGAGTGAAGCTAGGGTTTAGGGCTTAGGGATGATTGATTAGACCAGATGGAAAAAACAAAGTCTTTGTTTTCTTTGTCTTCAACAGCAGTTGTGTCTTTTGCTTTTTGGTTTTCAATAACGGTCAGTCTTTGTAGCTGGTCTGGTGCTTCAAGGAGGGTTTTTTGGGAAGATTTTTTGTATTGGAAAGAGTATGCAACACTGGACACAGTTTCCAGCACTAGCCAAAGGTGGTAATGGCCCCAGCAATCTCTGGGTTGTTTGTGAGGAATTCCCGACCTCATCCTTTCCATTTGTAAAATAATGAAATGCTCGTTGACAAGTCTTCTGAAGAAAAAAAAGAATAAGAAAAAAGAAAAAAGAACAAAATTGAAGCCCATTTCATTCAGGCTGTACACCCCAACATAAAGGGGTTGTTTTGGCTCATGAGCAAGTCCATAGCTTTGGTCTTGGGAAATGAAGAGTTCAGAAAAATAGGAGATAGAAGAGAAGAAACATCATTACAGCAAAGTAGAACAAACTACGTGAGGCTTTGGTGTCACAGTGAACGGAAGTCCATGGCATGCGGTCTACGATCTCAGCTGCTCTTCTGCCTCCTGCTCAGGTAACTATCCCAGCCATTGTCACTTCATAAACAGTCTCGAAGTTCATGTGACGAACTGTTTGCTGCAACCGCTTAGGCTACCAGCCGGGCCGCCCGGGTCACCTTGTGTTGCCCATGCAGAGGGTCCCAGCAAAAAAAAAAAAAAAAAAAAATCCAAAAAAATCCGAAAAAAAATTATGTTATGCAGAAAAATAAACAGAACAATTTTTGCCTCACGGTCATATCGAAATTCTTTACGTCCTTCAGGACATCCGTTAAATTGGAACGATACAGAGAAGATTAGCATGGCCCCTGCGCAAGGATGACACGCATAAATCGAGAAATTCTTTACCAATTTAAAAATAAAAATAAAAATTGAAAAATAAAATTTTATTTTTATTCATTTTAATCCTTTTTGGCCCGGCCGGGCAAGTGGTCCCGGGCCACTCTGGTAGCCTAGGCAACCGCACGATTTTCTGCGCAAGGCTACTTCGGGGGTTGAGTTCGGAGGGCCCGCGGGATTACATGGGTGCCCTTGATTTCTTTTTCTTGTTTTTCGAAATCGAGGTCAGGGTAATCTTGTGACGATTGGTAGCGGGTCGCGCCTTAGCGATCGCGAAAGATAACTGTTGCCATAGCTTCTTTCTTGTTCTGCTGTGGGAAGTGAGAATTTTGGCGCAGTCATCGCGCGGGACTCGGAAAATCTTTTTGAATTTTCAACTGAGGTCGAGCCCCCGTGGGCTCTCGGAATTTGAAATTTCTTTTTGCAAATAGGATTTAGATTAGGAATTTAGGCGCGTCTTAATTTTTGTTGCACGGCGTTTCTTGCTTGCGCACGCTTTGCCGCGTCAGGATCTATGTTCTGACTTTTCCGCGCTTTAATCCTTGCATGTAACTGTAGCTTGTTTTGGCGGGCATAATTGCAACTGTAATCCTCCCGTTCTTGATATCTTTTGTGGCGTTCCTGTGCGCGCGTACTTCTTCCTCTGTCCTATTGGCCTCAACGCTTGCATGACTGGATCGATGTGTGGAGTGAGGCTATGTCCCCCACGCCGCGGCCTATCCATGCAGGCGTAGGCACTTCCTTCCTCCTACTTCTTTTTCCACTTAGGCACAACCCCGAGTATCTCGCGCAAGCATGCATGCTATAAATTTCGCAAGCGCGATTAACTCGCTCTCTAAGAATTCTAGGAGTTAGCGCGATCGAGAGGATCGGCTAACGAGCGAGATTTGGAAGATGAGTAGAGAGTTGGGCGATCCGACGAGCTGGTGTTGGGCATGCGGGGTTGACGTGGGGCCGCGACGGACTGTGGCGCACGGGCGAACCTGGCTGGCATGTTCGGACTAAGCGGGGTGACAACTCTGTGTGGATGCGAGGCGACGAACTGCCCTCATCGGGATATTGTGGAGAGACAGAGAGAGAGAGAGAGAGAGAGAGAGAGAGAGAGAGAGAGAGAGAGAGAGAGAGAGAGAGANAGAGAGAGAGAGAGAGAGAGAGAGAGAGAGAGAGAGAGAGAGAGAGAGAGAGAGAGAGAGAGAGAGAGAGAGACGGGATGTGTTGTGGTGATGTTCTCCTCCATTCTTCTGAGTAATTTTGGTATCGATGTCAGTCGCCTTGTCCTTCTTTTTTCATCGGCACCTCGGATTTTTCGTTTTCCTTGCTTCCTTTCTTTGGAGCCTGACATGTGAACGACCATTTCGTCAAAATGGACGTTTTTTATTTTTTGAACGAAATTGAAACCGAGGTTTTTGGCCGAAAACTCGTCAAAAATTTATTGTTCCTAAGGGTCCACCGTTTTACAAACGTTGGACTCCCTAGCTGTGCATGGACCTAACTTGAGACCAGGCGCCTCCAGGCAGGACTACCTGAAGGTACCTTGTCTCAAGCTAGGTCCATGTACAGCCAGGGGGTCCAACGTTTTACAAACCCTGGGCCCTCAGGAACAACAAATTTTGACGAGTTTTCGGCAAAAAAACTCGGTTTCAATTTCGTTTAAAAAATAAAAGATGTCCATTTTGACGAAATGGCAGTTGGTGGATTGTTTTTCCCCCACTCCCCGTTTTTGTCTTTTTGAATCGGCAAATCTGATTGATTGGTTCCCGGTGATCGAGCCTTGTATGATCTCGGAGCTGATTGGCCAAAGAATTGTTGCATGATCCTCAATGTTTTTTGTTTGTATGTGAGCTAGATGCATGGACGATAGGTGTGATTCTGTCTATGTATGAATTGGATAGGCATGCTGGACTGTTAAATGACCGTCTCACCGTAGGATGATCCATCTCACGAATCACAGACTTTCACCCATCTGATCAAAGGACAGGCCCCACGCACGCACGTGTAGGCTCGACCAAAGACGATCGCTGCCTACATGCGTTTCTGCTAAAACTGAACTCGACTAATTTCTTGAATGGCTGATGTTCCACCCCGACTTGCAACATGAATTTCGGCGTTCCCTTTCGTGTCACTGACCGCGAGTGTTTGAGGGATCGGGAATTCTAGGAATAGTGGGAGCACTCTTATTTGCCTGCACGACCTTGGGCGAAACTTCCGGAATTTCCCTACTTGATTGGGAACGAACGTATTTGCGAGTGGGACATCGACCAGGACTTGGGACGTAACCCCCATCTCCCCGGCTACTCTAGCCCATACACGTGTCACGTCCTCACGGAGCTCGGAAGCATTATCTTAGAGACCGAATTCCCTCCTTAGCACCGCATTCTGCCCTACCACTCCCTAACCATCGTCCCCTGGCTCGCAATCGCTCCTTACTGGCCCCAACCCCCGTGCTCAGAGTGTCTGTGGGACCACGAATACCGAGCCTCCGGCTTCGTTCGACGAACTCGCTCGGAGGAAAAACGACGAGCGCACAGTCTTAGATTGAGGCCAACCGTGTCGGATTCGGAGACTTGCGACGTTCGACGTCGGCAGGTGACGAATCAGCGGGATACCCATATCGTCCCGATAGTGCACCAGATACGACCCCAACCCGGACGACGGAACCAACGGAGGCGGTAGCTCTGTCGCCCAAAACAAAACGGAACTTCAGTCCGCACCTACCCTCTTGCATTCGCATCCCAGGGCTTGTCACAAGAGATCTTAGTTCCGACCTGGGACTCCACCCCAACTTTCCTAAAATCCTTGGCACCCCCCCTTTTCGCACTTCCAGACCCACTCACATTCCGATCAGGAAGTCGCGTCGGGCGTGAGGTTGGTATCGGAGCTGATACGTGACAGGCCGAGAGATTGACAATCAGGTAGGGAGTAAGGGACGATCTGACGAACAGAGGGCGCCCTAGGCAAAGGAACGCGCCACGACGCGACCCTATAATAACCGGGAGTAGATCGGTCGGTCGGCAGGCTTCCAATATGAATGCGAACCCGGTACCAAATGTTGGTGGGGCCTTAGCCCCTCGAGCACACGCCCCGGTGACTCCGCCTGATTTATACCTTTTTGACCCTGCAGATCATCTGGCGGGAGCATGGCTAGCCACGCTGCGTGCACAACAATACGACAATGATGAGGCCAGAATCAACATCCCCGCCAGGTTGGGAGGGGATGCGCACCATTGGTTTACTACTTACGTTTGGGTAGATCTCCCGACCTTCGAAAGGGACTTCTTAAACCAATTTGATTACATCCACCCTCAGCAGGCATTCTTCATGATCAAAGATCAAGTCCAGGAGCCCCTCGAATCCGTCGCCGAGTACCGCACTATTTTCTATAGGTTGTTTGTTAAGCCTAAACGGGGCAAAAATGTCGGAAGAGATTTGTTTATCGATGGGCTTCGTAGTCGAACGATGAGGGTGAAACTGCAAAAGCAATTTTCCCCCATCAATCACACCATGCAACAGATCATGGACGTTGCGGAAGAAACGGAGAAGAGGTTTGTTGCGAAGGCCGAACTAGCTGCGCTCCAAAACAAGTTTGAAAACATGGCCTTCGTCTCCGGCCGCATTACTTACCTAAGACCGATACCTGACACAACCACGAGATTGTCTGTGATGGTCGCACCTGCACCTCCCCCACCTGCACCTTCCCCAGATCCTCCCGCGAAACCAAGTGAGTCAGACGCCATATTGGAGCTAACTCGAACGCTGGTTAGCCTGATGCAAGAATGCAAGAAGGAACAACGTGAGCATAATGCGTAGGATAGAAGCCATGATGAGATCGATGCGCCCTATTGTCGTCCGAGCTGTGCCCATGACTCAAGCAGCAGCCCCCGCTCAGGCTGTAAGCGGAGCAGCGGCTAATCTAGGCGTCTGTTACACGTGTCACCAGCCAGGCCAGGGCGGCCACCTAGCCCGGGACTGCCCCAACCGACCAGTGCAAGTCCGGGTAGGAGCCGCCCCTATGGCAGCAACACCGGTAGCCAACGGACCAGGAAGAGTGAGCACAATGATTGAGGAGATAGAAGGAGGGGGGAGTGCGATAGCTACCACCGAGGAAGCGCCAGAACTTATCCCACTCGATCAATACATCTCGCAGGGCTACCCAGGGTTGGGAATGATTGGAACCATCCGCCCAGCGAACGAGCAACGAGAAATAGCAGAATGGAGACCATTCCCCGGAGAAATGGAATCGGGTGGTCCTGCCTTCGTTACGGGAGAAATTGATGTCCTAAACATCGTCCGAGCCCTGGATCATCGAATCCCCTTGCCTATCGGGCACCTGCTGTCCATATCGGAATAGGCGAATGAATGAATGTTGCAGCATTGTAAGGCAAACCGGAAACGGTTTGCCCTCACTAAGCAAGCGGCCATCAAAGGGAAAGCCCCCGTCTGCAAAGGCAAACTTGATGTCCCCAGCACCTCGGACCCGATACGGTTAGGACTCATCCGAAAAGACGATCATTTTTTGCACATTAAGGTCATTCCGTGGAAATCCACGGAATGCGACATAGAAGTCTGGGGAAATTTGTACAATGCTATTATCGACTCAGAAGCCGCAGTCCTAGCCATTTCCTTGAAGGTCGTGGAGCGGGCAGGAAGAAGAAAGGATCTGATCTCATTGGGGGAAGGAGATCAAAGGATCTGATCTCGTTGGGGAAAGGAGATCACCTTGTCTCCGCTGACGAGGAAAAGATCAAGGTAGTAGGAAGGATGACAAATGTTGCGTTTCGACTAGGGAAAGTTCACGCGTTGGGAAATGTCGTGGTACTGGAAGTAAATACATACGATGTTCTTTTAGGATTACCATCCCTTACCGCACTAAGAGCCAATCTCGATTTCGGGAGGCGCTCAGTCGTTTTGCGGAATACGTGCGGGAAACCATACGTTATCCTGATGCCCTTAACTCTCCGGACTACTCTGCCTGCCCCCCAACCCCCCCCCCCCCTCAGACGGAAACCACTCCTTGTGATCACCAGGAAGAAAACGGGCCAAGGAGAAACGGCACCTGAGCTGTCAAGCAACTCTTCTGACAACAAGGACGAATTAAACCCAACAATCCGGGACATGGTGCACCAACTTATACGCTACCTTGTTCGACAGAAAACAACGAAAACATGCATCCTTACGGAAAGAAATCTCCAACGGGCGCGAGCTCTAATCTTAGGGGAACCACTCGTGCAAATGTCCTGAATGGCTGATTCTTTGGAATCCCCTCGCACCTTATACGAAACCACCACCCCGCTTCTCTCACGATACAGCGACAAGAAAGCATTCTGAGACATTACGGGACTACTGTGTTCCCTGCTCTCTACAGGGAAAGAGGTTCGATTGCTGCGACAGGGCGCCGAAGACGGAGTTTTTGAACCCCCCGGGTGCAACAATTCTTACGGACTGAGGGTCAAGATCGTCGAGAAACCCGTAAGCTTGCAGGACATGGATGACGGCATAACACCTGAAGAACACATGGCAATCCTGGAAGAAGACGCCCGGGTGACAGTTAACATACATGGACAGCCCTACATGTGCCCCAGTACGTGTCCGACGAAACTCATCGACTAATCGAAGATATCCTAACCAAATATCAAGGGGCGATTAGCGTCGAGGACACGAATATCGGGTTGTCATTAGTTATTCAGCACGAAATCCAAACCGGAATGCACCCACCAATCCACTGTAAGCCATACCGATATTCCCTCGCCGAACAAAAAACAGTGTTGGAACGAATCAGGGAATTTGAAGCTAATGGTTGGATTGAGCCAGCTACTGGACCATGGTCATTCCTCGTAGTTCTAGTTCCAAAGAATAATGGGTCGATTCGCATATGCATAGATTATAGGAAGTTGAATGATATCACGATCAAGGATGTGTCCCCTCTCCCCAGGATTGATGATCTATTGGATGCGATTGGGTGTGCTCGATATTTTAGTAAGTTTGATATCCGCCATGGGTTCCATCATATCCTGGTTAAGGAGGAGGATCGACCGAAAACGGCCTTCGTATTGTTCGAAGGCACTTGGCAGTGGGTTCGTTGCCCTATGGGAATATGCAATGCGTCGGCTACCGTTCAGAGAGCGATGAACATCACCTTTCGGAACTTCGTCAACAAGACCCGACTGACCCAGGGAATGATCAACTTCTGCGTCATTGGGTATATGGACGACATCTTGGTCTATTCTAAATCGTTTCACGGACATGCTCAGCACATTGAGTGGACGCTCGGGGCATTGCAAGATGCTAGGTTTAAGATCGCGCTGGAGAAAAGTGACCTTTTCCTTTCGGAAATCTCTTCCTGGGGTACGCGGTGATACGAGGAGGTTTGTGGCCGGATTCTAGAAAAGTCGAGGCGGTTCGAGAAGCCCTTAGGCCCACATCGTTGATCCAGGTTCGAGCCTTCCTGGGGATGGCCTCGTACTACCGAAGGTTTATCAAGGGGTTCGTGACGATTGCTCGACCTCTGACAAACCTCCTACGGAAAGACCAACCACTGAAGTAGGATGTGGAGTGCGAACATGCCTTTGTCACTTTGAAGGAGGCCCTCGCCTCCGTGCCTATTTTGATTCGGTCCAACCTTGGTAAGCAATTCATCCTCATTACGGACTAGCAGCCTGAGGCGATCTTCGCTATTTTGGCCTAAAAAGGGAAGGACGGCCGTGAACACGCCATTGAATACGCCTGTACCCGACGAAAGAAGGAACGATTCGACCCCTCAAGAAGAATGCTACGCAGTCGTTTGGGGAATTCAACACTTCCATCCGTATCTATACAGTCAGAAGTTCCTCCTCGTCACAGATCACGAGACCCTGCTGGCCCTGAAGAGACTCACTAACTATACGGGCATGATTGGGCGATAGGTTGTCCGGCTACAGGAATACGACTTCGACATCATTCATCGGAAGACGGAAAAGCATGGGAACGTAGACGGGTTGACACGACTGCGTCGGCGAAGCAAGGTGGCCAAAGGCGAAGAGATCACTCCATGGAAAGAGTCAGAGCCAGCCAAGGGACCCCCATACGGAGGAGTGGCCATTCTCCTCCGAACTTCCAAAAAGTGACACGTGGACACGATGGCGATGGGCGGAGAAGGCAACTTTTGAGGCCCCCTTTCTCCCCTCTTCACTTCTTCTCTTCTCTCCTTTCCTAACAAATTTTGTTATTTTTGTGAAGCAATATCGCGAGTCTATTCGGTTCCTATGCATCCTAGTGGCGAAGGGTATGTCGAGTGGGTAGACTGTGAACGGTGTGTCTCTCGGGCCCATGGCTCCTGTATTCAATACAGGAACGCGGATAAAGCCTGGTTATGTCCTTTGTGTAGAACCGATAAAATCCCGACGGAGGCTCGATTCCTCGAAGCCGCGTTCGAGGGGTTGGAAAAGACACACAAATTTTGACGGGTGGAAGTATGGACAAATGTCGTTTTGATAGCCACGATGGTCGGGAACTCCCTCCGAGAATTCACCAAGGAAGATCGGAGGCGAGCTAACGAGAGGGCACGGGATTACCGATGGAACGACGAACGGTTAGAAAAACAAAAGACTGATGGTAGTGGGATTTGGATGTTGGTGCCTCATCCGTTTATGAGGTACGACTGGTTTAAGTCGGCCCACGAAGAAACCGCCGCTCACTTTGCTGTCAGGATCACGGAGGCCGCAATTGATAAAAACGAGTGGTATTGGTCCAATATCCGGGACAATGTTAAATTCATCGTCAAGAATTGTCCGGTCTGCGCGGCAGACAAGGCACCGATTCAGCCACCTAGGTCGATAGTGCCTACTGTAGTCGAGCGACCGTTCCAAAGGGTTAGCATGGACACGACAGATATTGTCGTGCCCCCTGGACCAAATAGCTGCGAATATTCAGTTCTTCTGGTATTCGTGGATCATTTCTCGAAATGGATCGAGGCCTACCCCTGCAAAACACGACAGATGGCGAAAATTGTGCGGTATGTCAACCAATTCCTCGAAATGCATTAAGACACCAAGGAAATCCTAACGGACCACGGGGCATAATTCCGAGGAGAAGTCTTAAGGAGCCTAGTCGTACATGGCGTCTCCATTCGCAATACAACTCCCCATATGTCGGAATCGAAATAGACTGGTAGAGAACATGAACCGGGTGATTAAGACCGCTCTAAGGCGAAATATCGCAGCTAGGGACACGAGGCCTTGGCCGGATATCGTAGACCATATCCTAGCTATCCACCGAGGGATACCCCATGAGTCCACGGTCTGACCCCTTTTCAGCTACGGACCAATAGTCTGGCCTACGTAGCTCTGCCAAGCCTGAATGACGAGACGACCCTTTCGTGGCGAGCCACGAGGGCAACGGTCAAAGACAAGGCCCAACGTCACTTAGAGTTAATGGAAAAAACCCTCCCCCGGTTAACCCGAAAAAGACAGCGGATGACCAAAATGGCCCACGGATGACAGGTCCGGAGCTATGAGGCCCGAAATGGGAACGCTGGTCCTCGGCCCCAGTATAAATCAGGGGACATAGTCCAGGTAAGGAAATGTGCTCGCCAGGGCAAGTTAGCGTCACGATTCTTAGGGCGATTTCACGTAGTCGAGCTCGGTCCTAGCGGAGTGAACACGGTGCGGCTTGCGCCGGAGGTCTCGGGAAGTCGATCGGCTCAACCGGTCATTCGACACGTGCCCTATCTTCGTCCCTTACCTCCTTCCCCGTCTCTCCCCTCGTCCACGTCGTCCCTCGATTCTGAAGAGGAAGACGACGACCTCGAACTCGACTGCTCTGATTCCCCTTCCTCTCCGCCTTCGTCTCTACCTTCTCCCCCATTGCCAGGAGCTTGCTTACCGAGCACGTGATTAGCGAACGTCTAATGAGACCTGGAGGGTATATCTGGTCGATCCGGCAGGTGCTGCGACCTCGATTGAGTCCCGATCCACTCCGTTTCGCAGCTTTCTTCAGTACGGAGGCCATCCACGCGGCAGCGGAATTCCGGTTTGCACGGACCAGCGATCGAACGCGGGTGTTGGTCTGGGTGTCGGTTTTTCTGCGGCTGTCTCCACCAGGTGTCAGCCACATGATAGTGATCGTCGCCTTCACTGGAGACGTTACGGCGTTGCATCTGTCCGTTCATCCAGGCGTCATCCGACAGCTCCGAGTCTGGGCGCGAGACCTCACGGATGCGTGGATCCAATTGTTAGCTCGGCCAGGCGATCAGATCGATTCCACCAACAACATTAACCTCAGCCAGCTCAGATTCTCTCTCTCTATATCGGAGGTCATCATCCCGGAGCTTCTTCCCTTCACGCCGCCTCAATGAACCGGCACCGCCTCTCGACCTTCGGGCTTCCCTCTGATCTCCCTACCTTCTGGCAGTCCGCTACGGACGTCCCTCTCTCTTTTTGGATCAGGCGATTGGACGTGCCGATCCTTGACGCCGGCAAGTGGGTGGAGTGGTGGAACGCGTATGTCGCGCTCAGCTTTTGCCTCCTCGAAGTGATCTTCCATTGGGCGAAGCCAGCCGATAAGGACGAGGAAGACGAAGTCCCCGGTGATGACATGGAGTTGCTGATAATCTAGGCGTGGAGAACGGACACGGAAGGAGAGTTGTTGGGGATTCTGTTCGGAGAGGTGAGGGACGGCCACCTGGAGCCAATCACGAGCGAAGTTTTGGTGTTCCTGGCACAGCTCTTGGACAATCTGCCTCTAGATATCATCTCAAGCTGTGACGAGAGGCCCGCACTAGCGACGCTCACCCGTACATTGGTACCGCATCTGTTGTGGTCCACGTGTATGGAGCTCGACCGAGACAACTCCTACTACCCTTCCTCGGGCCACTATCTAGTCATTGACGTGACCGATCTCACCTTGTGGGATCCGATCACTCGAAGGGTGGAAGTAGAAGAAGAGGTAGACGAAGAGGAGGAAGAGAGAGAGGAGGGGAGCGAAGAAGAAGAAGAAGAAGAAGAAGAAGAAGAAAACTCGGGATCGGGATCGAGCAACCCCGATTACCATGAGTCTGAGGAGAATGAGCTGGAAGGAAGTGAGTCGGGCGGATCGGATAGCTCCAGAAGACGGACTGAGGAGGAAGACGAAGCCGCAACTTAGAAGAGGCGGGAAAGGGCGGAAGGAAAGCGGCCAGTGCAAGAGTCGGACGGACCAGCCACGCGGCTACTACAAGGTGATCTGGCGCGCAATCCAGAGCCACCATAGGAGGAGCCTGGAGGAGATGGCGTCACCACCGCGGAGGGATCCAGAAGCAGACGCCATAGAAGAAGTTTTTCGCCGGCTCAATCCTCTCCACCACCGCGGCCCACCATTCGCATACGTGGAGATGCTCGGGCTTCGTCCCCAGTCGTTATCCCGCCATCCCCTTGATTACCTCACCAGCTCGCGGACCACCCTCTGTTCCCTTCTAACTGGCATCCATTCCCACCGGTCCTTCCCTCTTCCACCAACTCTACTCTACCCGCCTCATCGCCACCGTTTTCCCGCACGCCACCACTCGTCTCTCGTAACTTCCTTTCCCCTCCACATCCTTCTTTTTAGCATGGCATGGCAGGAATATAATAATATAGAGGTCTATTGCATAATCGCGGGTACCATCCCTGCGTGTGAAGAGCACGAGAATTTTCACGTCGCGATTTCCCGCACCCTCTGTACCCTCTATCCTGATTACCTCGCCTCGATCCCTCATCAAGATCATTGTTTCCCTCTCGTTCATCGCACTGTCCACTACATCCAACTCCCTGCTAGAGATCGACAACTCCAACTCTTTCTGCCACCCCTCCCGCAAGTCCATCCTCCTCCTCCCCCACCTGTCACAAGGCTACCCTTCCCCGGCAATCTCTAGGATCAAAGTTCGCGGTTCCACCTGGATGACTTCCACACTCTCATCTTACGATAAGTGGCACGTGTCGGTTCCACGTCGATCGCTGGTGCTTTCTCACAAGATTGATGGATGCTTGGGAGAGCAAGAAGGAGCTTGGTCAAGATTCGAAACCCCTGGGCGTCACACATGTGACAAATTGTTTTCTGCAACCGCACGATTTTCTGCGCAAGGCTAGTTCAGGGGTTGAGTTGGGAGGGTCCGCGGGATGACATGGGTGCCCTTGATTTCTTTTTCTTGTTTTCCGAAATCCAGGCTGGGGTAATCTTGTGACGATTGGTAGCGGGTCACGCTTTAGCGAGCGTGAAAGATAATTGTTGCCATAGCTTCTTTCTTGTTCTGCTGTGGGAAGTGGGAATTTTGGCGCGGTCATCGCGCGGGAAAATCTTTTTGAATTTTCAACTGAGGTCGAGCCCCCGTGGGCTCTCGGAATTTGAAATTCCTTTTTGCAATTGGAATTTAAATTAGGAATTTAGGCGCGTCCTAATTTTTGTTTCACGACGTTTCTTGCTTGCGCACGCTTTGCGGCGTCAGGATTTATGTTATGACTTCTTCGCACCTTAATCATTGCATGTAACCGTAACTTTTGTTTTGGCGGGCATAATTGCAATTGTAATCCCCCCATTCTTAATATCTTTTGTGGCGTCCCTGTGCACGCGTACTTCTTCCTCTGTCCTATTGGCCTGAACGCTTGCATGACTAGATCGATGTGTGGATTGAGGCTACGTCCCCCACGCCGGCCCCTGGCCATGCAGACATAGACACTTCCTTCCTCCTCCTTCTTTTTCCACTTAGGCACACACCCGAGTATCTCGCACAAGCATGCATGCTATAAATTTCGCAAGCGTGATTAACTCGCTCTCTAAGAATTTTGGGACTTTAAGTTAGCGCGATCGAGAGGATCAGCTAACGAGCAAGATTTGGAAGGTGAGTAGAGAGTTGGGCGATCCGACGAGCTGGTGTTGGGCACGCGGGGTTGACGTGGGGCCGTGACGGACTGTGGCGCACGGGCAAACCTGGCTGGCATGTTCGGATTAAGCGGGGTGACAACTCTGTGTGGATGCGAGGCGACGGACTGGCTGCATCGAAATGTTTTGGTGATGTTCTCCTCCATTCTTCTGTGTGTGTGTGTGTGTGTGTGTGTGTGTGTGTGTGTGTGTGTGTGTGTGTGTGTGTGTGTGTGTGTGTGAGAGAGAGAGAGAGAGAGAGAGAGAGAGAGAGAGAGAGAGAGAGACGGGATGTGTTCTGGTGATGTTCTCCTCCATTCTTTTGAGTAATTTTGGTATCGGCGCCAGTCGCCTTGTCCTTCTTTTTTTATAGGCATCTCGGAGTTTTTTGTTTTCCTTACTTCCTTTCTTTGGAGCCTGACGTGTGGATTGTTTTTCCCCCACTCCCCGTTTCTGTCTTTTTGAATTGGCAAACCTGATTGATTGGTTCCCGACGATCGAGCCTTGTGTGATTTCGGAGCTGATTGGCCAAAGAATTGTTGCATGATCCTCAATTTTTTTTGTCTGTATGTGAGCTAGATGCATGGACGATAGGCGTGATTTTGTCTATGTATGAATTGGATAGGCATGCTAGACTGTTAAATGACCTTCTCACTATAGGATGATCCATCTCGCGAACCACTGGCTTTCACCCATCTGAGCAAAGGACAGGCCCCGCGCACGCACGTGTAGCCTCGACCAAAGACGATCGCTGCCTACACGCGTGTCTACGAAAACTGAACTCGACTAATTTCCTGAATGGTTGTTGTTCCAACCCGACTTGGAGCATGAATTTCGGCGTTCCCTTTCGTGTCACTGACCGTGAGTGTTTGAGGGATCGGGAATTCTGGGAATATTGGCAGCTCTCTTGTTTGCTTGCACGACCCTGGGCAGAACTTCCGGAATTCCCCTACTTGACCTCGACCAGGCCTTGGGACGTGACCCCCATCTCCCCAGCTACTCTAGCCCATACACGTGTCACGTCCTTACGGAACCCGGAATCATTATCTTAGGGACGTTGAGCCACAGTTTACAACAGGACTGAAGGAGACGCTGAGCCACGGTTTACAACAATGCCCTCAAGCGAACCGGGTCTGGCAGATAGCTAGACTACTGTGGAGTAAGCTATCAGAAATCCCTTTTCCGAGTGATTCGCTGGGCTTGGCTCATTTCATTCAAGCTGCGTGAATTATTCATTTTTGTCCGTTCTGTGCCGGTTTTGCTTATATTCTGAGTTGCCGTCCACATTCTCAGATTGTTCGTCTCTTCTCGTGCTTTTCTGTTCGTTTCAGATCTCTGATATCAGTACAGGCGTAACTGCCTGTTAGGATTAGTGGTTGGTACGGTTCACGCGTTCGACAATTTGAGGCCCTGAAAGAACTTTTCCATGCTACTGTCTTCACCCGAATATAACGCCCGGTCATTATAGCCGTATTTGGGGGCATTTTCTGTCCAGATGCAGCGATAATGACCAGGTGTTCTATTCGGGTGAAGACGGTACTAGGACTGGACCCCATTTGTTGTCCTGTAGTGGCCGTCCAGGACTGGACGTTCCGTAGGAGACCCACGCCACACATTTTGAGGCTAGGACCTTCTGCATCAGGACTTGGACCTGTATCCAAGACCATCGATCGCTGGTCGATTGGATGGTCCGTGATGCAGACCGATAGGACACCCATGAGGCCCAGCCCTGTGTGGCTGGCCAGTGCTGGACCTCAGGGACAGGGGTTAGACTAAGTTCATTGAACTTCATTCACTCAGTACCAGGCTGCTGGAACACAGCGCTGAGTGTTAGTGCATTAGCAGTAGAGATGAGCCTCAGAGTGGAGGTCTGCAGCGGGCATTGAGCAGAGGAGGACTCAGCTGTGTGCCATATCTGGGGGATTACATGCCATCATAGCCAGGCATCGTCCTAATGCTCCCCAGAATGGATATGGAGCCCAGGCCATCAGGACCTGTTTTAAACCACCAGTGCTTGGCCCATACATCGGCCGCGGGGCGTTGCCGTTAACGCCCTCAACTTCCGGAGGCTCGGGGTACCGGCCCTCAAAGGCTGGCACCGCCAGCCAAAACAATTTTTTTTTGTTGCGCTGGCGGGTCGGCGTGAAACGGCGCGCAGCCCGTTTTCAGCCTCAGCATCGATAGCTGGGCCAGGTACTGGTGGTTTAAGAAGAAGGAAAAAAGAAAAAAAAAACTTGACCTGTAGCCCACGGAGAACAGCAAACAGATCGGCATCACACAGAGCACACGAGACAAGCGCAGTACACTGGATACACGAGACCTGTAGCCCAAGTCAGAAACGAAAACCGCTGCAAGTAGTGAGAGTTTGGCACAGAAACGAAAGAAAACGTGGGGGATGAAGGGGCTCGGGAAGAGAGGAGGAGGAAGAAGGAGGAGGAGGAGGAAGAAGAAGACAGACAAGAAGAACAAGAACAAGAACAAGAACAAGAACAAGAAAGGCGGAGGAGGAGGCGGACGAAGGAGTGGAAGAGTTGCTTCAAACTTCAAATGGTTTGCTGTGTAAGTCAGTCCACAAGGTATGAGTTGGTCCATATGAGGCCCATAAGGACATTTAGAGAGAGGAGTGTGCCGCTGAAAACTATATCCCATCCTTAAAGAGAGCAGAGTGCCACTGGGAACTACTTCTCGTCCCTTGAAGCGAGCAGAGTGCCACTGAAAGCTAGCGTGTCGCTGAAAACTACTTCTCATCCCTCGAAGGGAGCAGAGTGCCACTGAAATCTCTGTCCCATCCCTTAAAGAGAGCAGTGGTCCCATATGTGTGTGAGAAAATGGGCCCAGACAAACAAAACGGTACCTGAACAGGCAGCTGTGACTGCTTGTAACTTTGTCTGTTTGCTGCCTGTTCTGGTTCCGTTTTGTTTGTCTGGGCCCTGTCTAACTAGTACCACAAAGTCCGAGAACTGGGGCGAATGTGCCATTTTTTTTTTAATCTCTGAAATTCCGGGTGGGGAAAAAGGATTTATAATTTCTTCAATTTTGTGCGGAGAGATTGATGATCTCCCACGGTAGGATCAGTCACTAATTTCAAAAACGTGTCTGGGATCTGAATCATCTGATGCCACCCAGCACCGGAGCCCACTGGGTTATATGATTATATCTACCTTTTGTGAATTTGGCAATTTCTCAATTTCTTGTTTTTTTTTTTTCTTCTTCTTTTTTTGTCCCAAAAGAACTTGGACCATTTCTCGATGTATGTGTGTCATCGTTGCACAGCGGCCATGCTAATCTTCTCTGTGTCGTTCCAATTTTAATGGACGGAGGACTGATAGATCTTCGATTTCTAAAGTATCTGCGCATGAACTTTGAAGACAGATTAATAATTTCTGAAACTTTGGGGACAGAGTCCGACAGACCGGTATTCTGGCAGGATAGGATCAGAAAAATTCTGAGTATAACTTGGAAGACAAGATTTGTAATTCTTTTTTTCAAAACTGTTAGGACTGTGATGCCGACTGGTACCTGAGCCTATACTGTATCAGTGCCAGTGGTTTCTTCGTATATGAGGCCCAGTAAGCAGTCTATAAATTGATAGTCTCAC
The DNA here is from genome assembly GCA_003427395.1 of Chara braunii. Taxonomy (NCBI): domain Eukaryota; kingdom Viridiplantae; phylum Streptophyta; class Charophyceae; order Charales; family Characeae; genus Chara; species Chara braunii. The sequence continues at coordinate 383,285 of BFEA01000257.1, forward strand.
TTGACCCTCTGTTTGACAGGTTCTGTGGGGTCCTAGGTAGAAGGAGAACTGCAACTTGCCTCTTTGAATCTTTGTATCTGTGTATTTGTGTACTTGAGTATCTGTTTATCTATATCTGCCTGTCTGCCTGTCTTTCCGTCTGTCCGTCTGTCTGTCTGTCTGTCTGTCTGTGTGTCTCCGTGTCTGTGTGTCTGTGTGTCTTCTGTTTGTGTGTTGGTCTGTCTCTGTGTGTTCATCTGCCCATCCATCCACTCGTCTGTCCATCTGTCTGTCCGTCTGTCTGTCTGTATGTATGTCTATCTCTCTGCCTGTCTGTCTGTCTGTTTGTCTGCCCATCCATCCACTGGTCTGTCCATCTGTCTGTCTGTCTATCTGTACCTCTGTCTGTTCTTCTGCCCATCCAATGTACCGATCTGTCTGTCTGTTTGTCTATCTCTCTGTCTGTCTCTCTCTCTGTTTGTTCATCTGCCCATCCATCCACTGGTCTGTGGTCTGTCTGTCTGTCTGTCTGTCTGTCTCTCTATATGTACCTCTGTCTGTTCGTCTACCCATCCAATGTACCGATCTGTCTGTCTGTCTGTCTGTCTCTCTCTCTCTCTCTCTCTCTCTCTCTCTCTCTCTCTCTCTCTCTCTCTCTCTCTCTCTCTCTCTCTC
>BFEA01000257.1:415529-426005 GCA_003427395.1 Chara braunii
GGCCTGCAGGGCCTGTCCCACAGTCTCAGCCTAAAAGCCTAGAAACAAGGGCTTACAGGCCCCGTGTCGTTTCAGCCTGAAAGACTGAAAAACGAGGGCCTGCAGGCCCTATGTCGTTTCAGCCTAAAACAGGGCCTTCCAGGCCCTGAGTCTTTTCAGCCTGAAACGGAGGGCCACTTTTGGGCCCTCATAAGATCGACCTGCCCTAACACTCAGGCACCAAACCAGGGTTTCGGGAACAGGCTATTTTTGGCCTGTTCCCACGCCAGCCTCAGCAGGAGCTGCAGCGGCAGGCCCTGGCTCACCTCGGCATTGGCAAGAGCAGCCTTCTGGACTGCCCCGCCCTGCAGCTGCAGGCAGTCAGGAGGCAGGCCGAGGTAGTACATAGGGAGTTCCCATGCACTTCACAGGCAGTAGGGAGAGGCCGAGGCAGGAGTAGTCTTCAGGATTCGGCAGCAGCACTTTGGAGGAGCGCTGCAGGAGTAGCTTAGCGGTAGCAGTAGTCTTCAGCGCTGGGGGCTAGTAGTAGTAGGAGTAGTCTTCAGCGCTGGGCGCTAGTAGAGGTAGAGGAGGTGAGAGAGAGAGATGGCTGGCGGAGTCCAGGGAGACTTACCTGTGGCGCCATAGCTCCAGCTTCATCTTCAAGGTACCTGCAGCAAGGCTCCAACTTCACAGGTTAGTACCGGACTGAGAGAGAGAGAGAGAGAGAGAGAGAGAGAGAGAGAGAGAGAGAGAGAGAGAGAGAGAGAGTTCTTTTTCTTCCTCTTCTAAGTCCACCATCTCTTCTTCACCCTCTCACTACCTGACTTCTCAGTATCAGCGGACTACGACAGAGAGAGAGAGTTGTGACTTGAGACTTGACGACATTGGATCCAGACGCGACATTGGGATTCAGACATTTTGACGAGGTACTATTTGGGCTTGTGCCGAAGACTTGGTGTTGACGACATTCCCATCTTCCCCTCTTCTTCGTCCAACCCCCCTCTTCTTCGTCTGTGTATGGTTGGGGACTGGCGCGTTCTTCCTGTGTGAGCGCCAGGCCCCTTCACACCATGGAGTGATGATGATGATGTATGTTCGGGCTGCATTGCAATATTGATTGTTCGGATCATTGGTATCTAAGTCTTCCGCTACGCTATCTTGTACTTTGTGAGAGAGGTCAGTTCTTGTTCTGGTCTGCACCATTACAGTATGCAACACTAGCTGAGAAGAGGTTGGGTATAAAGTTACTATAAACTTATAAAGGCAAGCTGACAGTCAATCCTCCTCGAAGATGGAGCAATCAATGCTGTTCAGGGTTCCTTCGGCCAGACGGAAGGAAGCGTGTGTATTTATGTTGTTGTATTACCATGAGTTGTTGGTGGAAAAGGAATCGGACTGATGCTCCCCAGAATGGATATGGAGCCAGGGCCATAAGGTCCTGTTTTGCAAAAAAAAAAAAAAAAAAAAGAAAGAAAAAGCAAAGCTACGCCGGGTGTATCAGTGCTTCCCGGCCCCAGGACACCCACCGCTTAACAGGATGTAACTACCATCGGCCTTTCTCAAAGTCATTCCAAGAAAAGACAAGAGAAAAGACGAACGGGCCTAGCCCAGTTGGTACACCCATGAACAGTAGAACCACAAACCTCGGTTCCAATCCTGATAGAACTAGATGAATGCGTGCTGGGGGCAGTGAGGTCGGCGATGATATCTCAAGGCCATCGTACTTTTCTTCTTTCAAAAAAGGAAAGAAGAAAAGAAAAACGACAAATGAGGCAGCGGTGGCGGTGTGCGCCTCCTTCCTTCTCATCACCGTCGCCGGTTGAGCAGGAGGAGAGAGAGAGAGCTAGCCACCTCGCGAGACTGGCCTCAGGCGCAGCAGGGAATCTTTCCCTGATCTGGAGTCGATGCCAGTACATCCGTACACAAGGCCCTTGGCCAGCAGGGTGTTTTTCCCTGACCAAGATGGTTGTCTCAAGGCCATATCTTTCAATTAAACCACCAGTACTTCCTTAAGTTGCGTAGCGTTAACGCTACGCGATTTTCGGAAACGTATGGGCCACTACAGCAGCGCCCAAATTCATCCAACTAGAAACGTTTCTACTCTACTTTTTTCCGCGGCCCATAGCTGGGCCAAGTACTGGTGGTTTAAAGTTTAAACCACCAATTCATGTTAACCTAAGTTGACGAAGCTACCATCCAAGGCTCTTTTTTATTTTTTTATTTTTTTATTTTAACCGGGCCCAGTGCCCAAGGCTGATATTACCTTCCAAGGCTCTAAGGCCTGCAACTGGGACTTTCAAAGTAGCCTGCCACGTTCACTACCGGCCCAGGCCCGAATCAAAAAGCTCTTACTTCGTAAACCAGTAAGAGCACCACTTGGCTTTGGGTGAACCGGCGGTTTAAGTAGTTAAAGAAAAGAACCTTGGGAAGAAGAGGCCGAAACTCAAGACGTCATCACAATGATAGGGGCGAGTCTCATGCACATAGTGAGCTGCTTTCTCCCAAGAGAAGATGTCCTTTCTCTCCCTAATATGTTGATCTGAAGATTCCTGCCTTGCTTCTGTGTTCCGCATGGATGGGCGAATGAGCATGCTCTACATCATCTCCATCTACAGGATTGAAAAGCCCATCATGCTGGATGGGTCCTTCTGAGACAACTGTGGCATCCTGTGCTCTTGCTAGGTGTCTATCTGCATGTCTCTGCATGTCTGACTATTTACCAGAGTCTAATTGTCAGTCTTTTCTGTCACCGTACACTTATCGGTCTCATCTTCGACTTGTCGCATTCTTATATTGGTTATATTATTGAAATTGAAATTACCTGTGCTAGATGTCTATTGTCTCTGTGTGTCTGACAATTTGCCATAGTCTAATTGCCACAGGTCCCAGCGTCCGTTAGCTTAGAGAGGCCAGGGTCTTCAGAGTCTACCCAGGAGATACTGAAATATGAAGACCGGGAGCATTAGCTTCGCTTGAAGGTAATGCAAAGTCTGCACTAGTTGAAGTAGCAAAACTATATGGAAAAGCAGGAACATCAAAAACAGGGGAGGTTTGTCCAGATAGGCCACTGCCACATATTACCCACAGGAGACACCACCCCAGATACCGTCTACGGGCACAACCACGTACTTCGTCATACATAGCACACGACTTCGCAGATGCTCCATGGTGGGGAGCAGCATCTGCCACGGTATCAGGGTCCAGGTACAATAAAAAATGAGACAACTTACGGACATACACATCGCCTACGGGCACATACATACAGAAAATATGATATAAAACCACAATACTAAGGCTGGGAAGGAGGTCACGATCAATTAATGATGATGATATCATGATAGGTGTTTCGATGATAAGTACCCCACCTTAAAATCAGCTAGACTGTCTGTGGGAGAGTAGAGGGCGTGAGTTACTAGTTGGTCGGGGGCTAGTAGAAGATTGCTAGAGCCTGGTGTTCAAAGTTCCCATACGACGAGGCTCGTTCGATTCCGCTTCCACCAGGGCTGGGTCATGGCTAGCCTTGGTGCCTGTCACTGCTGTTCGGTCCAAGTTGCCCTCGATACTGGTAGGGCAATGGTCCTGAGTGCTGGTCACACTGAGGTAGCGTAGTAGGGATAGGGGGTGAGCTAGGAGTATTGACGCAAGGATGGGTGGGTCCATTGTTGGAGATCTGCGGGGGGTCAGCCGTGAGGTGCGGGAGGGGTTAGATGAGGGCTCCTCCCTAAGACAGCTCGCCCATGGAATGGGACGGTTGATGAGAGTGAGACATAGTACCCTCTATGGTCGATGTTAGTCTGAAAAGAACTAGGACCCTACAGACCACCCTACAGACCACCCATACAATATAGGAACAGTCCATGTTTGGAGACATAGTACAGTCAATGGCCGGTGTTAGTAGGGCTCTTGCGATCGGGGGGCTCTCTGGGGGGATTAATTGGGGCTGCCTGCCTCACATGTCCTTGCACAAAAGAATCAAGAAACAAGAAACAGCTCGTCATCAACAACAAGTAGTATCAACAACAATGTACACACTGTCAGTGAACAACCTAACAACAAACAATAGTAACAACAGCTGTGTACACAAGGGTAGGAGAGCAAAATAGGTCCACCTATAGGACTGACTTGTAGTGAAAGGTCTATGGCGCTAGCGCCTGAAGTACCCAGGCGACAGGCCTGTTCGACTAGGCTTCGATCAGGGCTGAGTGGGGTGAGTGGGCCTCAGCTTAGCCCTGGTACCTGCAACCCCCCGCTGTCCGGTCAAGGTCACCCCCAGACTGGAGGGTGGCGATCCTGAGTTGTAGACACTGAGGTAGGATAGTGGGAGTAGGGCTGTGCCAGGGAGAAATACGAGAGTGGTAGGTGGGGAGGGAGTCTCATAGTCTCATAGGAATAGGGGACCTCAACCACATGGCCAAGTGCCAAGGGTGACTCTCATACGTCTAGAATCCAGCCTCTACAACAACCTGGGCTTAAAAACAATTGAAGGAATGCAACTGCAAAGGAAAATAGACAAGCTAGAGAAGCAACCATTGGACTGTTACTTCACAGACTCAGTTGTTCACAGAAAGAGAACCAGACTACTGCAAGAATGGCAGACCTCCAGATTACGAACCATAGCCTGTGGGATAAACACTTACAAGTCGACCAGAATCCTATTTACTGATAGACTCAACAACAAGACTGATAGACTCAACAACAAGACTTCCTCAGCAATTCAACAAAGCATCAACAGCACCCTCATTACCCAATTACTACACCCTTTAGCCTTTAGACCCCAACTTACCCCCAGCCAAAGAATCCTCCCAAATCTGCGGATATGTACGTATCTTCTACGAAGATCTCCTCACATCTGAAAAACCAGCAGGGCCCCCCATAATCAATCCGCCTGTCGAGAATCTGTTTGGGGTTCCACAAACAGGATTCTCTCCGAAGAGGAAACATCCTCCCTGGAGAAACCGTAGTGGCTATTATTTTTTATTGTAATCATCCTATCTGCATTAGAAACCAAGGTCGGGGTTCTCCAGTGGCTGCATTTGCAATCCCGCGTCCCCACATCGCTTTGGTGTTCAGAGAAAGGTATGCAAGTCTCGGTATTCTGTGAGGCCTGACCCACACCATGTTTAGAGGACTGGTTGCACCTTTGGTGGGAATGTGTCATAGCCAGGGGTTTGTGGGAATTTCTGGATAAACCAGGTAGTGTGAACGACCGGAGGAGATGGAAGGATGGTGAAGAATGGCGAAGGGAGAGAAATGGTGGGCCACGGATTCAATAGCCGAATTGGCAGTTCACCGAAAATGCCACTCCATTCGAATGTTGAAAGGAATGCTGATTCAATGTGAGTGATAATGCTAATTAGAATGCTAATTAGAGACAGTAAAGAAAACCGGGTTCCGGATGGCAAATTGATAATCAAATCTTATTAAATTTGTTGGTGCTCCCAGGAGACAAGAAGTTCACACTGTGACCCAACAGCAAGACTTCAGAGCAACATGGGATGTTCCTTTTTTTTTTCTTTTTTTTCTTTTTTTCTTAAAAAAGGCATCAGTCTTGAGATATATCCACAGGTGACCGGCCCTGGGTAATTCGAGATTGTTATGGAAGTTATTATTGTAGATTAGATGTCATGATCATGACTTATTGAGCTTCCTTATTGAGCTTATGTTGTGACAGGTATGTTGAGAGTTTTTCTGCCTCTGGAAATATATCGTGAAATTGAGGGTCTCAACCCTGATAAGCATCGTAATCATGAATGTCAGCTATGATAATTCTGACTGAGAACTCAACCTGAGAGCTCTTTTATTGGATGTGTATTGGGTGTGTCCCGACCGGCCGCAGCAGGACCTGAGCAGCCACTTCCACTTGGCCCGATGCTCCCGTATTGCAACGGGTTACAGGGCGGCACAACTCGCCCCAGCGAGTTACCAGTGTTGACTGGCCGTGGCCACCAATCCTTCAGGCCACTGAAAGTGACGACAACGGGAATAGAACCCAGCACCTACGCGGTGCCGCTCAGGCATGAAACCTACTGAGCTAGCCGATGGACAACATGCGGGGATATGTAAGTTCTGATCTCTGCTTTCCTTGCATTATCGTTGTACTGACAGATTCCCCACAGAGGGATCTGAGAGGGGACTCAGGGAAAGGCAAGCTGACAGTCAATCCTCCAATCCAGTGGAGTAATCAATGCGGATCAGCGAGCGACCTTTCGGCCACACGGAAGGGGGCGTGTGTGGGTTCAAGGTTGTGGTTCTGCATTCCTGACTTGCCGGTGGAATAGGAACCGGACTGATGGCCCCCGGAATGGATATGGGGCGAGGACCATAAGGACCTGTTTAAAATAATAATAATAATAATAATAATAATAATAATAATAATAATTTTTTAAATGGTGCTGATTGACGGCCCTTGTTCTTTCGTTAGTACATGATAAAGCCAATGCATATGGTATAATGGTAGTCATAAACTTCAGCACCTTCCAGTAAGAACCGTTGACACGTTGACGTGAATTAAAAAAAAAAAAACAGCTCCTGCTGAATATCTCATGGCAAGAAGAACTGTAGTAGAACTCCCAATCCGAATATTGTGATCTCACTTTCGGGGACAGATGCCTCTCCCATCTGTTTCCTCCTGCGAGGAGGGATACGGTGATCCAATTCTCCGTACCCTTAAACTAAAACCACAATCGGAACACCCTTCTCAAGTCAATGTGGTCAGCACTTGATAACCGAGAGGAGCTGACCCCTCCTATTTGACTGAAGACTTCTGACTTTGTGTAGAATGTTGATGATTGCTATTCCCCCCTCTCACCTTATCTTGGCTGACACCCTTTCTCTGTATTGATACAACTCAACTTGGATCGTACTGAGCGCTTCAGCAGGGTGACCCAAACTATACTGCTTCCTCGGTGTGACAGATTTGACTTGGGAGTTAACTGACGTTGTCAACGAACTTGACCATTTAGACTCCTTGCTAGTGGACAGCTTCGCGCCCTCTCTAGAATGTACTTGCATGAGTCGTTGAAGATAAGGATAAGCTTGATGTGCTTGATTGGGAAGAATCAGCGCCGATCACACCCACACTTTCGCCGCGAAGGTCGGTTTCCACCTGGCACCCGGAAGGTTGACTGACATCAACCACCACTGAGCACACGTTGTCCTGACATGACAACGGCTATAGTGCCCGGACGTGGAACACCTTGGGGAGGCCACGTACTAGACCAAGGAGGCCCAGGTTCCCTCTCCTCAACGGTTCAGGCGCCTGCCCCACATCAGCCTGTGACATGGCCAGCCCTAGCGACGATTCTGGCGAGCGTGTGCGTTAAGCACCCTTCCTGCGGTCGCGATAATTTCAGGGTTGACAGCGCCCTAGTTTTCCCTACATTAAAATAGTGTCTGTGGCAGTGGTTGTTTACATGAGTACGAGCACGCCAGTGGTGGTTTATAATGACAGACAGCACGCGGTGTGTGTGTGTGTGTGTGTGATGATGTGTGTGTAAACACACATATGAGGCATCTTCTGCACACTATATGACCATGCACCGTATCACCACAACACTCCAGGAGGAAAGCACGCCTCTGGATGAGTCAAGTAAACAGACAATCCCCAAGGTCGTATTGCAGGTCCAATTGTCATACAAAAGGCAGAAAAGAAATGCAAGACCGAAAGGCAGACAAACGACACAAGACAGCAAGGCACGAAAGACAATAAAGCAAAGGACATAGGCTGGAGGGCATGGGGGAGGCAGGTGGGCAGACAAACAGCACATAAGAACAAGGCAAAAACAGGGCAAAAAGTACAAGTCCCAATACACGTAAAGACCGGAAAAAAATAAAATAAAATAAAACTGATGATGAAAGATTGTTTCGTCGGAGTTGCACCGACTCATCAGGAGGATGAACCCTCGACAATCTGCGGAATCTCCGTATTTGATGGTTTGGGTCATGAACCCTTTGACCCTTGTTGAAGGCAGACTGTCCCAAACGGAACACAGCAGCGAGCAGCAACCCTGTGAAGCACCAGGCAACACAGTAGAGGCAACAAGGCTGCACAACGCCATGCAGCGCGGCAGCCGTGCAGTGAAGTACAAGACAACACAAGCAAGGCAACGACACTGCAGGGGATGACAGGGCGAGCGGACCGGCAGCTCGGCAACCGTGGAGCGGAGCACAAGGCACCGGCAACAAGGCCACCCAACTACAGGGCACACAAGCAGCAACACGGAAGGCACGGCCAGAGGATGAGCAGCACGGCAGCGAAGCGCAAGGCAACACCAGCAACACGGCCACACCACGCAGTGAACACATCGCGAAGCAAGCGGGACAGGCAGCAGGGCAGCGGCGGAGCGCAGACGAGGACGTCCACACATCCAACATGGAGCAAAGCAGCACATCACCTACTCACATCACGGGTGAACCCCGCAGACCGTTGGTTCCCACCACCCGCTGAGCCAGGGAGACACTTCGACGACCATCCGTCATCACCGACAGGCAACACAGACATCCCGAACCGAGTGCCCCCCTAAGAGTGCAGCTGGCACTCCAAACGAGGAACCACCGACTGTTTGGCACTACTTAAGGGTGCTCAGTTGGGTCAACAAAAATACTTAGAAAAAGATCAGAGGGAGGATAGACAACAAGAGGACAACATACATACATAAAACTGATTGTGTGTGTGTGTGTGTGTGTGTGTGTGTGTGTGTGTGTGTGTGTGTGTGTGTGTGTGTTATGTTAGGTGTACACAACAGGACAAAAAAAAAGCATGCCCGTGCCAGAATGTGTATGTGTGCGCCACTCCTCATGACATAATCACTACCTCGCCCTCCCCCAACCACATAAACGTACAAACCACAGGCCTGTGGCGTCAAAGTAAGTCGACTTACTAGTATGCTGCAGAGATTCGTTATGCCTAGGTGTATCATTGATGGAGCCGGCATCCTTAGAAGGATGAAGAGGCAGGCTTCTGCAGTCCAGATACATCCGGACGCTGGACCCGGTTTCCAGCAATATTGGTTTCCTATTGTTTCTCAGCCAACCTGGGTAACGGCCCAGGCATACTCACACTAGAGCCTTTTATGGCAAAATTGCTAAAATTTGATGGTTGGACGAGTCACACGAGGCAGGGAAATTGGCAAGTGCAGCAAATAGAGTATCAAATGTCAGTGGCCTGGCAGGCCGCGGGGAAGGGCATTTTGTTATCACCATGGGAGGTGGTAGCAAATTTTCTTTTGCTTGTCAGGATTTCGCGAGAAGAAATTTCAGCGCATCTGTCAACTGCCGGAGGGTGTTGCTAGCAGTAGCAACGTCGGGAATTCTCCACATCTGCTGAAATGGCATTTCCAGTGTGGGTCACACACATCGCGCTTGTTTTTTGTCCACATGCCTTGCAGAAATCCCGTGAGTAAAGGGCTTGTCTGTTGTGGCGAAGACTGCACCCGCCCGGGGCATTCCTTCCGCTCTGCTCCGCCGACTTCCCCCTGGGTAGCGCGTTCCCCCTGGTCCTCCATAGATGGCAATAGGCACGCTTCCGCAGGGAATAGATCTATCTTCCGCCGACCTCCCCCGTGTTTCCATTTCAGATGGGAGCTATGGTAGAAGCAATGACCGCTGTCCCTCTGTGCAAAAAAACGTCGCTTTGTGGGATGGTCCCACCTGGTCACATCAAGGCGGGCTCGAACCGTCTGGAAACGAGGGGATCTTGGACGTGCCCCCGAACTGAATGACGGAGCCGAGCACGGCGAGTAAGGTTTAAAAAATCGCCCGTTCACAGGGCCGGGCCAGGGGAAATTCGAGACGATTTATCTAGACCTCTTTTTTTTTCTTTTTTTTCTTAAAAAAAAAAAAAACACCCCTTTCAGACCTCAAAAAAAAAAAAAAAAAAAAAAAAAAGTTGAACGATTTGGGCCTCGCCCTGTGTGACCGCGCGAGGCACCTTTTTGGCAATTGCTAGGAAGTCCCGCTCGTGTCCTATTTGATTTGCTCCCACTGTGTGACCGGGCGGGGCAGTACTTCACCAAAAGCGGGATTGCAAATTTGAATCTCTTTTTTTGCTGTTATGCTACCGCCGTGTGAGTATGCCCTTAATACTTTCAAAAGGGACGCTGGGCCCGGTTCCCAGCACGTGTTGGAGCTTACTCTTTCCTAAAAAAACAAAAAGGACAAGAGAGAGAGAGAGAGAGAGGCGGGGCAGTACTTCACCAAAAGCGGGATTGCAAATTTCTCTTTTTTTGCTGTTATGCTACCGCTGTGTGAGTATGCCCTTAATACTTTCAAAAGGGACACTGGGCCCGGTTCCCAGCACGTGTTGGAGCTTACTCTTTCCTAAAAAAAACAAAAAGGAGGAGAGAGAGAGAGAGAGAGAGAGAGAGAGAGAGAGAGAGAGAGAGAGAGAGAGAGAGAGAGAGAGAGAGAGAGAGTAATCCAAAGGCCGAGTCCGGCGGAGAGGTGCCGCTAGCAACGGGAAAGGATAGAAACGAGTTTGTGGGGCAGTTGAGTGAC